>RQTK01000165.1:469568-492068 GCA_003991915.1 Elysia chlorotica
AGAGAGAGAGAGAGAGAGAGAGAGAGAGAGAGAGAGTGAGAGAGAGAGAGAGAGAGAGAGACAAGACGACAGAAAGACGGACAGACATATAATAGACAGACAGGCAGACATACAGATACATAGGGAGGAGACAGAGAGAAAAACAGCAATAGAGATCACAGAGCTGACTGAGAGATCGAGACAGAGACACAGAGTGCGAAGTCTACCTATGTAAAGTTTCCTTCAAGGCTTTGTCCATCCGCTGCAGGATGTAGCACTCCGCATATGTTGTTGTGCTCTTCAATCTGCTTCATTTCATACCATTTTGCTAACAATATCATCACGCCATTTTTATTGTCCGTCTTCCTCTTGACCTGTTCATAGTGCGAGATCTACCGGTGATGAACACAAACTACGTGTGGATCATACCTCCTATATCTACCACACACATAATTATATTTTTCAGAAGTGTTTTTTTCGTATTCAACTGATATATTAATGTAATAATGACTTTGTGCGTTGCCCAATTTATATAAACCAGCCTTTCCAGAAACATTCTCATTGATGATAAAGTAATTGCAACAAAACTAATAATGTTGTGTATTTATATATACATGCGCTTTTCAAGTTATATTGTTTATTTTCTCTTGCGATTTCAGATAAATAATTGTTTTTCTTAAAAACAAAAACGCGAAATAATTTTTTTTCCTTTCTTTAAAGTCTATATACCGCCATGGCATGGTCATTGGCAAAAGAGCTTGAGTCGAAAGCCATTTGACTGCATCGTGAAACTCTGGGGGCTATAAGGACAATGACAAGGGACCCGATTCTACTCAATCTAACCTTGGTTGTGATGAGCACGTCCTTTTCTGAGATTTGTTGAAATGCGACAGACTGGGATAGACCAGACACAGGAAGGCACATTGACAGAAGTACACGTCACTTCATCGGGTGGAACCGGATCCGCCATTTTGTTTAGTCTCAGGGATTTGTGAACAGCTAATCGTGTTGTGGCGCAGATATTTAATAATCTTAATCTACTGACGATCTTTGTTTGATTTCTAATTGATCATTTCTTTCATTCATTGTTTTTTATTTATCTACGTTACAAACTTTAAAAAAAGCTTTACATTGATATTGATTATCGTGTTTTAGGTTATACTGATCATAACTATCCCTCGATATGTAAATACACCCACCGATGCTTTATCACAGCAATAAGTCAACAACGTTACGCGTTTCAAACAAAATATGTCTGTCTCAATACGAGTTTTGTGAGGCTGAGTGTGTGTGAGTTGTGATTCTCTGGACCTGACCAGGCCCTGCCGTCCGGGCTCGTCTCTGCACACAAGGCGACAGCACATGACAATATCATGGGGTTTTCCGATCGCCCATTTCCCCGTAAGTCTAATAATTACAGAGCTATGATTGGACGCCCTCACCTTCCGTCTTTGTTTTCTCTATCCGTTCCCATATCGCAAGACCTCGTGCGTGAGTTTTCGGTCGTGGGTCTCTGATCTGTATCGCTCATCCCGGGTCTGTTCTGTTGACGTCTTATCCTCAACCCCCGCCTTCCCCTCCCACGTCCCTGACATTTCCCCACTGCGAGGACAGTGGTGGATTCTGCCTGATCGATCTGTTTTGGTGCTCTTTGTCACGCTTCTCTGTCGCTGTTTGTCTCTCTGATAGCTCATTGACTTGATGTTTATTGGTCTTGGTTTTCGTTATATTGTTACCCTGCCTTTATTTGACTCCTGTCTGTCCCATTACGTGTGTAAACACGTCTTTACCGAGCCAGGCTTTGGGTCTGTCTAAAACAGATAACAGACCCGCAGGTAAACGGTACCGTTTTTGTAAACCTATCCGCCTCTCAACTGATCTCTCTAGGCATACTGGTCTCAATATCTACCATTTCATTAACGTTTCTATTTTGTATGTTTACTTTCGTAAATCCTGAATTGCGCTCATTATTCGAATAAATTTGGCATCTCTCTGCTCACACTACCCTTTTATTCATTTCTAATATCTGCATGCGTCGAAGAATATATCAACGGCTTAAACATAATTCATTGATATAAGGATGGTACAAAAAAACAAAACAAACTCATAATGCGGCAACGACAGCAACGGTAAGAAAGGAAGGATGGAAGAAGAAGAAGAAGAAGAAGAAGAAGAAGAAGAAGAAGAAGAAGAAGAAGAAGAAGAAGAAGAAGAAGAAGAAGAAGAAGAAGAAGAAGAAGAAGAAGAAGAAGAAGAAGAAGAAGAAGAAGAAGAAGAAGAAGAGGAGGAGGAGGAGGAGGAGGAGGAAGACAAAAATGATGACAACATGCAAGGGAGGAGTTAGAGGAGGAAGAATACAATATATAAAGAAAACGGCAATCCTTTATCGTCTTGAGTGACTGACCGAGTACCCAAACCTTTCCGCTTCTTTCCTCCATGTGTTTTATTCCTTTCTTGGGTATGTATTTCGTTCCCTCATTGTGTCTGTATCTTGTTCCTTTCTTTCTCCATGTGCTTCTTATCCCCTCCATGTGTATTGTTCCATCCATGTGTCTCTGTCTGTGTCTGTGTCTTTCTCCCTCCTTCCCTCCTTACCTCCAGAGCCTACCCACAGGCCACAGCCTGCTCATTTCCACTTCAGGGTCGATGGCTGAGGTTTGACCTTGCTGATGGAATGACACCCAGACAATTGTCATTGTTCCTCACTCCCCGAGTCCTTGTCTCCTCCTCGTAAAGTCACTTTCTCTGGGGATTTTCACCCCACCCCCTCCCCACCACGTCTTGGGATTGTATAAAACCCTTTACAGCAAGACGTATTTGCCCGTAAAGTGTGGCTACAGTTATCTCCAATAAAAAAAACACTATACATGGTTACTTCGTTTTATGTACGCTTTATTTGCGCGTTACTATCGAAATGGATACCTATCTATTTGCGTATTTTTTCCACAATAAAAATATCCTTAATCTGTGTAAATCAACTGTTTGTAATTTGTTTACATGTCTCTATAAACTCCATTCTCCCTTCCTCATGACCCTAACGCACTGAAAAATGTTCGATTTATTAAGTAGATGTCCCCCTCTCCCCCTTCCCTCTCCCCAGTCCCTGCTCCAACTTGACTGCATCCTTCCTTCGCATCCGATTCTCATTACCATCATGACCATGCAGGCCTACTCGTACTTTATAGGCAAGAGTGTTTTTATTTATTTCGACAGATGTACATGCTTGTATTACATGCACGTCTTTGTATTTCCAGCTGGAGACAGCATGTAGATTATAGATCTGTTTATCTCGTGTTTTAAGTTTGAAACAGTGTCAAACCACGACAGAATCTAATCTAGATTATAGATCTAAAGTCTGTGTCGTGCTTACCCACTGTTAAACCACTTCACGCGAAACATCTATCCGCCCGCAGTCCAAGTCTTGATCAGTGTTATAATTAATTTGACGCAACTCCCAGTCCCAGGGCGTGTAACGCAAATCTCAAAGGGTAAGTATAGATTCTCCTTGTCGTACCGACTTTCGACAGTTTACGATGTGTCTTGTGCCATGTGTGTAACCTATTGTTTCATAATTCTCTCTTTTAAAAACACCCAAGGTTGCTGTCGATGTATTTACATTATAAGTAATATAACCTGTATTATGCATTGTTTGATTGACATGAAACAAGGCACGTTTTCGGGCTCTGAAGGGTAAGGTAAAACTTCTTTCCCAACACTAGTGGTCACGGAACTGTCGTCAGGGTAAATTGAAAGTTCATGGCGGAGCTTATAAGACACAATAATCCTATTGTCCTCTCTCTCTCGATAGTGCCTATAAGGAGGGGGAAAAATCAATGGTTGTGGCTTAAATAGTAATTTATGCATAGCGGCTTCGACAAAGCGATCCTTTACTTTGTAGCATGAAACGAAAAAATCCAACCTGAGAAAACTGAGATACATGTAAGCAGGAAGTGTTCACTTTACTTACGTAACCACCAAAATCATTCACAGTGATTAGTGAGAGATAAAACAATCCACGCTCTGTTCTTTCTTTGCAGGTGCTCTTATAATTTACGGGATATAATTATCTTTGTTGATAACAAGAAAGAACCCATTATAAGCAAACTATCAACCTCGGCAAGACAGTTTAACGTTTGACATCGTCTCATTAATCACTTGCCTAGGCTTCCGAGGCGTTATTTCACTCTATATAAACAAGCAACAACATCATCAACAACAACAACAACAACATCAGCAACAACAACAACAACAACAACAACAGCAATATTAACAAAAACAAGCCATAAACAAATAATAAAGCTGGTGCGGACAGATGAGGTTGGTGCACTATTATATTACTCAAGGGCTTCGTGAGCTTCTTGATTAGCAGCAGCAGCAGCTGCAACATAAGTGCGCGTATGATTTACAACGAAAACGTTGCTGTTTATCTTGTCGTAAAAATTCTGCGTTGAGTTGAGAATCGAGTTGGTTAAACGTACGTGTTGCCACACACGAGACAGGGCGGGGATTCTATGACTCCTGTCTCAGTTGGTCACATTTAACTGACACCGACCCAACCAGTAAGGGTCTCGAACCATGGACATCCTGCGTCGGAAGCCGATGTTTTACCATAGGGCTGGCGCCCCCTGTAATAAAAAAAAAGTTTGCAAAATATGCTCTTATGTTGCCCTATTGGTTCTGAGTTTAAGATGAATAAAATTCGAGTTGTATCTGACGCAATGTTAGAGGGAACAAAACAAACGGAAGCGCTAAGATAACAAAAATGGCGATATACTGATAATCACACCGAGATGGGTGTTAAACCTTCTAACGATAACTTCTAATTAGTTCTTACTAGACAATATGATACTACACTCTATTTGATTTCTAAACACAGTGGCGTCGGGTGAGTCGGAAAACATATGGGGCTGATCAAAGCCCAGTGACACCAAACAGCAAACTGTTCCAATATTAAGCCCAAATATCTTATTTAAACAATTACTTTACCAATTTACCTTACACAGTTTTATTGTATCTGTAGGAACAAATAGTTTGGGCTGAAGGAAGGTCAAAACCAAATCCAATGAGGAGCTTTCTAACTTTCTTACAGGCGCGCGGTGGTGCTGTAGCGATAGCCTTTAGTAGCATTGCAAAGATGCTCTGACCAATTAAATACGTGTACTTGTCATTGTTAGTGACCGAAATCTCACAGGGCTTGATCCTGTGGTGAATGGAAGAAGGATTGTCAGGGTGACAATTGGTTATAAATATTTATGATGTACGAAGTTATATTCAAAAGTAGACTTAATTTCCGTTGAAAATTCGCGTAACTGCACAGACAATTGATTAATATATGAAATATTTTAAGCAATATGTGACTTGTGCTTAACTCGCCCTGCAGCAGATGGAATAAAGCAATTGTTTATATTTGTTGGTTGATATGAAACAACAACAACAACAACAAAACATCAAAATACATTGATGTTTAGGCATATATTTCATATCCTGGTATTAAGAAATTCATTCATGTACAAACCCACCTGTGACTTCACATAAAATACTAAACCATTTTCGAAATAATTATTTCTCTATTGAAGAATTTTCTCCTCTCATCGTGATCACTGTAAGCCCATTCATTCAACGAAACGGTATGGTTTCAATTTATCCTCACTCTGCTATTGGTTACATTTTCATAGCTAATTAATTTGTGCGGCAGTATTAACTGTATCAAATACAACCAGGATGGCGGTTCCGCAGGCTTGTCGTGCTTGTGATCGATTTTCTACCAATTTTTTAAATTAAATTTTGTAAATCAGGTTTTACACAGCATGCTGTGACAAACCGATGATGATCAGGGATAATTATAAAACAAAAAACAAACAAACAAAAACAAAACATGTTCAACGTTTTCTGTTAGGGTAATGTGGATTAAACACTCATTCTATCTGCTTTCCACCTAAGACTTAAATACAGAATGAGAAAAATCCAGTGGCTAGTTCTACTTATCGTGAAAATATTTTAAACATCTCAGTTTCTTTAAAATCTATAACTTAGCGCAATTTTACAAAATTAATGCTTTATCTGACAAGCAAACTGATACAAAACGTATTATCAGTAGCATAGTCGGCGGGACAATGCAAGGTGAAAACTTGTGATCGAAGCAACTGGGTCAGACCTTAGCCCAATGGTAATATGCAAAAGTTCCAGGGCTTAAGCCCAAAGCAGTTTAAAATGTCACTCTAAGTACACTAGTCACTCCTGTAGGTAAGGCAAGGCAAAACCCACATTACAGTGATATTGTTTCTGTGGGAACAAAAAGTTTGGGCTAAAGGAAGGTCAAGACCCAATCCAATCAGGAGCTTTCTAACTTTCTTACAGGCGCGCGGTGGTGCTGTAGCGATAGCCTTTAGTAGCATTGCAAAGATGCTCTGACCAATTACATACGTGTACTTAATGTTAATGTTTGAGACCGAAATCTCACAGGGCTTGATCCTGGCGTGAAAGGATTGAAGGATTGTCGGGGTGACAGTTTGTCATACATGTTTGCATCTACGAAGTTATAGTCGAAAGTAGAACTAATTTCCGTTGAAAATTCGTGTAACTGCACAGACAATTGATTAATATATGAAATATTTTAAGCAATATGTGACTTGTGCTTAACTCGCCCTGCAGCAGATGGGGCTGAAGCCCCAAGCACCATGCCAGACGATGCGCCTGCCTAAACATGTCTACCGTGTCTAAACGAAATTAATTCTAATTATAGATGATTAAATCAATGACAGCTTTTTGGCAGCTGTTTCTCCCATAATTAAACATGAAACATTCCAGCCACATTTTTTTCTGGCTCTGCGAATAAATTATCGAAGTATTGAAAGGCTCGTCAGGTTTTTGCTCTCTGTACCTCTTTGTTTACTGATTAAGAAGGTACATGCATTTTGTATTTATCATCCCGTTTTCAGTCATATCTATATATACATAGATCTACATAGAAATCTAAACTCCCAAGACTCTCCACTTATTCGTGCCAGTTCGGCTAGCCTATCTGTTATTTCAGGTTGAAAGATCTTTATCTCTTGGCAAGCCACCCGTAGTTTTATTGATACATGTTTTGTACTAACACTATTGTGTCATGATGCCCTGTCTCATCACCAGCTGTTGTGGTAGCCAGTTTTTGTAAGTGTTGTTTTAAGTAGCTAACCCGTTCACCGTGATCTAGTTGTGCATCGCGCTGTGCAATGTTTTGTCAGCCAATGATCGATTACTGAACTCCTTGGCCTTCTACTATGCAAGCATTCTGCCAGCTGAACTATTAAAGGGTAGTCAGCATAACGATGTGCCGAAATCACCCCCCCCCCCCCTTACACACACACACATTAACACATTATTGGTACTCTTAAATAGCGAAAAAAAACTTTGGTACAGGGTATCATCTTAAACGTTTTTTTTTGCACTTAATGCGCTAGATCTAGGCATATCGTCCATATCTTCGAGATACCATTTGGTCTGGATCATTCAAGTCTCAGTAGTTCGTTTGTGTATTATATTGTCTATTGGGTCTGTGTCGTTGAAAGCATTCAGCTAGTAAAACACCAGCATCATCTGCAGCAGTAGCATCAATACATCACTATATACTACGTTGGTAAACCTGAAGAAAAGAACTAGCAGCAACAACATCATTATTATATTTTTAACAAGGTCACAGCGACGTACATAAGACCATAAAATTTTTCTTTCCATCTTGACATCAATTGTTCTGGGAAAAAAAATGCAACGTCTATCAATTACAGATAATGTTGAATTTAAATTATGGCTACACGATACATAAATCATTTGCATTTCATTTCTTTATGATTAACTTTTGTCTGTATTATTGTCACCACACAAATGCAGTTGATCATACCCTTCTGCTCTACAGATGTCAACAACATAAACTGAAAAAAAATAAACTCAAGCAAAAAGCATTAGAAAAAAAAGAAGCAAACAATCAAAAATTAAAACAAAGAATGTTTAAAGAAAAAAAAACAAAAACAAAACAAAAACCAACATTCAGTTAACTTTGAATAGTGAAGAGGATATAACGAAAAAAGACAATGTAGGTCGCACCGAGACGGCGTGCGCATAAGTTTTGTCTTATCTTGTTTCTCATCCAGGTGGCAAGTCGGGGAGTAGCGCTGCTCAGGTGAGTGGGCACTCAGATATAGATGGAAGATGGCAGTTCAGACACGGGGTGGGAGTCCATCAAAGTAGTTTGACGTCGAACGGAAAGATTTAAAACAATTTCTTTGAAAGAATTGGAAGGGGTATTCTCAAGATGATCTTCCAGCATCACATCACATGCCCCCCCCCAAAAAAAAAAAAAAATAAAAAAAAAATAAAATAAAAAAAAGTTGTTGATATCGTGGTTGTTCTTGTTGCTGTCGTTGTTGTTGTTGTTGTTGTTGTTGTTGTTGTTGTTGTTGTTGTTGTTGTTGTTGTTGTTGTAGTGTTGATGGTTGCATATTTTGTTATTTTTATCCTCGAATTACGTCTAGTTCTTTTGATACGTTTGCTGCCTCAAGTTAAAGATGACCCCACACTTAAGTGTCGACGGTTCGTGTTGCGCACTCAGCTTTGTCCTGTCAAAGCTGTTTTGAATATCTCTAAATCAATCTACATCACGAAAAAAAACCCTACCCAACCCAACCCATTTAAACAACAACAACATAAACAACACCTCATCAACCACAAAAAGCCATAAACAAACTTTCAACCCAAGCAAGACAGTTTAACGTCAGATCTCGTTTCACTCATCACTTGCATAGGCTTCGTAGCGTTAATTTACCCGTTATGACTCTTTTTACAAACAACAGCAAAATCATAAACAAACTATCAGCCTGGACAGGACAGATTAACCTTGGACATCATCTCAACATTTGACTAGGCTTCGTAGGTGTTTAGTAGCCTATTGTGACTCTTGAACAAACAGCAAACACCAACAACACCAAGAGCAAGAACAAGAATAACAACAGCAACAACAACAACAACAACAACAACAACAACAACAACAACAACAACAACAACATTACCAACCACAACAGCAGTTATCTACTGCTTCAAGGATCGATCTACTGTCAGCTGATCAGCGCCAGCTGGTCAAAGTTCCCGACTCCAAAGTCCCAAGCTATGGCTTCTTTAGACCTGCCAAAAAGCGTATTAATATAAGCATTTTAGTACAGTTTATTAAGTTCAAATGGGTTGGCAGCTCAGCTACTTTAACTAGACTCAACTGCGCAGTAACCGCTTTTGATGGCGCCGTTTCGTAAATTATAAAAGAATGGTTTTTTTTTTTTTTTGGGGGGGGGGGGTATTAATATTGGTGAATTGGCAAGAGTTCAATGTATATTTTTTGTGTTGCTTAGTGTTAAATATCAGCACTATATATATATACTATATTGTGGACGGGTCACAAGACTAACGTTTGATTATCGTCACCTTAACTGTGGTCATTGTTTTAAGTGAGATAACCTGCTAGTGTACAATGATACAGCAGCTCAGTATTGTTGCTGTGTAGAATCTGCTTTGGAAATTTAGAAGACGTTAAACAAAACCTGTTTTTCTTTCGGATTTCTTGCTTAGAGTCCAACGCCAGAACTATATAGGCTATATTGTGGACGAGTCCTAAGACTAAGGTCTGTCAAATTCTACATGCTGCCACACAGAGACAATACGGGGATACTGTGAGTCTTATCTCAGTCAGTCTGTCAATTCTACATGCTGCCCCCCCCCCCCCCTCCTCCTTTCCTTACTTCAGTCAGACTCGACTGCGTAGTAACCGCTTTTCTTGTGGTCTTTACATAAATAAAAATTCAAAAAAGCTAGGTCTGGGTGAATTGACACGATTGAGAGCTTATTGTAAACAACATAATTATTTAGGGACATTATTTTTAAGGCGTTATCTTTTTGGACCGACAAAAATACATTTGGACTGGGGATCAATGCAATGTTGAAATTTTTTTTTTTTGAAAATCATGAAGTTTCTCTCATTCTCGTTGATTATAATAAAAATAATAATAACAATAATAATAATAATAATAATAATAATAATAATAATAATAATAATAATAATAATAATAATAATAATAATAATAATAATAATAGTAAAAGTAGTATTGGTGATGCTGGTGGTGGTGGTGATGTCTCTCTCTGTCTCTCTCCCTGTCTCTCTCTGTCTTTTCTTCTGTCCGCCTCTGTCTGTCTCTGTCTCTCCCGCTCTCTGTCTGTCTGTCTGTCTGTCTGTCTGTCTGTCTGTCTGTCTGTCTGTCTGTCTGTCTTCTCTGTCTCTCTCTCTGTCTGTCTGTCTGTCTGTCTGTCTGTCTGTCTGTCTGTCTGTCTGTCTGTCTGTCTGTCTGTCTCTCTCTCTCTCTCTCTCTCTCTCTCTCTCTCTCTCTCTCTGCCTGTCTGTCTGTCTCTCTCTCTCTCTCCCTCTCTCTCTCTCTTTCTCTCTGTTTGTCTCTCTCTCTACCTGTCTGTCTGTCTCTCTGTCTGTCTGTCTGTCTGTCTGTCTGTCTGTCTGTCTGTCTGTCTGTCTGTCTGTCTGTCTGTCTGTCTGTCTGTCTGTCTGTCTGTCTGTCTGTCTGTCTGTCTGTCTGTCTGTCTGTCTGTCTGTCTGTCTCTCTCTCTCTCTCTCTCTCTCTCTCTCTCTCTCTGTCTCTCTGTCTCTGTCTCTGTTCTCCCCCACCCCTCTCTCTCTGTGCATGAATCAACCGATGTATAAGTATTCTTAGAGATCCCGAACAGTGAAGCCATCTCCTAATTTACCGTGTCATAGGTTCCCTTGGGGGTCCTATACGGAGAGAGCTGAGGTCTTGTAAGGAGAGCGCAATAATTTCACACACGTACATCTGGCTTAACGGAGACAATTCTCAGCCTGACTCGAGAAATATTTATGTCAACAAGATGACAGGAAACGTAGAGGTAGGCCCCTACTTATCGTACAAACTTCTCTTTGTTCTTTCCTCTGCCTAGAAATGCCTTGAAATGCCCTTCATCCACTTAAGTTCTTTTCTCATCCTGACAAAGTGATGTCACGCCCTAACCTCGCGAGATTCACAATTTACTGCGGAAAGAAAAACAAAGACCTGTTTTTGTCAGTGTCAGTTTATAGGACATATTCGAGGTTATCTAAAACTGGTCTCCTCGGACCATTATCTCGTTATATTTATTATATAAAGGAGGAAGCTTGGCGCCTCCGCTCACTTAAGATTAAGATTAAAGGTAAAAAAATATAAAAAATAAAAAAGCAACAACGAACTAATGGTTGAATAATTGTAATGAATGGAGACTAAGATTAGAGGTTAACAAAAAAAAAAACAGAACAAAGAAACAACAACAACTAACCAATTGTTAAATGTAAATAATCAATTAAGACTAAGATTAGATGTAAAAAATAACAACAAAAAAGAAACAACAACAACGTAAACAATGGTTTAATAATCAGAATGATGGAGCATGGCAAACCTCGTAACTAATGACAGCAGCTCAAACCGTTTGCACACTGCTAAGATTGAAAGAATAAAAAAAAAATAGAAAAACAAGAAGAAGAATGTATTGTACTCTAGAATTGAATTGACGCATGCAACAATTATAGGATTAAGACAGCCACTACTTTCTTAACTGTTTCAGAAATAGGATAATTGTTTCGTTGTTTCGCTTCGTGGATGGCTTGCTTTACATTAGTTGTTAGTGAAATTAATGTTCTTAACTGTGAATGGAAGGAGTTCATTTTAGAGTAGGAAAACCTATTCAAAAAGACAAAAGCAGAAATTGTAAAGGAGAACTAATGCATAGAAATGCAAACCGGTTTATAGTTGTAACTATGCTAGCAATGTGAAATAAAATGCTCCAGAAAAAACTGGATAATGGAGAAGTGTATTTTAACAAAGAATCAAAGAGTGTTCCAAAAGTGACCGTGTTCTTTAGGAAAGTGATCCTTTAAAACTAATAATAATTATAATTTTTTTCTATATTCATTCAAGTTGATAAAGAATCTGTATGTTTTTCTTCACTTAGTTCAATTTCAAAGTGAAAATAGATACGGTAGTTATTGAAAAAATGGAGAGAAAATCAAAATACGCTGTGATCACTGTTAATATAATTATAACTACCATTGGTAAAGATCAATATATATAAATCTGCTAGATTGATTGATAACGATTAACACACACTTAAAGAAAGATGAATAGATAGATAGATAGATAGATAGATAGATAGATAGATAGATAGATAGATAGATAGATAGATAGATAGATAGATAGATAGATAGATAGATAGATAGATAGATAGATAGATAGATAGATAGATAGATAGAAGGGGAATGCAGATCTCTTTCAAGATACATGTAGTAAGAAGAAAGACATAGACCTACATCCCCAGCCGGTAGCTGGAAGCTGGAAAATCTCTATATCTCCCCCCGTGTTGATGTTTCTGCCTAACTAGCTGCCCGGCATGTGTCAGTCCTGGCGAAGCTGTGGCCATCACGCTGACCCGATGCCTCTTGGAGATTGTTATCTCCGGCTGGCAGAGCTCTTCAAAATAACCCTCAGCCTCACAGTCTGTATAGTGTTTTGTTTCTTTTGTTTGTTGGATGGTCTGAACAGCCTGAAAAATCCGGCCATAGGAAATTAATTTGGAATCATGGAAAGTTTTACGTCTACCTATTGTTTTTTGGAATGATATTTCGAAAAAAAAATGATTCCACTTTCTTGTAGGATATGAGAGAAGTTTAACAAGCATAAACACCATAGTGTTATTTTGCAGTAGATTACAAGACCCTCCCCTTCGACTAGAACAATAAGCACTTAGTGCATTCCTTTAATTGATGAGTTAACTTGACCATCTATTAGAGTTCATGTAGTCTAACTAAGCTTAGGGACTCTTTAGAGAAGTCACAAACTAATACAGAGACAGGTGCACCTGTTGATATTGGAACCGCGGACCTTGTACTCGCAACTCCAGAGAACGTCACGACTGAGATGGAGTAACATAACGAAAATATAATTAAAGATTATATTCGTTGTTAATATCATGTTAACCACCTCAACGTTTTGGTTGTATTCAAAGTTCTGTTCTTTTTATTATCAATAACTGGTAAAAGTTGGTAACATAAATAAAAAAGAGCGCACACGAGGGGAGAGAGAGAGAGAGAGAGAGAGAGAGAGAGAGAGAGAGAGAGAGGAGAGAAAGAAAAGGGGAATGCAGATCTCTTTCAAGATACATGTAGTAAGAAGAAAGACATCAACCTACATCCCCAGCCCGTAGCTGGAAGCTGGAACATCTCTCTATCTCCCCCGTGTTGATGTTTCTGCCTAACTAGATGCCCGGCATGTGTCAGTCCGAGAGAAGCTGTGGCCATCACACCGACCCGATGCCTCTTGGAGATTGTTATCTCCGGCTGGCAGAGCTCTTCAAAATAACCCTCAGTCTCACAGTCTGTATAGTGGTATGTTTCTTTTGTTTGTTGGATGGTCTCAACAGCCTGGAAAATCTGGCCATAGGAAATTAATATGGAATCTTGGGAAGTTTTACGTCTTCCTGGTGTTTTTGGGAATTAAATTTCGAAGAAAAAAATATTATTCCACTTTCTTGGAGGATATGAGAGAAGTTTAACAAGCATAAACATCATAGTGTTATTTTGCAGTAGATTAAAAGACCCTTTCCTTCGACTAGACAATAAGCACTTAGTACATTCCTTTAATTGATGAGTTAACTTGACCCTAAATTAGAGTGCATGTACGAGGCAGGCTGATAAATAAGGGCCGTTTTTGAATAACTTTTTTATTTGAAGGACTACAGAAGCAAATTACACATCAAATGAAAGCTTAGAGTCTCCCCTATCTGATGAACTATCATTTTTCAACATAGTCACCATCGCGTTCAATACAGAGGCGCCAGCGTTGTACAGGTTTTCGCATCCCGTCGGCGAAGAATTCTGGTGTCTGGGATCGGCACCAAGAGCGAACATCCGCCTCAACTTCTGCATCGGTTTCATAGTGATTTCCTTTGAGATGTTTCTTCAGCAAAGGAAATAAGAAAAAGTCAGACGGGGCCAAATCAGGACTGTATGTCGGATGTGGTATGGTAGGAAGTTCCAACTGCTGTAAAGCGCACTGGGTTTGGCGACTGGTGTGTGGCCGAGCATTATCGAGAATGTAATATAAATAATTAAACAGTGCTGAGTCTCTTGTTTGTCTTGGATTCAGCCAGGCAGATAAATGTTCTATGATCTTTAACACCACCCATACCTCTAGGTACCTAGTTCGTTCTTGGAAAGCCTTATTATAATGAGCGCTTTCAAGGATATTTCAAAGGACAAAGAAAGTTCAGGATTGACTCTTTTCCGCGTTCGGTATTTCAGGGCTGTTGAATGTGTAGAATTATTCCACAGTCCCCTCTTCCCTCCCGCCGACTTCAGTTAACTGTTTCTTTGAGATACTTGTACTGGTGTTTAAGTCGTTATAGTCGTTAAAGAGTCCGAGAGTTAGAATGTAAACAATTAGTTCGTTTGAAGCCAGATGAGTGAGATGACTGTCAACAGAGGCGACCTCTCATTGACCTGGGCTGCGTCATTTTTAAACTCCTTTAGAAAGCCTACACTCAAGTAAAGAATCTGAAGAACTAGAAGCAGAAAAATTTCAAGTCTTTGGTCGCGGAAAGCGAAGATGTCTCCTTTACTGGTTTAAAACCTCCCAATTGGAGAACTAATGTATTTTGATTACTCTCCTCTTAAGTTTAACGTCGCCAAGGTCTCAACACTGAGAGTATACAGTGACAGAGAGAGAGGGAGAAAGAGAGAGAGAGAGAGAGAGAGAGAGAGAGAGAGAGAGAGAGAGAGAGAGACTTGGCAGTCACATCACACTGACACCGATGCAACCAGTAGAAAACAGGTTCGGTGCAACAGAATTCGAACCTTAGCCTCCTGCGCCAATGATCTTGGGGTAGAACATCGGCTTCCGAAGCAAAAGGTCCTTGGTTCGAGCCATGGCGATGGTTATATCGGTGTCAGTTTAATGTTGCCGGCTCTGACAGGAGTCATTGTATCCCCGTCCTGTCTTGTTTGTGGCAGCAAATTGTCAGACGTCATTCTTGGGGCTCGTCCACAACATAGTCTATATTATAGTGCTGATGTTGGACGTTAAACCAACTCAATTCAACTCCCAGCGCCACCTCGCTCTCCTACGGGTTGCGGGGAAACATAGAAGTCGTAAAATTGTATGTAATCAATTAACCACCGAAAATAGTTCACGCAAACCAAACAGAATACATGTATTTGTAATTGTAACTTATACAAATTTTAATACGGTATCATTCTTACCCTATACAAGCAGGCCTACTTAATCAAATTACGCCGTTGCCTGCTCTCTTCTTTCTTATCGTGGCCTATTAAAATGTAAATCTCTGTAATACTTGTCAGCAGTAGAAGCCGAAAGACATTCTTTCATCTGATAATGACATGCCAGAACATGCGGGCCCAATTTGTAAACTTAACCTCTTCATTGTTTGCTCAGTGCGGCCTACCTAGCCACTTTTGCCCCTAGCAGGGAAAAAAACGGATTTCATGCAAAGAGAGCTTTAAAGAAAAAAAAGAAGAAACCCTTGGATTTTCAATAGTGGGACTATAGTTCATTTTGTAGTTTAAATCCATGCTGATCTATTTCTTTTCTTTTTTTCTTTAATCAAAACATACGTTATCATCATAATATGTTACATAATATAACAATAGCTATCAAAAAGAGGGAAAAAATTAAACAAATAAATGGATCAATGAATAAATGAATAAATAAATAAATGAATGAATAAAAAAACATCCAACAATAAAAAAAATGGCGATTCAATACAAAATAAGCCACATCACCAAGGCTAAGTCACCGAAATCATCGGAGTGAACATATTTTAGCGCAATAAGGGTAACAATGATCTATCTCAAATGAATTATCACCATAGTTAGTTCAGATTGATACTCAGAGAAGAGTTTCTGTTCAGCCTACTCAACCTACACTGCAACAATGAGAAACTATCCAACTATTCCTACTGTTTTAATGGTGTAAATCGCTTGGACACTACTTGCAATTTTTGTCTACTTCGGTGATTTTCCCTGCTTTTTCTTGGAAGCCTCGCCCATCACCTTATCAAAATCTTATACTAGGAACCGGACAGTGTGCCAAAAATAAGAAATAGCACGACACACTCTGTCCTGAGTGCAGCACGCGTCCGCAGATCTCTAAACTCGTAAGTCCTGTCTTGTCCAAGGTCAGGTCTAGGCGTGACAAGTGACAAGTGGTCCCCTCCAATCTGCCGACCACGCCTACACTGAGTACAAACTGGGCATGTCTACAACATGAGTCAGGCCTGCTCTCAGGTGAACTTGTACAGGTGGAAATCACGACAGGCCACCGCCCACAGTTTTTGTTACAATTTATTACATCGTGCTTCAAAGTTCATTACAGGCAGTGGTCACAGCTGCTCTTTGTTGCTTGTTTGTTTGTTGTTATTTTTTTAAATCTATAATAATTAAAAGAGTTGTTGTTGTTGTTGTTGTTGTTGTTGTTGTTGTTGTTGTTGTTGTTGTTGTTGAGTTGGGTTAACGTCCAACATCAGCACTATATAGGCTATACTGTGGACATGTCCCAAGACTGACGTCTGACAATTTTATGTGCAGGGCGGGGATACCATAACTCCTGTCTCAGCCGGTCACAAGTTAAAAGAGACATTTCTCTGTTTTTAACATAGATAACCGTTAAGCTTTTTAGATTAGTCTTGCTCGGAACATATATAATTCTATGTTAAAATTAGTGACATGTAAAGAAGATTAATAGATTGAAGCCTAGATACGTATGTAGACGATAGACACACATATACACCTATACATCTCGTACATAGATTACATATAGACGGACATATATGTACGTAGGTAAGTAGATAAATAAACAGACGGACAGACAGACAAACAGACTGACAAAGACAGAGAGAAAGAGAGAAAGAGAGAGAGAGGGGGGGATGTGATTGTATTGATTGAGAGGTACAGATAAATCAAGAGAGGGGGAGAGTGAGCTAATAAGCGAGCGAGCGAGCGAGGGAGAGGGAGATTGCGAGAGAGACAGACACCTAGACAGACAAACGGAGACGTGTCGACATTAGAACCGATACTTGTAAATTTTGTATTAAAAACGTACCAACACAGAGACACAGTTTAAAAAAGAAAAAAAAAAGAAAAAAAGAAAACAACAACAACAACAACAACAGCAACAACAACAACAACAACAACAACAACAACAACAACAACAACAACAACAACAACAACAACAACAACAACAATAATAACAACAACAACAACAACCACAGAACTGTAGACCATTGGCAAAACTGATAAATGTAAACAGCTGTGATCCTTAAGTATCTAAAAAGAACGACCTTGTCACAGTCAGGCATGTACTGATCATGACTGATGAGCATAAAACAGATGGAGCGCGTCAACCACACTTTACTGCTAATTTAACAACCTGACAGGGTCGGTACGTTTCATGATGAAGCCGTGTCGTAATGTAATTAAGGACTGTTCGTGCAAGTATTATTGACGGATCTGCCAAGTACTATTGGTAAGTGCTCTTTGTGTGTTCTTTTGTTTGTTTATTTTTCTCCTTTTTTGTATAGGTGTGTACATTTTTTGTATAGGTGTGTACATTAGTTTGGTTTGCAGTTATTATTAGTATACTACCAGTGTTGCCAACCTTATGTGAAAGAAACGTATGTGTACCCGTTTTCATACATTTGTACGCCCATGTAACGAGACTTTGATTGGTCAATGGGCTGCCACTTTTTGCCAGCTCTGTAATAAGTCGATCACTTGACTTTCATCTTTTCCTTCATGGTTTGAAAAGCTAACCAAGAAGAAAAAGCTAAGTTTAAGCATTTAGCCTTAACTCTTAAAAAGCGTTCATAACTTTCCTGTTTTCCCTGTTTAGTGTCAGTGGCTTTGTCATCGAATCAACCACTCTAAAACCAATTTAAAGAACGCATTGTTTGAATGGATTTAATTCGCTTCCCCACGTTTATTTGCCCCAGGCAGAAAAACCAAAAGCTCAATGGTGCCTACAAGATATTGTCACAGACAGTTGATCTCTTGCAGTGGAACTGCCATCCTATAAGAACTTTATTCCCGTCTTCTTACTTGTGTCACCAAATGAGACAACCTGTAGCCCCCCCCCCACCCCCCCCCCTTTCCCTCCTTCCACCCCCTCAACCCCCCGAAATCAAATCGATAGGTAGGTGTCAAGATGAGCCGACCGATTGAGGCAGAGACAGAAGTCCATGTATCTATGAAATATGATATCTCAAAGGAACCTAAGACACGGAGAGGTAGCGGGGAAGCGAAGTTGAAGGGATAGCCACCGAACTGTCTCTACTGAATATATAGAGAAGTGGTTGGGTTGGGAGAAGTCCTATTAGAAACTTCATAGCACCATAAAATATTAATATACTGATTCCATTTTACCAGCTTCCGCATTAGTTAACCTC
Organism: Elysia chlorotica; assembly: GCA_003991915.1. Classification (NCBI taxonomy): domain Eukaryota; kingdom Metazoa; phylum Mollusca; class Gastropoda; family Plakobranchidae; genus Elysia; species Elysia chlorotica. Next base: position 488,076 of record RQTK01000165.1, read on the forward strand.
GCCCGGATTGGAAATCAGTACCACCAACATAAAAAATGGTATACAAAATAGGTATAAAATTACCCATGACGTTGTCATGTTCAAGTCCAGACTATAGAAAAGTGTGACCTGTTGGGCGTGTCTAAAAATCAGCTAATCCTCCAGGCTGGCACGCCTTAAGTGAACGCCTTACCTTGATGTCTAAAAATAAGATAATAATTGGGACCTTCAAGGGAAAGGCTACCCCAGTCCCCCGCCTTTTCTCCTATTATAATTCATCCCAAGAGAAATATTGGGCTAGACCATAGATTTCTATCAATAGCAATCTGTGGGCTAGACATAGATCTAAGCCTGAGGATTACGGGGCGTTCTTAACATACCGTTATCCTCTTTTCTGCATGATGATTCTTGAACGCCCCAAATCACAGGGCCTAGTTGAAATAATCTGCTGCTAAAAGTGCTATGCACTGTACATCTATAGAGCCGCAGTGGCGCGATTGTTGTGGTAAAAGGTGTGAAAAAGCCGTCAGACCACAGAGCACACGCACAATAGAGCTAGTGGAGGAATTCGTAGTTGTGCGACGCATAGGAAATTAAAAGTACAACAGAGATAGGGCGGCGCTTTCTAGTGTCTCGCCGCTAACATGAAGAGCAAACAATTTTAGAGAGAGAGAGAGAGAGAGAGAGAGAGAGAGAGAGAGAGAGAGAGAGAGAGAGAGAGAGAGAGAGAGAGACAGAGAGAGAGAGAGTCATACAGACACACACACAGACAGACAGACAAACAGACAGACAGACAGACAGAACCACCCCCTCAACCCCCCGAAATCAAATCGATAGGTAGGTGTCAATATGAGGCGACCGATTGAGGCAGAGACAGAAGTCCACGTATCTATGAAATATGATATCTCAAAGGAACCTAAGACAGGGAGAGGTAGCGGGGAAGCGAAGTTGAAGGGATAGCCACCGAACTGTCTCTACTCATTATATAGAGAAGTGGTTGGATTGAGAGAAGTCCTACTAGAAACTTCATAGCAGCATAAAATATTAATATACTGATTCCATTTTAACAGCTTCCGAACTAATTAACCTCGCCCGTGTTGGAAATCAGAACCACCAACATAAAAAATGGTTTACACAATAGGTATACAATTACCCATGACGTTGTCCTGTGACTTGTCATATTCAAGTCCAGACTAGAGTAAAGTGTGACCTGTTGGGCGTGTCTAAAAATCAGCTAATCCTCAAGGCTGGCCCACCTTAAGCGAACAGCTCGATGTCTAAAAATGAGATAATAATTGGGACGTTCAAGGGAAAGGCTACCCCACTCCTCCACCTTTTTCCTCCTTAAAATTCACCCCAAGAGAAATATTGGGCTAGACCATAGATTTCTATCAACAGCAATATGTGGGCTAGACATAAGCCTGAGGATTACGGGGCGTTCTTAACATACCGTTATCCTCTTTTCTGCATGATCTTTCTTGAACGCCCCAAATCACAGGGCCTAGTTGAAATAATCTGCTGCTAAAAGTGCTATGCACTGTACATCTACAGAACCGCAGTGGCGCGATTGTTAAATAAGGTGTGAAAAAAACCGTCAGACCACAGAGCACACGCACAATAGAGCTAGTGGAGGAATTCGTAGTTATGCGACGTATAGGAAATTAAAAGTACAACAGAGAGAGGGCGGCGCTTTCTGATGTCTCGCAGCTAACATGAAGAGCGCAATCTTTTACAAGCGGAAAGAGCCAAGCGACACTTTCCTCAGACAGACTTCTCTCGACATAACTCTGCAATAGAGACATTTTTATTTTGGGCTCTGTTTTGTTCAGGCATTTGGGGTTTTGGCACTTAAAGACTAACTATGAAGCTTCTTTCTTGTGGTAAAAATTCTGTTCTGGATAATACATTGTAATCGGGATTACCGCGTACAGTAGCATTATGTATTCATTTTTTGGGGTAAATAAAAAATGTATGGTGTCCGGATGTATTCTCTTTTATCGGTGTTCCTTTGAACCTGGGTAAAGGAGCATCTTTAGACACAGAATAAGGAGTCACTTTGGTTTGTACTTAACCAGCATCCTAAGGACATCCCTCTCTTATTAGCAATGTTCCTTTTTCTTTTAAATAGGACAAAGCATTATGGAATTTCAATAAGCAACGTAATATTTCAGCTCTCCTATTACATTTTCCATCCAATATATCTTTTTAACTTGGTGTTCAATAATTTGTTTTAATAATATGATTAAAGAAGCAGAAACGCTTAAGATGTGCCTACAGTGTACATAAGATAAAACAATGAAAGATCTGACAAGCTTTTACTGTTTACCAATATAAACACTGCGATCACGGGGTCCATAGCGAAAACCATGACGATATGTACGGAATCCTGCACTGGTGTCCAATCATAGCCCTATCCTAGACTTACGGAACCAATGAGAGCAGTCTGATAACCCCAAGCCTGAGGGTGCGACTATGTCATCCATTTCCGTCGTGTGGAGCGCAAAACATGCATTTTCAGCCAGAATAACTCTAGACAAGGCGGTGGAAGACAAAATCTTACCTTCCCTTTGATCGCTAATCATCCTCGCTGGATTGAGTCTGGTGTTAAATGAGTGACGCATCGGCGGACAAGGCCTGGAAACAATGATCTTCCCCCATAAATCTATAAATAGCCCTATTTATAGATCTATGTCTTCCCCCGACTTTTTCCGCTGGAGCTTTGAATACCGAGGTTCTACATACGCCTGTACGGTAGTTAACCATGGGGAACGGCCTTGTTGTAATAGTGTTTTTATACAATAATATTATGATCTTGTTTAAGGTTTATGATGCACGTGGATTTTCCTAGGCTGTTCATACATGTCCTAGTCAGTTTGTGCCAGTCTTTTTCAGAATTTTTTTTTTTGATCTGGAAGATATTAAATTTGTCCCCAAACTGAAGTAAAAGAGCAGCATAGAATTCTTATTTTCCTGTTTGAACAGGACGATCAAGGCTATTTAAGGTGTGATAAATCCCTTGTACTTTTGTGCATGTTTCCCATTCAGTTCATTTTGGCCCCCTTTGCACCGTCATTTTTTTTTACCTTCGTGCATTTGTATGTTAGTCCAAAATATGTCTGTCCACCGACTCTCTGTCTGTCTGTCTGCCTGTCTGTCTGTTTGTTTGTCTGCCTGTCTGTCTGTCTGTCTGTCTATCTGTCTGTCTGTCTATCTCTGCTTCTCTCCCTGTCTCACGTACTCTATGCCTGCCTTTGCACTATATTAATAAAAATGTGTTTACCTGTACATCTCTCTCTCCCACTCTCTCTCTCTCTCTCTCTCTCTCTCTCTCTCTCTCTCCCTCTCGCTCTTATCTCCCTTCCCTCGCTTTTTTCTGTTTTGTCTTCTCAATGTTGTTTCACGTTTTACAATTATCAGCAATACCTTTAGCACGACGCGTTCCTCTATACTCCTTCTTTTCCTTCATCCTGTCTTTGCCTCTGTGTTTTTAGTCTTAAATACCCCTCCGTCTGTCTGTCTGCCTGACTGTCTGTCTGTGTGTGTGTGTGTGTGTCTGTCTGTCTGTCTGTCTGTCTGTCTGTCTGTCTGTCTGTCTGTCTGTCTGTCTGTCTGTCTGTCTGTCTGTTGTCCTTAGCTTCCTTTCTTCATTCTGTTATTTTCTCATTTTCTCTAGTCTTTCGCTCCCCTCTAGTCTGTCGCTCCCCTCTTCCTATCTGCCTACCTACCCACCTACCTACCTGTCTGTCTGCGTGTCTGTCCGGTACCTGCCTGTCTATCTGTCTGGCTGCCCCTGCCTGTCTCTTACCGACAACAAACCAAAACACGCCTAATGGAGAGAGAACATGTCTGAGGCAGGCACCCAGAGTTTGGCTAAACACTCGAGACCCGTCAGTGCCCCAGAGGAGAAGAATCAATAGACTGAAAACCATCGGAATGTCCCCATGGCCATGATGTCGTCCCTCAGAGGTTAACTCTCTTTGTCGCCTATCGGCCATGATGTTGTCCCACAAAGGT
>RQTK01000165.1:497068-501865 GCA_003991915.1 Elysia chlorotica
ACCCAACCCAACCAATCTTCCTCTGTGTGTGTTTGTGTGTCTGTTTCTCTCTCTGGGTGTCTTCTAGGAAGCCCTCTGACTTATCCGGTAAAGATATGAAACAGGCATGTTCACTTAGTACTCATTCTTGGACAGTCTCTCTCCTCCCCCGCTCTCTCTCTCTGTCTCTCTCTCTCTCTCTGTCTCTCTCTGTCTCTCTCTCTCTCTCTGCCAGACACTAAATATTTATCTTTCTGTGCCCCAAACCCGTTCCCAGCTGTGCCTGTCTGGATCTAGATCTAGCCCTTGACGTCATAAGTTAGAGAGAGAGAGAGAGAGAGAGAGAGAGAGAGAGAGAGAGAGAGAGAGAGAGAGAGAGAGAGAGAGAGAGAGCCTCCAGTGTAGGACTGAGTCTGCCGAGGCTGGGACGAGCGATTTCACCCACACACAAAGTGGACCGCACCAGCCACCAACCACTCAGCCAGCCTTGCCAGTCACAGCGACATGTTCAGTCGGCACTGAAAGTGGTGAATGAGGAGCGGAGAGAAAGAGCGAAGCAGAGGAAACAGCTAGGTCTAGTCATCTCCGATCGATCTTGATCTACATTCCCTGGTTCATAACAATAACAAAGCAAAACAGCTGCGGATTTTGTTGAAGTTTTCCACGCCTTCTATCTTGTGCTGGCATTGTTTTAGTGTAAACATACCTTACTGAATTGATCCGTCTGAGGAAGTGCGGAGAAATAAAAACAAATACTATTATTTAGAAGGAAGACATAGATCTAGATCTAGATATTTTGTGATAGATCTGAATCTATATGTAGGCTATCAATATATCGAAGCTTTTAATCTGATTACGAACTGTACTTGCTGGCATTTAACGGCATTCTACAACTCGATGGAATGTTTTCTGAATACGGAGAGGTAAAAAACTAGCACAGAACAGCTTTCATCATCACACGGACTTAGTTCCGCGCTTCGCAGTGTTTGTGCATATTTACCTGAATGCTGTAAATCGGTGAACATTTTACATCACCCGTCACTAGGCGAAACTCAGTCCTATAGCGTGGTGTTGTTTACTAAGTCAGCTGAGACGGTTCTCAAACGTTTGTATCACAGTGGTCAGAATTACCAGCGGTACAGGTCTAAAGTTTAGCCACGGTTCCAGACAAACAAGAATGGCTCGTTTTTCACCTAGGAAACGGGACAGGTAAGTCGCGTCATTTATGTTAAGGAGTAAAAAAGTAAAGAAAATAAAAGAGAGAAAGAATTGAAGATGTGGTTATAAATTCCAAACAATCAAAGATAGTAAATATTGTTCAATTATCTTTATGTGCAGTGTTGGGTAGAAAAAGACTCCCCACCCCCCTCTTTTTTCCTTTAAAGGAAAATCGTGAACAGGGCATTAGTATAATTATGTAATGTATGTTTCAGTATTGCACACAGATCTACATCGAGTCTTACCGGCAGAGTAACAAAAAAAATTGTACATATTGGTACAAAAGGCTTTCATATTAAATGTCGAAGTCATTGTTACCGTCTTCGTAGTGCTGATAGTAGTTGTAGCAGCAGCAGCAGCAGCAGCAATAATAGTTATCTTTTACCATCTCGGATTACAGTCTTCGTAGTGCTGATAGTAGTTTAGCAGCAGCAGCAATAATAATAATTATGTTTTACCATCTCGGATTACAGTCTTCGTAGTGATGATAGTGGTTCCAGCAGCAGCAATAATAGTTATCTTTTACCATCTCGGTCCCAAAGTATGAAACAACCTTCCCAAAAACATTAGAGAAGCACTTGGAAATTATTTTCAAACGCATGCTTAAGTTCTACCTTTTTGACGATTGACATTGAACCGGTAAAACTTGTATAATGATTCCTTGTGACTTTTGAGTGTAATATTGTATTGTGTCAACATTATATGATTATTCTTCTTTTGTGCATGTGATAATGGATATTGTTAAGCGCATTGAGCATGATTTTCATGGAATTGTGCTATATAAATGCAATATAATTATATCATTATAGTAGTTGTGGTTGTGTTTGTTGTTCCTTTTGTCATAGTAGGACGCGAGAAGGGATCATTCTAACTTTTCCGACATGTAAGCCCAAACTAGATTTAATCTATTTGATAGCTATCATTGTCTATGATAAAACCCGCGCCTTGTTAGTGTGAACTGAAGAAGGAAGTGCGAACTAGTCTAGAACACCCACGGAAATTATTATGGGAGAATCGGCAAAGGCTCTTAAAAAAAAGGGCCCAAACCCGAGCCGAACCCTACATGCAATGACAGCATGTTAAGTGACTCATTATCTGTTCTGCTGCGGTTTTCAGGGCTTGGTCTTGCACTCAGAAACACCAGAGTTCAAATCTGGTTTTCCCTTTGATTTTCAATTTCAACATTTTTACTAAAAGGTGTTTCATTTCAAACTGTAGCAACTGTAACAGTTTTAAAATATTTTCTTTTATAAAGTAGTTTGTTGAAAAGATATGTGCGTATTAATGGTTTAAAAAAAAAAGAAAAATGAAGCTTTTAAGATAGTTTATATAGCTTTAAACTAGTTTATATAGCTTTAATCTAGTTTATATAGCTTTAAACTAGTTTAAACTAGTATATGGCTGGAGATCCAAGATACAAGTCTGTTCTTTGTCGCTCTATATGAACTGAACCGTGACTTAAGTTCAAATGATATTGTATACATGTATGATAATATTCTAGGATCGTCTACTCGCGCCCACTACATAAAAAAAATATTAAGGTCACTGATTAATCTACAGAGGCGAAGAAAATTTTATGCGCTTGGTTAGCACGACATTAAAAATTATTGGCGCAGGTTTTTGTTTGTTTTTTTTTGTTTAGCTTATTTTGTAAAATATGCCTTAACATCCCTGCTTCACATAATATAAATAACTTAGGCTAGGTCACAATATTTATCTTTGTTGGTCTATTTATAAAATGTTCTGCTGCGGTTGGTGTTGCTGATATTGTTATTGTTGTTGTGGTATTGGTTCTTGTTGTTGTTCTTTCTTATGTTGCTTTTTACTAAAACTCTCCTACAGCTTCCCCGTCTGTGATAAACTCTGACTTAAATTATATAACCAGTTGCATCATTCTGTCTTTCCAAACCCTTCATCTCCTTTGTATGATTATAAACCGTGTGTCCTCTGTGATTGCCTCAACCAGTAAAATCGGCGATTTATGTCTCGAACCCTTCGTGCCCCTTACAATTTCCCTAATGTCTATATCTCTCCCTGTCTCTATATTATCTCTCTCTGTGTCTCCTTATTTTGATCGTATTCCCCTCCCATCTTCTCATCTCGCCGTTTTTCTCTCATTCTCTCCCTCTCTCTCTCCCTCTCTCTCTCCCTTTCTCTCTCTCTCTCTCTCTCTCTCTCTCTCTCTCTCTCTCTTTGTCTCTGCTCTGGCTCGATTTCTCCCTCTCCCTCTTTCTCTCCCTCTCACTCGACCTCCCCATACCTATCCCCACAAAAACTCCGTGTCTATTATAGAAATTTATAGCAATGACGTAAAACACGTTGCTGGTTTATCGCATGTTATTTAACGTGAATATTGACTCTGACATGTGATATTACTAGCACAGAAGTTCTTTGTTGTGTTGGTCGGCTCATAAATGTATTGTAAGATCGATAGACGCATTTGAAACAATGTACAACACATAATATATCGTAACAGCAATGCAATAATTATTGAGAATTACAAAGAGAGAAACAGAGCGAGATAGATAGATAGATAGATGATCAGAGAGGGAGAGAGAGAGAGAGAAAGAGAGAGATAAAATCCTAAATTTCATTTTATTGCATGCTTTTCATCATGTAACAATAATGTGCCTAAAGCAGAACGGACAAGAGTGTCATTATAGACCCACAAAGGATTTTCCTCTATCAATACATGTGCTGCAAAATCTCATTACGACACCTCTGAGCTGTAACAAGTAGAGAACCTTAATTAATGACACTACAATTCTCTAGGCCTGGGTACGCCATATCGGGATCAGGGTCATTGTACGTGTTGCATAAACAGTAATAATCTGAGATCCTTCAGGGTCATTGTACGTGTTGCATAAACAGTAATAATTTGAGAACCTTTATTATTGACAGTCTCTATAGGCCATACCGGGATCAGTGTCATTGTGCATGTACATGTTGCATAAAGAGTACTAATCTGAGAACCTTTATTATTGACAGTCTCTATAGGCCATATCGGGATCAGTGTCATTGCACCTGTACATGTTGTATAAAGAGTAATAATTTGAGAACCTTTATTAACGACAGTATCTGTCTTAAGCCCATATTCGGCAAAGGGTCATGGTACGTGTGCATATTGCAAAACAGTAATAATTTGAGAACCTTTATTAGTGGCAGTTTCTATAGGCCATTATTATAGGGATCAGTGTCATTGTGCATGTACATGCTGCATAAAGAGTAATAATTTGAGAACCATCGGGATCAGGGTCATGGTACATGTGCACGTTGCATAAAGAGTAATAATTTGAGAACCATCGGGATCAGGGTCATTGTGCATGTACATGTTGCATAAAGAGTAATAATTTGAGAACCTTTATTAACGACAGTATCTGTCTTAAGCCCATATTCGGCAAAGGGTCATTGTACATGACACGTTGCATAAACAGTAATAATTTAAGAACCTTTATTAGTGCCAGTCTCTATAGGCCATTATTATCAGGATCAGTGTCATTGTGCATGTACATGCTGCATAAAGAGTAATAATTTGAGAACCATCGGGATCAGGGTCATGGTACATGTGCACGTTGCATAAAGAGTAATAATTTGAGAACC
>RQTK01000165.1:506402-582162 GCA_003991915.1 Elysia chlorotica
TATTATTATTATTATTATTATTATTATTATTATTATTATTATTATTATTATTATTATTATTAGTATTATGTTATTACTGAGCCCTCAAGCATTCAAATATACCAGTAGAGGTAAGCACTACAGGGGTCCCAGGATAGAGCGCGGGTTTTTACTAGGGACGTTGGTTGTTCGAAGCACTTCCATGTTCGGCGCGTTGGTGGTTTTTTTTCTGTTTTTGTTTCGTTTTCGTTATATTTTTTAAGCTAGCTGGTTGGGTCTTTATGAGTATTATATTATGTGACGAGCAAGTCCCGCCCATTTCTTCACGAAAAGAGAAATGGGAAGAAGAAAGCAGTGCACATGAGTTTCAAAATAATGCGACTTATCAGATTATTCGCTTAAATTTATTAACCAAAACAAATACACACTTAATTAACATACAGGACAATGCAACGCCCGCATGTCTAGCATTAGATGTATTTTCCAAAGCCCTTTGGCTCTACATGAAGAACTATTGCATTGATGTTACCTAAACGAATCTTGTTTAATGATGTCCCGGATTGTCGTTGACATGTGTTTTGTTTCATTTGAAGGATGCTGTGACAGCTTGTATGGTGTGAACTGAAAAGAGAATTTTCAACATTAAACAATTTATTTTCCGCATACAACTCTGTCTCTGTCGCTTTGAGCCTGGGATACCCCCCCTCTCTCTCTCTATCTCTCTCTCTCTTTCTCTCTCTCTCTCCTTCTCTCTCTCTCTCTCTCTCTCTCTCTCACACACACAAACAGTCTCTCCCTCTCTCTGAGTCTCTTTCTTCTGCATCTGTATTCCTGAAAAACATTTAGCTGTACAATTATTCCCTTTTTATTATATTATACCATTTTGTTACCTCTCCTTCTTCTCTTTATCTCACTGATAACTATAATTATCTTACCGCTTGGTTTCAATGTATATATATTTTTTAATTTGAAAAAACAACGACAACCGCACAATACGTCACTAACCCTTAGCTGTTCAGAGATAAATTTCTCGGTATCCTACTCAGTCTGCACACTGAAATATAATGCACCGGAGAGATCTGCGTAAGGTCAAAATTATCTAGAAATCAATCATTCTGCGAATCTGCCCCCGAAGTTAATTCCTAGAACAACAAAACTCATTCCATCACCGCAGAAAGTCGGGCTAAATTTCAAGTACCGTTCATTAGGAAACTTGATTCCATTCATATTGGTCTGCGGGTTATTGACAATGCACTCAGCTAGCAGGTTATGCTAACCTGTGTGATTTTACTACCGCATTATGTTTCAAATAAAATATGTTGGCATTTTGATTTGTATGCACTTAGTAATGTGGTAAATATCAACGATAACAGAGTAGTTAACCATTCCTTCTCTTGTTCCCCTTTCTACACTCCTACCACCACTAACCCTACAACCCCAGGAAAGTTAAGAGAGATATTATTTTTCAAGATATGAAGCATTGTCCAAAATGCTGCGGTAAATAGAATGGGGTACATTTGGAATGCCAATTGAAGGAAGCTATTGATATCACCGTTACTGTGTTCATCATGAATGCTGTGTAATTGATAAGGGTCGATTTTGGAACATTTTTTTGCCATATCATATGCCATCATCATACTGGTTGATCAATTTTCACTCACTGTTGAAATCATCTTATAGTGAAATTTGGAGAATACAAAGTCATATTCAAAGACGAGCCATACTTATCTGTGCAGTTTCTATATTTTGTCCCATCACGTAAAGTGGTTCTTTGCCTTCTCAAAACAGTTCTGAACCTTTTCCCCCATCACATGCTAGATATTTCATAGGCTTGTGTAGACTCTTAAAACACCCAAGGCTCTGAACGCACGTCAAGTATTAACTATAACGAGGCTTGATTTTTCTCAACATTCTGCAAAATTTGTTGGGTTGCGAAACGGTTTCCAGGAAAACAAGAACATTACCTTTTCTGGAGACAACAATATTGAGAATGTCAGTTTTAATTGCTACCTTCGCTCTGCTTTAGTTTCTGGGGCGTAAGGAAAAGGTTTTTTCTTTGTCTACTAAACTGGAGGAGTATAGAGTAGCAAATTTGGAGTCGTTGTTAAAATTTAAACCAGCAGAGGAAAAGATTTTTAAACTAAATCAGAGATCATTAGACAAACAGCAAAGTTATTCTTTTTTAACCTCTTGATATAATACATCTGTTTCTGCGTTCTAGTTTTTGAAGTCTGTTTCTTGTTTGTTCTTATTGTTGTTTCGCCTTATAGGATCCTTTGTTCTGTTTTATTTCAACCTAAGAGCACCTTTTCAGTTAAGTTCTTTATCTGTATCTACGTTTATCTACCATTCTTTTCATTATTCATTTTCGGAAAATATTGTATTACAAGGGAGAGGAGAAAGAAGTAATGACTTTGTTTAGTTATAACCAGACGCTATCAAACAGGTACCACATTGGATGGCTATTGTCGAAAACAAAAAACAACAACAACAACAAAAACAACAAAAACAACAACAGCAGCACAAATCATTCGATTTCTCTAGCTTTTCTCTCTAAAACAACACCATACATTTTTCGCTGAGCAATTTAAGTGCCTTTATTGAGCCACCCAACATCTTATCACGGAGAGAACAAAATAAAAGGCCTCTTCGGGTTTGATTCGATTCATTACCTAACAGGAAATGGTTGCTTAGCAACACGGATGCTGTCGCGGCAAATATTTTGTCTGGCCATTGTCTCTGTCCCTCCATGGCGGCCAAGTTTGCGCGGGCGTTCGGGTTTTCCCCATGTATGCTGAGTTGCTGACAGGCGTCTGCTCGAGTCTGCCTCGATTCGGACAGGGGCGGAGAAATAGACGGGGTAGGCTCTTACAGACAAACTGTTTCTTGGGATCCTAAACTCCGTATGTGCATGCCTTTCTGCCTGTTTTTTTTTTATGAAAGTATAGAAAACGCAAAATTGAACAAACACACACACACACACAGACACATACACCAAAACAGAACAAACAAATGAAAGTTAACAAGAAAAAAACCCCCAATGGAAAACCACATCAAGTTCAGGCATCGATTTCAACAGTTATGATTGTCGAGTCACTAGTGCGCCACTTGGCTATCAACAGCACGTCAACCCAGATCACTTGCAAGCTTAGACTGGTTTCAGATTTCAAAATGTACCTCTTCTTTAGCAATCTGGTGTCTTATCTTTAGAAAGAGTTTTTGCTATCACGCATCCTGTACTGCCTTTTGCTTCAACACCGGTCTTTCCCAGGAACAGTGAATTACAAAACCCCATTTTCCTTGAAACATATAATATATTCTAGTCCATAATTCTGAAATTACAATTTACCGCAATTGCTTTTCTATTTGAACTGGGTTTTTTTTTCCCATATACATTCAATTATCATCAAGAACTGTTTTTTGGGTTTGCTAGTTTCTTCACTAGATCGGAAATGTGAAGTAAAAGTAAGCAACGTATAACATCAGCAACTCGACTATCAAAAATGGGGCCGAAGGCTAACGTCTGATAATGTTGAGTGTTATTAGACAGAAACAAGCAGGCACTACAATTGCACTTTTATTTTTCTTAGCCAGTCGCAGACACTGAGCAACCAGTGGGCCATGTCAAAAGAACTAGAACGAAAAAAGAAAAATTAATAAGTTCTGATGATGAAATTATGCCGTCTTTTACCGGACCTTTGAATTTGTGTGTGATATGTGCAACATCATTACCTAATTGAACAGTGAACCGGAAAGGTAAAAAGAAATAATTAGATTCACGAAGAGAGAACCAGTGAGGCGGTTTATACTCTGTATATATTATCCTGTGCGAACCGGCGAAAACGAGTTAATTTATTAATTGCATGTGACCGGCTGAAACAGGAGTCATGGTATCCCCGCCCTGTCTCGTGTGGTAGGATATAAAATTACCGGACGTTAGTCTTGGGGCCCGTCCACAATATAGCCTATATAATGCTGATGTTGGACGTTAAACCAACTCAACAACAATATATTAATTTGCACTGAGACATGGTGCCTTTACAACAACAACAACAATAATAATAATAATAATAATAATAATAATAATAATAATAATAATAATAATAATAATAATAATAATAATAATAATAATAATATTCTGATGCTGTAACCCGATGTTTATTGCATTTGGGTGAAAAGCATCATTGCGTTTCTAGATGAGAGGTCATTATGTCCCAGTTATGTACGCTTAGGTTTCTAGGCATCTGTTGGAACCCACTAGTCTTTGATCCCCACAATCATCATGCCCTCGCTTAATACTGCCTTCATGTGTGGTCCATCATGATATAATAACGGGAAGAAACAATTATAGCTTATAAAACAATCAAGCCAATTCGACAATGTTGTTCCTTTTGATAAAGCCTGCCTTCTTCTCACGCTTAATTTATCTTGCTCTCCTGGGCTTTTTTGTGTGTATTGCTGATTTTTTTTTTTTTTTTACTTTTCCTATTGCTTTTGTTTTAAATTACTTCTTTGTTAGGTGGCTCTTCATATTTTTCAGTAATTGTTTAAAGAATGCATAGAAAGTAAATTATCGTTATTTTCATATCTCCGAAAGTTGAAACGGACACCACAAAATGATAGAAAAGTCAAATTCTCTAAGCCGTAAAACAAATATTTCTGTTATCTCTAATTGCAATATTGCAATTTGAATACAAGGAACGGGCTAAAACCTTTTCTTGAACAATAATAACTATAGTAATAACAATGATGATTATGATAGCGGGGACGAAAATTACTTACCCAGTTATATTTTTTACTGTGACAAACATTTCGCTTTTTCAAGTAATGTTATTTAGATTTCATTCAATCATATGGTTGTAGACTTAAGCCAGTGTCATTGTTGATATTTGACTGTTGATAAACTTATCTACAAATAATTATGATGACATTTATTCGTGACTCATAACTCAACTGCCGTCTGTGAGTCTTTATCTTTGACATGAGATCACCCTGAACTCCTCTTGATAACCGTCTTTCTCTTTTTTTGTTTGAAACATGACGCCATGCCTCCTGTTTAGCAGTTAAAGTGTACTTGTGGCAGACATATTGCACTTGAAGTGCTGCAGTTGGCGCAGTGTTATCGTTATCATCATTGTTATGTCAATATTGGCCCCCCCATCATCTTTTTGCGTGTCACCTTATATGTCCCATTTCAAACTGCGGTGTTATCATCATGATTGTTATTTCGATAATGACTCGGATGACATTGTTGGCTGGATCCTTTTTGTCTTATTTCTGGGGCAAACTTCCATAGTCAAGAGTGTTGTAATATAACAAAAACGATGTCAATTATGAGACTTTCGAAAAAAGCAAAGTCGCCGCAAGAAAAGAACATTGCCACTGAGAGTAACAATGGGCTATATATTGCCTTGAATGTGCTTTGTTCCGATTGTGTGAGCTAGAAAATAATATTATTTTAATTTTAAAAAAAACAATGGAAATAAATCACTTTCACCCTTGATGTACAGAAATCTTTTTACAAGTGAACAAAACTATGACTTTGCCTCCTATTTTTATAGGTCTTGGACAGCACAATAAAATTGACAAACGTTGGTCTTTGGATCCGTTGAATGAACAAACAAACCAGTACAACTTTTTTCGACCAACGATTTTGGGTTGAAGCTTTCCCCACTTTCCCCACTTCAAACAGCGTAGATTCTCACATTACACCCTTGGGAAATTTGAGACAGGGGATCGAAAAAACAAAGACTTAACAAACTAACCACCCCCCTCACACACACACAAATATAAAAAAAAATAAAAAAAAAAATAAAACAAACAAAAAAGTCTCGCTCTACCGTAATTTATCGTGGCCTGTAATGAATACTCTATTATGATTGGTTTATTGATTGGGTTTTTTACGTTCTCAATCGTTAAATCCTATACCATGGCTGGATGTGAGAAAGTTGGAAATGTCTGTGGTGTAAGAGAGAGAGAGAGAGAGAGAGAGAGAGAGAGAGAGAGAGAGAGAGAGAGAGAGAGAGAGTGAGTTTTTTTCCCCTTGGTCCCCGTCCACCTCTCTCTCTCTCTCTCTCTCTCTCTCTCTCTCTCCCTCTCCGTCTCTCTCTATTTCTCTCTCTGTCATTGTGTGTGTGTGTGCCTCTTTCTCTTTCTCTTTCTCTTTCATTCCATCATAGCTTGGTTCCTTTATCTTCGCTTTACACGCAACCTCAGTATAAACTGTTTACTCATTTAAGGTCATACCACGGCCACTTAATGCTTATTATATGCAATTAATCGATTATTATGCGATAAATGTGGGTTTTTATTGTGTGCGCATTTATTTTACCGTAAAAAGGAAATGATTTTAAAGATATTTTCATGGATATAAAACACAGCAACCGTCTGAAGAGGTTCCATTTTAAGACACAAGCCCTCTTAAAACAAGTGTCCTGTAAGACGAAGAATAAAACTCTGAGGACACTTCCCTGTCATCAAAACTATATCATCACCGTAGTTGTAAAATTGATTGTATCTAATTTATAAAATACAAAATATTTTTTACAGCATTTGCGACATTAGACAAGCCATTTTCCATTTGAGATGAAGATGGTCTTCCCTGCATTTTTGAGGTTTTAAGGTTAATCCATCAGTAAAAACACTGGTCCTTTCAAAATGTGCAACGATGACTAAATTACGTTTACATTTTGCTTATTTGTTGAATGTTTTTACTTCGTAAGACAGATAGAGCTATTGTTGTTGTTTTTAACATAAAATTGACAAAGTTCTTATGAACGTTGACATTCTCAGTTTAGACCTCCCCAACCCTTGCGAACTGTTTCACCTGTATTGAAGAAATCTTCCACTTTTATCAGTTTGCTGACGAATACGTATTTTTATACTCTCCTCTCATCGTATGGAAATAAAACTAATGGCAGGAAAATCCTAGTAGAAATCGAATCGACAAATTTGACATTATGAACGGAAAACAATCTTTTTCATCCTCTGCGGATTCTTTCTATGCCTATGTTTGATCGGAGTGAATTCAGCAGCTTCCAAGTACCATAGTCACGCCCTCACAAATGAAAATGTAAATGCACTTTTTTGTTACAATCAAACGTTGGCCTGTCCGAACGTCAGTTACTAAGTTAGATCCGATGGGAGTAATTTCCCTTGGGCCCTTTGCTGTGCGGTTCCCACGGACGAAACATCTATAAACGTCATTGATAGCAACATCCGGGCAAGGCGCCTTGATTAGACAGACGTCTGCAGGTCTTCTGGAACGGGAATACATTTGCAAATCGTGAAATGTCGAGAACGCGAACAAATAAAAATATTTTATTGAAACACTCAATGGATCCATTTAGTTTTCTTTAAATGCCTGATGGTGTAATGAAGTCATTAAAAGTTTTATGTTTTGTTGTGCCCGTCTGTCTACCGTCGGTCTCTTAAGAGGTGTCTTTTTTCTGCCCCTTATGTTACTTTCCTCTCTGTTTCTGCTCTCTCTATGTATCTCAATCAGTCTCTCTCTCTCTCTCTCCCTCTCTCTCTCTCTCTCTCTCTCTCTCTCTCTTCCCTTCTTCTCACTCTTTTAGAGATTCTCATTAAAATCCCTGACGGCAGCTTTTTATAAAGAGATAAGCATACTGTATTCCGCCACAAAATGATAAAAAAAGGAAAAAAAAGCACCTGCAGTTCAAGGGATACCCGAAATGTATTATTGGAAGATTAAAAAGAACAACCATAATAATGATATGAATAAAATATTTTGTTGCCTCTCTGTTGCTTAAATCAGCACCCAGCCAGTCTCAGCAAGTTTAAAGGTATGAATGACCTAGACACTTTAACTGTTAAAGATGTTTGGGAAGGAAGGCATAGATCTTAATATCTATTTATTTTTTCATGCATTTATTTTCCTTTTTTTTGTATGTTTCGCGTGACCTGCCGGTTGGTTTAAAGTAGGGCATTTCTCTTTACAAATGGGAATGTATTAAATAAGCCCACTTGCCGGAGGAACTTCATCTCTTACGTGGGAGGAATAGATATGTTTTACGGACTATGGATTCTGTGGGTTTGCTTGATATTTCGATTTATTTGATATTATTATTATTATTATTATTATTATTATTATTATTATTATTATTATTATTATTATTATTATTATTATTATTATTTTGTTATTGTTGTTGTTGTTGTTGTTGTTGTTGTTGTTCTTGTTGTTGTTGTTGTTGTTGTTGTTGTTATTATTATTATCATCATATTTTTTATAATTTTTTTGTGGTAACATTTCTCTTTTGAATCGTGTCAATCGCGAGTGCCTTCATTCTTTTACACTGATAATAATTATAATTTAAAGTCGCTGGCTGTTTACTTTGGAACTCCTGAATCCAATGAAGAGACTCTTAGGTGGCACCACTGATCCACACAATCGAAGTGCGCTTTTTTGTCGCTATCGTGACAGCTGAGAAGGAACTTCAAGATAAATTCCTTTTTTTTTTTTTCTACGAAGCTGCTCTAAAAAGTCACGCATATTTATACATGTCGCCAGAGTCAGCACTTGAACTGACAGATGAGATTGCGATTGGTCTGATTGAAAAAGATTCTTTATCTTTTCTTCTCCCTATTTTTCTACTTTCAGGCCAGATTGGTGTTTCAGTCTGTCACTTATCAGTTGTGGAAGTTACTTTGAAATTGGAAATTGGAACATTTCAAATCCTTTCTGCTTTTTTTGTTTGTTGAATACTTCTTTCTTTAAAAGATTGATTTGGTGACATTTTTTCACGGTTATCTATGGCAGTTTTAGCCGCGAATAAAAATTAATTTAAAAGGAAAAGGGTGTTTAAAATAGACGAACAGCACAGGTTTTGTCGTTGTTTTCATTTCTCATAAAGAAGATTAGAAAATGTCATATCTTTTAGGCAGCCATTTACATGTAACGCTTGTTCTCTTGATCACAGAAGACAATGATGATGAGTTTTGCATCCGACAATGTGGCTGCTTTATCAATATTTACTTTGATAGTTCCTGTGCCTGGACAAATTAACTTGGTGATTTTTTGTTAATATCATTATGTTTCTGGAAAAAAATAGTACCCTGGAACGAAAACTTTACCGTCAGAGACAAGTTTTGGTTAAAACTTAAACTTAAAATCAAAATTTATACAGTCTGCTCGTGTAAATAAATAAACATGTTCAAATTTTCAAAATTATCCTTTGCATGTATAGGATCTATGCCTCAGAACCGGATTAAGACGGCCAGTTTCGTTCTCTTCGCAAATTAGGGATTGCGAAAATTACCGTGTGCAAAGAAGAGGAATAGTTTGATAAATCGGCTAGAAGAGTTTGATAGACACAAAACAATCAGCAATGTCATGCCCAAGCCAGGGTTATATAGGCTAAGGTAGTTAAAACTACTATCCTGGATTGGTCTGCACTCAATTGGGTCCGAAGTGAGATAATTAACAAGTCAGCTGTGATTAATATGTTCGAACGTAACATCTGTATTTGTACACATTTTTCTTGCACTCCTTGTGTCAAATCAGCTATGATTGATACGTATCAACCTTTACGTGTACCAAAAAAACTGTATCTCTTAATTGTAATTTTGAGATATCCGTTTTGGACTCTTGTCTTGCCCTGCTAAAAATTGATGACAGGCATACAATCGTACAATGCGTTCACATAATAATTATGGTACTACATAAATCAAGCAAGTTGCAGTTTGGTATCAGTTTTGCGGTGGACTGAGACGCGCTCTTTCCATGTGGCAGTACGTTCAATAATTAGACGTTAGTCTTAGAACAAGTCCACAATATAGCCTATAATTATAGTGCCCACGTTGAAACGCTGTGCAACAAACAATATCACTTAATCGGCACTTTTTTTTGTATATCCAAAAATGTAAATATTTATAATTGCTTTGCTTTAATCGGCAAAAATGTTTGTATCTCCATAAATCTTAAATAATTATTCTTGGATTACTGCATCTCCACAAACCTTACATAGGTATACTCGTTTTGCTTTAACCATCAACAAATATTTGTGCATGTTTCCAATAGACAAAATGTATCGCTCACCATCATAGCTTTCTATTAATAGCACGAGCTTTTAATAGAAATCTGTGCTGCTCATAATCTATCATTGTAACCAGAATCATTTTGTTATCGGTATTTCCCGCAGGGCGTGCAGGATGGGCGCGGAGGAGTCCCGGAACGGGAACTACGGCCTGATGGGGGCCAGTGCTGTGGTCGCCAACATGAACAAACAGGTCCAGAGCGCCCGGCCATGGTCTCTCCTGCACCAGTGCTCGCTGGACCAGTGGAACAACGGACACGGCGGTATGTTAGTTATTAATTTGGTCTTTTTTGTATATATTTTATCTATGTTATAGGAGCTATGTTGATTAAGTTTACTTGTTTTAGAACAAAGTGGTTGAGTGACATCGATGTGGAAATATAGTTATAGAGAGGATACAGAGATAGATAGATAGATATACATATATATAGGTAGATAGATAGATAGATAGATAGATAGATAGATAGATAGATAGATAGATAAATAGATAGATAGATAGGTTGATTGATACATAGAATAGAGAGGGAGAAAGAGAGAGAGGGAGAGACAGAGAGAGAGAGAGCGAAATAGAGAGAGTGAGAAAGAGAGAGAGGCAGAATCAGAGAAAGAGATAGATAACTAGATAGATAGAGAGAGAGAGAGGAGGAGGAGAGAGAGAAAGAGAGGGTTGAGTGAAATCGATGTGGAAATATAGTTATAGAGAGGATAAGAGAGAGAGAGAGAGAGAGAGAGAGAGAGAAAGAGAGAGATAGAGAGAGAGAAGCAATACTTCGGTGTGGTCTTGAAGTCTCTCAGAGTAGAATTACCCACCCTCATACTTATTTTTCGCTTCAAAAGATTTCACATTGAGTTCTCACAAAGAATGGATGGTTAATCGAAAAGTTGTTTACGGCAAAGCAAGGGGAGCCTGAAATTCGATCGGGTTTTCTTCCAAGGTCTTTGAAAATAATGTTCATAGTACATTGCTTTTCTATCTCACTCTCAGGAGAAGATCGATAGCAATTTCACAACACTTTTTTACCTCTGTAAGGTAGAATAATAAAAAGAGATTGCGTTGAGCATTTACATTTTCTGTTGGATATTAGAAAATCGAAACACAATTATATACCAGGAATAATTTTAAAATATTTATCGTGGTAATATAATTGGGATTGATTTAATTTTAAGAATCTGGTTGAATTCAGTACCTGTACTTTTGAATAATAGAAACGCCACCTTGAAAATTATGTAAATTACCTCAATTGATGTTCTTTTCATTTACAAATCAAAAAGTTTTAATTATAGATTTAGAATGTTCAAAACATTCCTTGTTTAACATGAATTTCTGGTTATTTCTCCTGTTACGCTTAGTAAAAATGGCACGTTGAGTGTTATGTTTCCTTCCTTAATTGATTTTTTTTTTCATAACTAAAAAGTTATCATTATAGCTTGGTATCATACCCATATTTCAAAGCGTCCTGACTAATTTACTCCCGCAGCCGCCGCTGCCTTCACTGAGACCACCATGACCTGTAACGGCCTGCTCTTCAAAGACTGTAGTCCCGCGTTCTGCATCAACCGCCAGGGCCTGCTTAACGTCAACAAGTCGGAGCCGTTCTTCAGCTTCCGCCGGAAGAGCAAGTTCACCAAGATGGCGGAGCACTTCGAGTACAACCACATCCCGGCGCAGCTGTCGTCCATCCAGAACTTCCACGTCCAGAGTGTGATTTGCTGCCAGGGCCAGACGGTCATCCTGCACCTGGTTCGGAACCTCATGACCCAGTTCGGCATCATAGACCTCAAAGCTAGCAAGATGCTGGGGATCTTCGGCAACCAGCGGGTGGAGTTCGTCAACGAGGCTTTGCGGGGAGAGATATCCCCGGACGGGACGCTGTGCCTCATCAAACTGCCCACTCTGAAGGTCGGTGCCATGGGGTTCGTGCTGCAGCTCTATAAACTGTCCACGCGGGAGATGGTGTCCGAGTTCACGCTGCCGTTCAACCATGCCCTGTTCGTGTGGGACCCCAGGTCGTCCGCCTCGCGCGTGGCCGTGACCAGCTTTGTCTCAGGGGAGGACAACTCGCTGAGCCTGGTGAGGACGCCCAGCTGGGAGGTCGTAACCACCAACTCGCGCGTGCACGACTTCCAAGCGAGCCTGAACCCCGGGCTCAAGGACCTGCGGTTCTCGCGGGACGGCCACCTCATCCTGGCCATCATGATCACGCCGGGCTGCCACTGCAAGGAGAAGAAGACGCGCCGCTTCCAGCCCGTGGACCTCAGCGTCTACGTGTTTGACGGCGACTCGGCCGTCACGCTCCACTGCGTGCAGTACCACCGGTACGCGTGCGGCCAGCACTCCTGCCTCATCAACTACATGCCCGTCTTCTCCGAGTGCGGCTCGCGCATGGCCATCGTGCTCAACGACTTGGAGACGCCCATCGACCACGTCCAGATCTACAAGCTGCCCATCCGGGGGAGTCTCCAGAACCGATGCCGCATCCGCATTCTGCACAGCTTCCCGCCAGAAACCATCAAACATCTTCCCCTGCCGCGCAAGCTCATCAACTACCTACGGTTCTACCCCGACTACTTGTGAGTTTGGAGACCAGAAGATGCTAATATGCTCTTCTTTGCTGCTGCTTGTTTATGCCAAACAAAAACAATACCCTTCATACATGGTCTAGCCCAAAGCCACCTTGTACTGAGCCATGAACTTCCTCAAGGCAAATCATTGCTCAACTTTAAACCATCGCTGAATCTTCAACAGAAACTGTTATAAGATCCAAACATTCTTATGAGTACCAGAGTGTGGGGGGGGGGGGGGGGGTTATAACCCACAAATACCTTACTGGAGAGTCCAGGTTTTATATCGTGGAAATCTGTGTCTCTTACTGTACAGTCAAGCTTATTTTAGTGGCTAATGGCGTTCGTGTAATCCTGCTTTTGTTGTTTCATTTAAACTGCTCCCTTTTCCCATCACAGTAAACCATGAATCACCTACCAAAACGGGTAAGTTATTGGGGCATTTTAGTTTCGCACCAAAATCACAAAAAGAAAAGACTTGACAAGGATTGCTACTAAATATATCAAGACCATTCTTTGTAAAGAAACACATTCTGGATCAATATATCTACAAATGCCATGTCGAAAAACAATTATAGAACTCAAGTTAAATTAAAATATTGTTTGGATAGTGTGTGCTTCTAGCCTGATGGTTGTAAGTGCAATGGTGTTATAAGCTTAAATCTCTGACAAAGTCTAGTTTTTTATTTTTTAAAACGGCTGGGGTCCAGGGTCTAAGCGTATGGTACTTACAATACTTGAAATCTTTGTATTCGTAAAGCAAAGATATGACCACTTTTCTGAACAACACCAGCGTCTACCATTTTTGCTTGTTTGTAGATAATACATGTACTTTTCCCCACTGGCGGCTGTAGTGTCTTTGCACATCACTCTGCTAAGTTCGTCAATATCACCATATTCGCCTTTGTTATTGTGCTTTAGTACTACTTTCGTAATGCTCATTAACGTCCATATTTCGATCTTCAACATGAACATAGTCATCATCATCATCATCATCATCATCATCATCATCATCATCATCATCATCATCATCATCATCATCATCATCATCATCATCATCATCATCATCATCATCATCATCATCATCATCATCATCATCATCATCATTAGTATCAACTCCATCATCGCCCCCACCACTTCTATAACAGCCATGATCATCATCATTGTTAATGTCCTTATCACCACCACCTTATGTATGTACAGTGCGAGCTTTAAAATCAGTCTGCCACGACCAATGTCCTCTGCCACATCCCTTGAACCGTGTTTTTCGAGCCTAGACTGCTGATATTATTTCTAGCAACATCATCATCATCGTCCTCATCATCATTGTCATCATCATCATCATCATCATCATCATCATCATCATCATCATCATCATCATCATCATCATCATCATCATCATCATTATCATCATCATCATCATCATCATCATCATCATCATCATCATCATCATCATCATCATCATCATCATCACCATATCAATGACAACATCATTATTGTTTCTGAACCAAAGAAAAACTACACATTATTACGTGGTGCTCAAATACAGTAATTAACTTTTCTTTGAGAATCTCATTTGTTCTTGTGAACACTAGTTGAACATCTATTCCCATGGATTTCTTATCTGCCCATGTCCATAAAAGTTGAGAATGTAAAACAAAGTGATTAAAGTATCTTATCAATTAAAAAATAAATAAATTTATGATTAAGAAAGGGTATAAGAAATAGGTATGTGTCCACCATTTTGAAAATACGAAGATCGTCAAAAAAAGGATGTTTCAAAGTTGTAGATAAAAGACTCACCATGACCATTTGCCCCCCTCCCTCTCTCTCACACACACAGCCACACATTTTTCTCTTACCCCTAACTTGTTAACTAATTATGATATTGAGCTTTTCTGCAATGCTTAGTTATGTTTGAATTGTTTGTATGAAGTGATAACGACGTGTGAATGGTTTGTATACTATGCTTATATTAAATATAGTAAAATGATAATGGTGACAATCGTGTAACAAAGCTGTGGAGTCAAAGCTGAGGCATAGATGATGGCTCTTGTTGTTGTTGTTGTTGTTCTTGTTATAATAATAATTATAATTATAATTATTATTGTCTTTAAGCATTTCTTTTTTTTAAGATTAACACTGCCATTGTTTTGTAACATATTTGGCTGTATCCAGCCCATTGTTTGATTCTTTGAATACGTTAATTTTCATTGCTCAGCAATACTTGGGGATTGGAAACATAACCCTGCGGGGGTGGGTACTAATCAGCTTAGGGTGTGAGTGTATTAGCATCTGTTGTAGCTGTAGCATTAGACCCAGGACCATCACTTCTGCCTGCAGTGAGTGAGAGACGGGCTGGGGGTGAGAAGAGTTGCTGTGATTGGTGATTGGTGATCTGGGTCTGTCGGGGCCCCAGGACCAGGGGCCTTGGTTCAACGTAGGCGAGAGAGAGAGAGAGAGAGAGAGAGAGAGAGAGAGAGAGAGAGAGAGAGAGAGGATGGGATGGGATATGGCAGAGAGAAGAGTATGAGAGGAGAGTTATATAGGGAGGTGGGTGAAGATTAGGTGAGTGGAAGGTCAAGACTGGGAAGAGATAGAGAGAGAGAGAGAGAGAGAGAGAGAGAGAGAGAGGAGGAGAGGGTATAAGATGGGTGGTAAGGAAGAGAGGTTAAAAGTAAGAGATCGAATTCAGGGAAAAATAGAAAGTACATATGTTCAGAGAGGTCTTAATAGAGAGAGCTAAAAGAAGTTAATTGGGAGGGATAGGGAGGCACTTCGAGTAAGAAAGAAAGAGAGGGGCCGCTTACTGAGATTTGTAGTCCTTATGTGTCCCCTCAATCTCTCATTACTTGAGGCTACAGCACATTGTACGAAGTAAAGTTCAACTTTTAGAGATGTAGCCAGGTACTTTAGAAAATGAAATGCAATGAGGAACAAAATGGAAATGTGGGTTGAAACTCAGTGAAAGCTTTTGGTTGATTTGTTGTTTTTTTTTGTTGTCTTTTTTGTGTCAGTGCGTTTGAAATTTGAGTTATATAAATTTTGTTTTATTATTTTTCCATGAGTGGTTCTTTCTTTTAGAACCAGAGAGCAGTATATCTGTAGACATGAAAGTAAAGAGTGAATGTTTGTTACGCTGCATTTACTTGTATCTGAGGCATTATCATACTTTGTAATTTTCTTAATAAGAAAATATATTGAAGGTGCTGTATTTGCTTTATGTGGTAAGATCTCCTTATCGAGTCCATTACTTTCTCATTCTTTTACATCGTTCTCCCTTCCCTCCATTTTGCTATCTCTATCTATGTCTCTCTGTCCCTCTCTCTCTCTCTCTCTCTCTCTCTCTCTCTCTCTCTCTCTCTCTCTCTCTCTCTCTCTCTCTCTCTCTCATGCTCTCTCTTCTGTCTCTGTTTTTGTCTCCTCTTTTTGTCTCCTCTCTCTCTCTCTCTCTCTCTCTCTCTCTCTCTCTCTCTCTCTCATTTTTCACCTGTAAACAATACACACAACCATTCTCTTTCATCATGCAAACAGCTAGGCTTACAATAATCATCTTAACAACTGACGAAATCACCTGCAATATGGTGATTGTTCTAGTTTTCTGTGTTGTAATGTACACCCTAAAAGCTGTTTTTTGTACATATAGCCAGCGACATGCATTTTCTGCTCTGTGTCTTTCATCACATTTCATAAACTGTAAGCCCGATCGATTTTGTTGGATGTATAGATGTACAATACAATGTTATCACTTTTGTTCATTACTACCGTTGTTTTATACAATTATGATAACACTCTCTAAACTGGTTGTGACTTTTAAAGTAATGGACAGGTTGAATCCGAATGTTAAATTTAATTGTTTCAAATAAAATGAGAATAAGGAAACTCAACATACAAATTGTACAGTACGCTTCCAAAATTAGACTGTAGTTTTTCGGATGACATTATACGCTTTGTGTAAAGTTACCCATCCAACTTTTAAACAAGGCACTTTCATGTTTTGCATTATGGCTTTTGATATTAATTTTTGTTTTGTTTCATTTAAAAAAAATCTCTTTTTGATTTGCATTTGTTGTTTCAACTATGACACTAGTAGTTAACATAAAAAACGCGACGAAAGTCTATGGAGAGGGAAAGTCCTGTACGCCGTTGAGTGGTTTGATTCCAGGTCCTTTCTAGTGGCCGAAGGGGGCATGTTTGATAAAGGTCTAGGCTCATCATGCTTAGCATTGACTACGCCAATCAAGGAGAGCCTATTAGGTACTACATGTAACAGAAATTCATAAAATATTGCTAGTGATCATAGGCCATGTGTTACAAACATGGAGCGTATGCAATTCTATTTTTCAATAGCATAGCAATAAAACTATCGCTCACTAAATTAACGCACAATCTAAATATAGTTCCCTTAGTTCATCGATTTTTCTATGAAGGCTTATAATGCGCATGCCATATAATACATTTGTTCTAATCGACCGGGTTAAAGTGTCTAACAGTATACCATTAGAGAACGCTTTATTGATTAAATCATAGTTAATATCCCTTTTTATTAACTTACTAAGTGTTATGTGCTCTTTACAAATAATTATATATAGTTTTACATGATTGTTATATTCAGCTTCTCCACCTACACCCGGTATTAGTTTTGTGTTCAGTGACTGCCGAAACTGTTGGCGCATGTTCAATTAAGGAGTCACATTCATAAGTTAATGCAAATGGTAGTAATAGATCACCGAATGATCAAATTATCGATCCTGATGTTCGGAATATGTCGACCAATTAGCACAATATTGCAATAGTAATGCTATGACCCGCGTTTTATATTTAATACTAAGCTTAGCAAGTTAGACGCCTTCACTTCTCCTTTGATCCCTCAGAGTACAGAGAAAAAAGCAAGCAATCTGCTTAGAAATAATTCTTGATTTATAGGCATAACCTCATCATATTAAACCAGCACATATTGACAATCCTAGGCTTATACCGCCATAACAAAAATAGCGTTGGTATGGTCAAATCAAAACTCTACAATAAATCAGGAAAACGACGAACTTAATAAGATAACATTATGAAATCGATAAAAAGAAAAGAAAAACAAAATCAAACAGGTCTTCTAGACAAGTAAATTGTTTGAAATTCCTTTTGCACACATAACAACTCATTAAATGGCATTTTTAACTTTTTACGATTAAGTACACATTTTTGGGGATAAAACCGGTTGCGCTTTACATATATTTTACTTAAACAGGACATTAAAATCATGAAACAATTTATATAAAGAAAGATTGTGTATGTCCGAGAAAAGGCAGATAAACTTTACCTTTAGTCAAGGTTTGGGTGAGACGGGGGCCTAGGCTTGACCGACAGTGTCATTTTACATAAACAATTTATCACAGGATTAGTCAAATCTCAGATATCCTTGAAATAATAATTAAATAGGATAAAAGGCTTTTGCCCAAACCCCAAGAAAGTACTATACTACCGAGTGCGACCTTGAGGATTAAGGTAATTGTCCGAGATAGTCAAGTGCGAAGTGTTAAACTCGACATGCCTGCAATTTGTCACACACTACGGCTACATCAGTCATAAACCGCGGGATCAATATTACGAGAAAAATAGAATAAATGCATTTATGTGCAATAATAATTGGCGCAACCATTCCAAGAGACATATTTATACATGCATTATCTAAGTTTAGAGGGAAGTAAAAAAAACAAAAAAACTTTTGATTATGAAGATGATGAGAATAATAATAATAATAATAATAATAATAATAATAATAATAATAATAACTAACAAAAATGATAATAGGCATATTAATAATTATTATTAATATGCATTGTTGTTGACGCCCTTTGAGTAAGAAGTCATTAGCACCAATATGATGTCATATTTATTGCTTTACTGTTCGGATTTTAAACGTGTTCACTACATACGCACAAATGTAACTGCAGGAAATTTATTGATTATTTCTTATTTTTCTTTCTTTCATATTGCATGTTTCGATTCAGACCATTATAAACAATTATAATTAACTGGTGTCGTGAATTAGTGTAATTTTTTTTAACTTGCGAAGGACAAATCATTTTTAGTTTTCTTTTCACGCGTTCAATTAATTTAGGGAGAAGGGATGTGGTCTAAACTTTAATGAGACTGTTCGCGTTTTTTCAGTTTAGTTATGATATAGCGCCCTCAATAAAATTAGTCTCGAGTACGATTTTGTTTGAATTACTGTATAGTCAGGTTTACCGCATCTGTTTCCTTTGATTGTGTGGTAAAATGATAAATTCTGTGTCTGAAGTCAAATCATAGACATTCTATAGTGAGTGTATGTGTGTGTCGGAGAGAGGAGAGATAGATTGAGAGGGTGAGAGAGACACAGAGAGAGAGAGAGAGAGAGAGAGAGAGAGAGAGAGAGAGAGAGAGAGAGAGAGAGAGAGAGAGAGAGAGAGAGACAGAAAGACAGACAAACAAAGGCAGGTAGAGATACAGATAGAGAGAACGACGAACAAAAAGATAAAATTCAAAGTTATGGACAGGGGTAAATTCATACGTCGAAACAATATCGCGTTTCATTATAGCCGGTAGCGTGGGTTGTGTCTAATTTCTAACACTGTAAGTGTAACAGTAAAAGCACTGCTCTCTTGCGCTCTTCAATGGCGCGGTATCTTATTACTAATACGTGTAAACTGTACACATTATTTTACCCTACCGCTTCATACAACCTGCACAAACGCGTTCAATGCAGCATGCCCAAACGGGATTTTCCACTGCATGGGAACATGATCTGTTGCAAATTAACCAAACAATTCAGCAGAGGAAAAATATAAAGCATAAAAGAGCCGTATAATTATAATTGATCGCTCTCCCTCTCAGCGTAACATATGAAGTTTGGGGGGCTACAGTGGATTGACGCGTGCATTCCAGCCCAGGGAATAAACTTACGTTAATATCGAATAACACTGGCCAAAAAAAAAAGTTAAGATTAAGTTTAAGATAGAGACAGAATAAGACAAAGAGAGAAATAGAGAGAGAGAGAGAGAGAGAGAGAGAGAGAGAGAGAGAGAGAGAGAGAGAGAGAGAGAGAGTGTGTCTATGTGATCAATTTGCGCTAATGCCAGGATCAAAGAAACATATTGATGATGACGAGTCATGGTGACAGCTTTCCTTCATTAAGATGTGACATGAATCGAAAAGTTTACTAAGTGCCTGTGACTTTGTAAACATTTGAAGATAAAAACACAACAAAATATGTACATGCATTTATGTTTGGGTGTGAACTACTAGTACTACATGAATTATTTCATTTACAATTACATGCACATGATTGTGTATAAGTAACTCTGCTTGATGCTTATGTACAGGTACATAAAATGTAAATGGCCATGCCCAGTGCAATGTTGTGCAATTCACTTCCTCTCCATTATTTCTTCCATCCATCCTTAAGCAACCTGACTGTGTTCTTTTGCTGCTTCAATACATGTTGTGATAACCATCCATCAAATCACCGCAATAAAAAACGTGAAAATCTGAACCGTATTCTTTGGGTTTTATATCTTAACTATATTTTAATTGTTATGCATTTTTGTACCAAAATTGTAGGACCTTAACTGGTTGCTTTGAAAATAAAATTAGCATTAATAATTTTTAAATGTACAATAAGAAAGAATTCTGATTCTGAAAATATGTTTGCTGAAATTATTTTTGTATTCACTTCACAAAAGTGAAAAAAAAGGTGAAATACCAAATTTACTGCATGTTTTGAATTAATCTTCACGGGTGTTAAAACTGAAACACCCATATCATTAGATATGAACATTTCATTTATATGTGCCCTTTAAAGGCTAGTTGATGTTACAATATACATGTACAATGTGCTATTGTGTATAGAATTTTGGAATATACAGCACTGATTGCCAGATCTTTGCAACCATTCCGAGCCAAATTGTTTTTATGAGGTCCTACTCCTAGTCTTCTATTCACCAAATTTTTATTAATAATTTTTCTGATGAACAGTACATTTCCTCACATATTTGGAGGGATTAAAGTGAGTGAGTTTATTTTACGGCACGACAGCACGGTAACGGCTATGTTGTGCCCATGACGTCCTAAGGCAGTTAATGCATTATACTAGTAGCAACGGTGACTCCTTTATCTCTCTGACTCTGAGTAGTAAAAACAAAAATTGTGGGTGAAAAGTTTGGTTATAAGTGAAGGGTATATACAGTATTTTAAAAGATCCATGTGTAGGACTATCACAGTTAAATTTTATTATATACACCAATGTCCTTCAGGTACCTAAGTATGCGCTGAGGACTGACACATTGGCTTGGAAGCTAGGTGCAAATTTCTTTCCCGGTAAAAAGCCGGACAATCAACCAAAATGTGACTAATAGACAATTGACAGTTGCAGGTTTGACACAGTGGAGGCTCTTAACCTCTCAATAGAAAGGCATGAGTAAGATGATAATCTCCAATAAAGTTTAAAGTTTTCTTCCCTTTGTAATGAATCTCAAATAGAATTCTGCAAATCATTGACATTTTCTTTTCAATGTCAATATAACTATATAGTATACGACCAATGTTTACATGTCTACTTAAGCTCAAAATACTTTTATGTACCGAAATCAATGTCTTTAATAAAAGGGAGAAGGTTTTACATGTAGTTTGATTTCTTAGAAGAATATGCACATTAGATTTTTCAAAAAGATCTTGGATTTATAAAAAAATTACTTTTAGTGTAAAACATGTATCATCAAATCAAATTAAACCTGATGTAACTGTCCACTGGTATGTGGATCGATGACTAGTTCGATCAGAAATATGTCTAAACATAATATTGAATAATGTCCCAATTTTCGATTTTAAGACAATATTCACAAATTAGCTTCTTTAACCTAAAATTGTATGAACTGGTATAAAATTTTCTACAGCTTAAACCTTGGGCAAAGAGAAAAAAAAAAGCTCTCTGCATTATTTTGTTCCAAGTGTTATACTTATACATGTATACCTAAATTTTGTCTTACCACAAAATTAGTGATGGCAAAATTGAGTACATGTATCAGAACATGAAATATGACTTTTTATGTAGATCCATAGCTGTGTTGCACCCAGTGACAAAAAAAATTTCACAAACAACTCCAGCTATTTTTGGTGTGATCTTTGATTCTTAGATAGTAACGTTGCCAAAAAGACTCAGGAAAGGTTTTACATCAAAATTCCACTAAAAAGTAAAACATTGTGCAGTGTCCTCATGCTTTTCAAAACATGAAAAAAAACCATTGTAACCTGGCATACGAACGTTTCAACTAGCAAAAAATGAAAATTCCATATTGTACTGTGAGGTTAAATCATTGGAAAGATTCTAAATTTACACATCATAAATTGAACTCATGTGAATTTAACCATGTATGAGAGAATAAATTGAATTTGTGATAAAAGTTGCTTTGCTTATAACCTCAACACTCTGTAGGCTATATTGAATTTGTGATAAAAATGAAAGACAACTTGATATAAAGTTTAGACTGGCATTTAGCACTTTCATTGATTTGGTACATTTATTAGTTTTTATTATATCCTAAAGGTTCTTTAGAGTGACAAATATCATCTAACTTTAAGCTTTATTTATAAAAGTATTTTAAATTGTATTATATAACCTGATCCCAAACTATTTGATGTAGTTAGTACCAAATATGCTGGCTGTAAACAATGAGCCTTATAGTTATGGAAGAAAAGAAACATACAAATATGTGTACTTCAGACTAAATTACTTCCGGGTCATCACACATCTATAACAAATCACTGTGAAGAAAGAAAAAAAGGCAAACGCAACAAAAGTTTTCAAATAATTTATTAGGAAGGAAATGAACTGAAATCTGACATAGGCTTTAATTGGAAAGAAGAGGAGGGGGAAAGGGGGAGGTGGCATGGACTAAAAGAAGTTATACATTTTAAAGTAGTGCAAAAAGAAAAAGATAATGACTTTATAATGTCTAATGAAAAAAAACACCCCACAAAGTCCATGCTATATTGCAGTGGAATTATAACTGGACAAGATGAATGATGGCTTGGTGCTACAAACATTTTCCAGAACTTAGTTACAAAGTCTTTCAAGCAGTTGACAATCAACAACTGCGGCATCATTAAAACATAAGGATGATTTAAAAACTGAATGTCAAAAGGTGTGAAAACAACTTTAATGTCCTGTGATCCTTCAGAATGTCTAGAATAACACATGCAAGTACAGTTATATCTAAACATATAATGGTTCCACTTTTAAAACTCTCTTGTAGACAATAATTCTTTTACACACATATTATGCAGTACATCCCATCATAGTAATGTTGGTTACAGTCATTAAAAAAGGGAAGCATTCAAAACCCAACTAAACCTTCATCTAATCATTTTTTTCGAGAACAAAATATTTTTAAGACCATTTCCTTTTACACCAAAAAGAGATTTTAAAATTGTATCTGTGTGTTTATGCAAAAGGTCTGGAACACTCAAAAGCAAAATTTCAAGGCCATAATTTATTCAATTTATGAACCACATAAGTGAAGCAAACAGGGTGAATCAGGCTTAATTCGGACATTGAACATTTTGAGTTATTTGTAGCGTGTTAAATGACATAAAATTTTCTTGAAGAGGTTGAATAATTATAACTCTATCATTTGAAGAACCAGAGGTAATTATTTTTATTTGAACATCAAAAAGTCTGTGAAGAGTAATTTTGCTATGTTAAGAAGGCTCCAGTTCAAAACTTAATTCAGCGACCTAAGTACCTGATTCAACCTGATGGCATATATTAAAAGTGACATGGACATTCAAGTTTATGGATGTTGATGTGTTGCAAGTCTTTGGCACAATACAAAAATTTAATAGATTCTTAGAGTTAGATACTTCTGTACATGTAACTTCATCCAACATTTTTTGTTGCAACATTGCAACAAAAAGAAGTCAAAATAGTGATGCTATCTCTTGCAAAAGGTGAATCTTCAACCTGCATTAACCATAGTTAGCAACTGAACCAGAGAACTTTAAAAAACTCTTCATATTTAATTAACAATTTCCATCTCAAATTCGGATAACAGTATTTTTACTTACTATATTGGGAGGGCAACAAAGATACAAAGAATACATTTTATAAGGTATGGTGTGCCTATAATAACTAATTCAACATTATTAATACAGATTCTTAAAAAGAAAGAAAAAACCTAATCATAAGAGTGACTACTACACTAATGTAAGGATGTATTGTAAATTCTGTGATAACGAGATAGTTAATCAATACATTGCGCAATCATTTGCTTTATTGTTAAGTTATAGACAATATAAAAAAAGAAAACAAAAAATGCAAGAAACAGTGATTGAACACAATGTTTTGTATCCTGTAATGCTCAACTATAACATGACTGTTTGGGAAAGTTCCAATTCATAACAAATCATAAACTTATTGGAACCAGGAATGAACACAGGTTTTAAATGCGTTCAACTGCATTGTTGTGCCTGCTCGTTGCATTAAAGTACACATTTTTAACAGATCTATGGAAAAAAAAAAAAAAAAAAAGTTGCAGACAAAACTCTAGTTTGACATTTTGACTTTTTGTCATGTGGCCTACAGCTACCTTTCCATTATATGAATTTAAAGGTACATTTTTACTTTGTCTACAAAGGTTGCATTTTCATTTTTCAGGCTGGAGTACATGTATAAGATAATCAAAAGATGAAAAGACATCCAGCAAAAAGGTGTTAAGTTTTCACATTAACAGAAGTTGAAGAATCTAAAACAACTACCACAAACAAAAGCATATCTATCTATCTATAAATATAAATAATATGATATATTTTTAATCATGGCAGCTAAAAATGTTGACAATCTTTGAAATAATGTACAGAAAAAAAAACACAATACAAATAAGACCTTTAACATCATGGATGGTTATAACAATTCTAAGTAAAAACTAATTCATTAATTGCATCACTATAAAAAGAACAAGGGGAAAAACAGCAATAAATAAATGAATTAAAACAAAGACGCTATGCACCACAAGAGACTCTCAATACAGAAAAAAAAGAGTAAAATCACAATGTTTAAAGAAGCTAAAAGTATGTTACAATGTACATGTAAAATTGAACATTTTTCTTTGCAATTTGACATAATTATATACTGGGAGGCTTTCCCGATCTAATCATTTCAAGCAGACCTGAATACTAAAATATCCCACAAATTATCTGTATATTAAACTTTGCAGGTAGGACATCTTTTGATTGAAGACCACTGCTCCAAGCTAACCTAAGTTTCCCCTGTCCAGCATGGCAGAGAAACAGGCTTGTCTCTATCTAGGAGGTCGGGGCCATCTTCCTGGTGGGCCATCAAACAAGGGACGAGGGGGACCCTGCGGACCTCTAGGCCCAAACCTTGGTGGGCCACGGTTTCCATTCCATGGACCTGGGCCACGAGGGCCTCGAGGGGGCCCCCCACCTAAAGGTGGGCCACGGGGAGGGCCGGGCGGTGGGGGAGGGCCACGCATTGGGCCACCTCTGGGTGGGCGCGGAGGGCCGCCTAAACCTAGCGGAGGGGCGGGACCAGGCCCCAGCATGCCTGGACCCCCTAGAGGAGGTGGCCCGGATGGAGGACCTGGAAAGCGGCCCATCAGACCAGGAGGGCCACGCGGGCCTCTGAACGGTGGGCCACCAGGCAGCATGGGGCCACCGTTAGCCTCAGCCTCGGGCGTGCCAGGTGTCGGAAACAGTCCAGGCTTGCCGGGACCACCCCTGTTGATGTTTCCTGCTCCGTTCTTGTCTGGGCCATCAGATGCTCCCATATCCTCCAGAGAAATGAGAGGCTTTGGTGCCGGGCGCTTGTCATCCGCGTTCTTCACAGGGCTGCTCCCTGGGTTCTCCCTGCTCCTGGGCCGAGACGAGTCAGCACCGGATGTCGGGGGTGGTGGTTGTCTGAAGGGAGGTGGGCCAGAAAACATTCCCCGAGGCCTGAAGGGAGCCCCACCAGACAGACCAGGGATGAGCGGACGGGGCCCTGGTCCCTGGCCAAGTAAGCCATCGCCAGAGTTGGAGTTCTTCTGGTCAGAGTTAGCGGAAGAGGTAGAAACCCCTCCAGATCCAAACTCAGTTTTTATGTTCCCGAGTAGTGGGGGTGGAGGGCGAGAAAACTGGCCACTCTCAAAGCTCTTTCCTCCTCCACCGGATGAAGGGCTTGTAGCTGTTGTGCCTTGCCGAGACTGGTGGTGTGGGTTTCCAGGGAAGCCTGGAGGGGGCTGGCTGAACAGGCTAGGGATGCCGTTGCCCTGGTCATTTTCTTGTTTCACTGCACCATCAGAACCATCCTCATCCCCTGGCTGATCCCATTTAGATTTCCTCCGTCTCTGCCGCTCTCTATCTCTGTCTGACTTGGAGTCTGAGTTGTAGTCTCTGTCAGAGGCTGATCCAAAACTGCTGTTGCCCCAAGAAGAATCTCTGTCGTTATCTCTGCTGTAACTACGATCATCTCTGCGATCACTGCCATAGCCACCCCGGTTACCTCCCCTGTCACTTCTGCCCCTGCTGTAGTTATAGTCTCTGTCTCTATCTCTACCGCCACGATCCCTGCTACCATCCCTTTCCCTGTCCCTGTCTCTCTCCCTGTCCCTATCTCTCTCGCGCTCTCTGTCTCTGTCCCTATCTCTATCTCTCTCACGGTCTCCACGTGAGTCTGGCCTCCTGAACTTCTTGTCTGTATCTCTGCTGTCCCTCTGATTCTGCCAGTCCGAGGACTGCTGCTGTTGCTCCCAGGCTGAGTGGTTGGCCCTTTCCTGGTGCTGCTGCTGCCATGGCTTTAACATACTCTGTGCACTGGCCTCTTCCTGCTCTTGTTCCCAGCTAGCAAGTTGCTGCTGCTGCTGCTGTTGAACGGCTGATATGGCTGACTGTATCTGAGCATGCTGCTCGGCTGCCTGTTGCCATGCAGGTCTGTGAGTATCCACAGACTGAGCTGAGCTCACTGCTGACGCATGCCCGGCAAGCATCTCATAGCCTGGCGGTGCGCCGTAGAGACTCTGCCCTGTTGCCTGAGACACCAAGCCTAGCTTAGACGGGTCCAGCAAGATCTGGCCCTGCTGGGCAGCTGCTGCATGTGCTTGAGCCAGATGGTGAGCATGCAGTGCATGGTGCAACCCAGGGGGAGGGTGGCTCAAGCCAATCTGCTGGTGCTGCTGGTCCTGCCCTGACTTGGACCTGTCGCTGTTGGCAGCGTGGGCTGCTGCTTGGGCCTGGGCTTGAGCTTGTGCCTGGGCCTGAGCTTGAGCCAGACCTAGCCCGGTCAGATCTGTTGGGGGAGGTCCGTGCATTCCAGGGGGCAGGAAGGCCAGCTGGACACCAGGTGGGAGGGGTGGGGCACCGAGCAGGCCCGGCTGTAAGGCGCTTGCATGATGCGCAGCATGCGCCAGCTGTAGGCCTGGGGGGAGACCAGGAGGCAGGCCAGATGTGGGCGTCCACTGCAGGCCGGCAGCAGAAACACCTGCGACTGGCCCACCAGCACCAGGAACCACAACCTCTTCTTTAATCTTGAGCCCCTCTGGTGTCCACACCGCAGGGCGAGGCGTACCTCCAACCATGACCTGCTGCTGCTGCTGCCCCTGTGCTTGGGCCAAGGCTGGTAGAGCTTGAAGGCCTGGCATGGCAGCCACTCCGCTGGGTTGATGCTTATCCTCTTCCTCATACTGCTGCTTCAGCAGATCTAGTGCACTGCCCGGGTCGGTTTTGACCCGCTTTGATGTCGGCTCTTCCTGGTCACCATACCAATGATCTCGCTTGCCTCCAAAGCCATCCATTCCCCTGCCACCGGCAGCTCCTGGCTTACCATCGTATGAAGATCGGCCACCAAAGCTCTGTCCACCACCACCATAACCTCCAAATTGTTGTTGTCTTTGATCCTGTGAAATTAAGGACGATAAAGGAATTAGGCTGACAGAAATATAACAAACAAGTTTGGTAGAAATAATGACATGTTGATATCCCTAACATAGTATTACACCTGATTTGTCAAGAATATAAAAAGAAAAAGTTGACATGCTTTACCCTCCGAGTATCACATTAAAGTATACAACTTCTTGTCCTCAAACCAGAATGTTTATTTTTAACGCATGATTGGGTTCAGATAATAATTCCCATAACAATGCTTCTTCTTCTTCTTTTTGTTTTTTTGCATAGCTATTGTGAAAAAAATTCAGGCAATAAACAAACATCCACAAAAAAATTATATATTCAAAATATAAAAAGATACAACTCAAGTCAGGCAGTTAAATTCTTCAAAAATTCAAACAAATTATTTTTGCTTCAGTGAAAAGAAGAAAAAACCCACTGTCGAAGCAAATGTAGTTGTAGTTTTGCGAAAAAAAAAAGGCAACTTGGTAATTCCCACAATAGAATTTTGTCTTAAAAGAAAAGAGGGCAGAAATCTCCTGCAAATGACTTTGCTAGACTAGGGCTTGGAAACTAGATGAAGCAGTATTGCCAAAGCCACAGGTGCATTTTCCATCTATTTCTCTTTGTTATCAAGAAAAGGGGGTGGGGGGTGGGGACAATAAATAAGATTCACAAAATATTCCACACAATTGTTTTGATGCGGCAACTTAGTTTGCTATTCCAGTTTCGTTGCGCCCCCCGTAACCTGATCAGGCCATGAGGTCAAGACCGGATATCCCTTTTTTGCTGCTGCTAGTTATTGGACTTAATTTCCACCCCAAAACAATGCGGCGTTCAGGCCTACATATTTATTGAAGAGGTGTAAATTAACCGACTAAGAGCTATATTTGAAACATGCCATTATATATATATTTTTCTCCTACAAATTAAATTAAGCAAGGTATAGAATAATTATAGTTTAAAAAATATTCGAACTTTATCTACATCTTATGACAAAGGGTGACACTTTTATATAAATGATTTATCAAAACTGATACAAAGTTTTTTTTATTATTGTTTTCACACTCGCAAAACTGCTCTTGCGGCTTCATAATTAGTCAATAAATAGACAACTGTTATATGTTCTCAGAACAACTGTTATATGTTCTCAGACACAAACTGAATAAGCAAACTGCATAAAAGCAGCAGTTTACAGGTCAGTAGTTCACACTACAACACGGTTTTAACATTTTTTTTTAAATCACATAAAATCAATGAAATTAGTCTCGCTGTTGAAACTGTTACTGGTGTTTAATATAAACCTTTAAAGTAATAATAATTTTCGAGAAAACCGGTCAAATCATTTTTTAGTAATTAGTATTTAATTAAGATAATATGAAAATGATGACTCTTCAAATTTTTTCAATACATGTACAAACTTTGACCTGCACAATGCAAACATTTTCTTTGGGAGAATAAAAAATAAGTGCGTTGTATTCTTTAAAAGTGTATCTTTAACATGAATGTAGACACAATGTTCTTGGTGCTTATAAGATCAGAGATTTTGCTGTGCAAGTACAAAGAAAAATTTGTTAATATCGAGTTTAAGCGCAGTGCACATTCGCACCCGACTGAGTGCGGCTGACATCACCAATGCGCCTACTACCTGCGGGTGGCTCAGGCAGGCACTGGAGGCAAACTAAGTATAAACAGTCGTGTCCATTATTACTAGAAGTTGTCAACCTTCCCATAAATAGAAAGGAGTACATTCAGTTCCAAAGCAAATTACTCAGCTCAACTTTTGAATGAGCCAATGTCTATGCTGGAAGGGATGGGCAGACATGCAAGTGTTATATATTTGCACTTTTTGAAATAATTATATGATTTGAACGAGAAGAGAGGCAACTTGCGTGAACAAAGGCGATGGAAGCTCAATGTGAGAGGGAAAAGTATTTGTGACAGCTATGACAATAGAACAAATGCCCCCAGAATTTATGAAAAAAACTGCACCCCTCTCTGACAGGATGATAAAGCTTTAAACCTTATAGGGCAATTCAAAGCCTTGGTTGCATCCAGAGCAAACATCACTTACCCACACACCTTAAAAAAAAACTAAAAAAAACTATGATGTTGAAAAAAGTGAACCTTCCCTCATACTCCTACTAGTTGATCCAGTGCTTCTGGGAAAGTTAACAAACAAGCTTACTAATAAAGAAGGAAATATGCACTCGGATGTCACAAGTTTGATGGGGAAATACTCTGGGAACTCAGCTACAATATCTTTAAAAATGACAACCTCAAATATAAATTTTGAATGAAAAAAACAAACCAACAAACAACTCCGGGGCCAGAAAACCAACTATCAATGTAATAACTGCCTAATAAAAGGACCCCTCCCCAATAAAAAAAGGTCTTTCTGTTCTTCAGAATTGAGGTCACAAGTTTGTGGCAAAATTCAAATGAAGGCTAAAAGTGAATATTTTAATTTTGCTGACAATTACTAATGGTAGTTTAAGTTTAATTTCAAATCACAGAATCTTTTTACTGAAACATCTGATTATACATCTTTATGAAGAATGTTTCACTGCAATATCTCCCCGATCTCCAGATAAATATATGTGACATTATGGATACATATTTCATTTTATATCATATTCCATTGTATTAAGAAGACTCCAGTTTTAAATTGTAGAACTCATCATGATATCAAACCATGGCAAAAAAGGTAACGCTAACATTCTATAAGACTGTTACAAATGTTTGGGGGAGATTTAAGTTAGTCAATATCTATAATAATAATAAAAATCCCCCTTTCCTCAACTACTCTACACTATCTGATTTACTCACCCCAGATTTTTTATTGTCATATCTGCCAGATCCACCATCTTGTCGAGGCTTTGATTTCCCCTCTTGATTGTACCTACAACAGAAGATCCACAAGTTTGTAAGCCATACTTGGGCTAAGTTTAATGAGCCAATTTTAACATTTGCAAATAATTTAACAATTATAAAAGCATAAATGATAGGTAAAAGTCAAAATGGCAATTTAAATCCAATACGCTACCACTTTTGCAGGCATGAAAAATTATAACAACAAAACTATTTCTAAATCTTGCTTATGTTCAAACCATATTTTGCAGGGGCAAAAAACAAATACTTTTGAGTGCTTCTCAAAAGAAACCTTCTCTATATCAAGATATATTTGCAGTTTGATTGACAGAAGACAAAAACTCTTAAGATCCCATAGATCAGAGATTCAGCTCCATGGTTCAGTTAAATTTAGTTCTAATTCTTTAAGTCATAAACAGACTCCACTCTACATGACACGTGTAAGATTTTTATACATTATATGAATTCAATAAAACTATAAAAATGTTAAGCGAACATACTGCCTGATTAGCTGCACTACAACGTCTTTAGGCAGCTCTACATAATCAATCCTATCAAACAGGTTGTCACGGTCCTCAGGCAGTGAGAAGTTGCTCTTCATTTCCAACACAGCAGACTCTGGGACGACTTTGCCTGCAGCACACAAGCAAAAACATGAAACATTACACCTCAAGGCAAAATATTTTAACTGCTATCCAAGCAGTGACAATATGTCTCCTACCACACAACATTACATAGCCTATGTTTTTAGTAATGAGATATTTATTTTCAAAAGCTTAGTCAAAGCTATTTTGACTTGATCATAAATTTAGGAGGTTATTTCAGGACATTTGAAATAAAAATGTCTGGAGGCATAATTTGGTGCATGTTTTTCAGTTGATTTGATATTGAGAGGCTGTGGCATGTCAACAAATCTGTACATTGCAACTTATCCAATGATCAGCATCAAGCAGAGGAAAACTATCAGCTAAGGTGGTATCTTCACATTCCCATTTTCCTTCTTTTACATATGTATTTGCATTGACAGTTTTTTTCTACCCAACTTGCATGTTTCTACAGGTCTAAATTCTTTGAACAAAATCCTGATCTCACAAAAAAAAAAAAACAACAACAAAAAAAACAACAACAATGTTTTTCATTCAACTAACTCACAGGGTTTTGTTATGCCTTTCAACAGATGTTGTTAGTCTTAAAACTGAAGTTCACAAATTAAATATCAGGAATAAAAAATAATAGCAGGGTCAGTGTTTACACAGAAGACTAACAATAGACTAAAAGTGCACTATACCATCTTCTTGAGTTCTTTTCTTTGAACGCCTGTCCAACTCAGAGTCCTCTGGTTGAATAACAGCTGCTATGCGATAAAATCCATTGAAGTTTTTCATCTTCCTTCTCCGGGCAGAACCATAAACATTGGTTTGATCCAGGATGTAGTTTCTTCTTCGTCTTGCGGCTAATAAAAAAGAGAAAACAAAAAACATTTAAATGTTTAAAGGTATATTTGATGCACCTTCGTCTGACATCAGCACTATATCGGCTACATTGTGGACACATGAAGATATAACTGAGCTGGTTTAATGTCTGACATCAGCACTATATCCGCTACATTGTGGACTGATCCCAAGACTGACATCTGACTTATGTGCTGTCACACACGAGACAGGGCTGGGATATCATTGCCAGGGCTTGAACCACTGACCTTTTGCGTCGGAAGCAGATGTTCCACTATCCCAGGACCACTGAGCCTCCCTCTATATGGACATAAATAATGTACCCTCACCAAAGGTCTTAAGTTAGAAAAGAAAAAAAAAGAAAAGATGGATATCTTGAGATATAAAAGATCATTACTCAAAACCATTATAGAGAGAGATTTAAAATTCTTTGGGATATAAACCCAGTTCTTGGATTAGAAACAAGACCAATTAATATGAGCAGAGTGATTCAGAGAACTAAAAAAACAAAAAACAGTCTCAACAGTTACACAAGAAAAGAAACCCATATAAATGTTTGTATTAAGGTAACTGATAACAGAAAAAAATGCAGTGCAATGATCATCAAAGTCTGTCACAGATCTTACACATGAAGATATAACTCACCATTTAACTGTTCTAAAAAATGAAATTAAAACCAGTTAGTTTAAATTCTTATGATGTCCACATAATACTCTGCCCAAAGTTTGGACTCTGACAAGAAAAATATAATATGGTATCCACCACATCCTTCAGTCATTGTGAAGAACATTGCTTAGCTCCAAGATAAAAAAAATGACAAATTTGGAAAAGTGGAAACCCTAGGACATTTTCAAAGCTTTAACTAGGAATTTATAATGTTACTCTTTATCACAACTGTTTAATTTTCAATGTGAGTTTTTAACTTTTCTTCTTCTTTTGCAATCCATGTGAGTTTTTAACTTTTCTTCTTCTTTTGCACTCAATGTTTAACTTGCTTTGTTATAACAGCTTATCTCAGCTCACTGAATAACTAAATATTTTTTTTAATTAGGAATGAGATTTTGTGATGCGTTATTCCACTTTGTTGGAAAACATCAGATATGTTCCACAACTGACAAGGAAAGTTTGACAATTAAAAAATAAACTATACACCCAATGTCTTTATAACCTTGCATAAGTTAAAAGAAATGCACTTATAGACAAACTCTGAATCTGTTCAACAAGGGGGGAAAATCCATCAATAAATGTCCAATTTATCTATCCTGAATAAAACAACATGGAGGAAATTACCTTTTCAATGCGATTGAAAAAAGTCAGAAGAAAAAAAAAACCTCCTTGATTTCATGAGCCACATGACTTCAACAAAGAGTTTGATGATAAAAGTTGCCCAGTTGATTCAATGCGATTGAAAAAAGTCAGGAGAAAAAAAAAACTTCCTTGACTTCAACAAAGAGTTTGATAAAAGTTGCCCAGTTGATGGGATCATCCATGTAGATGTGCACAAGATAATAAAAATTAAATGATTCTTTGCAAGAATACATGGCTTCCACTAGATCATGTGCATTGTCCAAGACTTTCGCTATCGAAATATCTAAACTGGATGTCACCACCATTCCAGTATACAAGATGAATATCCAATTGTTTCTGGGTGAGACTTATTTAAAGACTCATCAGACATCAATGAGAATGGTTCATCCCTTTATTTCTTCAAGCACAATACTTCTCAGGCGAGGCACAATACTTCTCAGGTGAGGCACAATTCCAAAGAACATTAGATAAGATGATTTTGTCTAACAACAAGAAAGGTTCTGGACAATCGGCACAACATCACTGTTGGAGGTAGTTAAGTGGTTTTTCATGGCTGTCCTCACAATCCACCATATTTCTGCTTCCAACACACTTTTATGCTACACGGACGAGTCCATGTGGGATATAGCACATGAGAGCACAGGTGCTAATTGTTCAGTTGGGGTCATAAGCTTATCTTTGCTCTTGGTAACAAAAATAAATATTGTATATTTGTCAATGCTACTGATAGCACTGGTCATAGATAAGTGTTTCTTTCCATTCATGTGCCACAACAGTGTTGACCTACTCATTGATTTATGACCAACTGTTTTTTTTTAAACACAAAGAGCAGTAAGCCCCATTGTTACTACAACCAGATCACTTTAGGCATATAGAAAAAGAAAGGGTCTTTGAGCCAAGGGTCTTGAAAACCATCGCAGCTGAAAATCAGCATTAATATCAACTATTTTTTAGAAAAATTGTTTATGGTCAATATAACTTGTGTGAATAATAGTTTCTAGATTTATATTCTTGATCTAGCTCTACACTAAATCTATTCTGCAACAGTGGTAGCGTGACCAAACAAATTGAGACCAAGTCAACAACTATATCTGGATTACAAATAAAATTAAAAATACTTCACTAAGAGAAAGATCTAACTCTGGATATAGTAATATAAAATGTAGACAGGTTATGAAAAATAAAGCGATAAGCATCGCACCATGGGCATTAACTGATAATCAACTGGCCGGAGTAATGCCCCTTAGGCAAAACAGGTCTCAACAGTCAACACTCACATTTCCAATCAAGAGTTACCAAAAGGCGACAAGGCCTAGACCAATGACATAAAGTAGAGAA
Organism: Elysia chlorotica; assembly: GCA_003991915.1. Lineage (NCBI taxonomy): Eukaryota > Metazoa > Mollusca > Gastropoda > Plakobranchidae > Elysia > Elysia chlorotica. Next base: position 540,877 of record RQTK01000165.1, read on the forward strand.
AAGACTATCTTTTCCTTCACACCATAAAATTTTTTAAGCATTTTGTTTTTTACAGACTTCCCCACCCTCACAAAATTACCGTCTTTCCCCCCAATTTCCAAACCTGGTGGGGACCCTGCAGATAGATAGATATATCGCTTACAGATAGAAATCTCTCGTGTGCAAGGCTGGTCATTCTAGACTTAGATCTTTGTTGAACTTGATATAGAACATACTACTAAAAAGATCTCAACCTAATGTTATGCTGTTAAATATAGACATCTTTTCAAGCAATGCAACTTGAGGAATTCCCCAATAGTCTTCTAAAACTATTGTGATTTTCTTTATACTGAAAATCTGTAAATTGTCATTGCTGAAGAAATTCTCAATCAGTTTCAGCCGACTTTTGTCCCAAACATAAAAATTTATTCTAAAAACACATTCAGTATGTCTTACCCAGTGTGAAGAGCTTGTTCAGACATTTGGTTGACTTGTCAATGAGAACCTCCCAGCGGCCATGGTAGTTGCGCTTTCGAGGGAGCCCCATGACGCGCATTTTATCAATAAGGGTGTCCGTTCCAATGATGTTGTAGCGCTTCTCTGGGTGGTTTTTCTGCATGTTGACACCCCATGTTGTTTTTCCTGCACCAGGCAAGCCCACGATCATAATCATCTGATGAAATGAGCCAAGATTCATGGGTGTTACAATTTATTGAGAAATTTGCTTAACTATAACAACAGGACATAAAATGTAGAGCTTATTAGCAAACATATTTATCGAGTCTATAGGCGTGCATGCAAAAATAATAAGTTTTAAGGGGAGGGTGGTGGAGGAACGTAGGAATAAAAAACTCAAACAAAAGAGTAGAGAGTAGAAATATGAGGAACGTAGCATTTGGTAGCAGAAAATAAGCAAAAAATAAAGATAAGGTGAATCTAAAATGTTGAACTAATGAAACTTTAACTCATGACAGAAAATGAAAAGGTAACAAAATTTTTTAACAAGGAATATGATTATGGAAAATGATTGAGTATTAGTCTTTAAGAACTTGTCCTATGATATGCAAACAAGAAAAGACATTCCATGTAAACTCCAAACTGCATAATTACATATCTAAATAAAAAAAAGTGCTTTTATTCGATGACTAACAATATAAATGAAGGTTTAAAATAAAAAGCAAATAATCAGTACTTTGTATAAAGCTGAAGAATGCAGCCGTCACCTATTTGTAGAGCTTAGTCATATGGTTGTAAAGGGTTATTTAGACCAATAAATAATATTTAACACTTTTCACATATCTCTTTGAGCTGCAGGCTAAATTTTGTAACTGCTTGATAGAGTATAGAGAAAGAGAGAAAGCTAAAAATATAGTAGTACTCAAATGTTTTCAATAAAAGATAACTAACGACTTGTAAACGTCTATTTATCTCTTTAAGCAGTTTAAATAATTTCCTATAACAAAACAACAAAAAAGGTTGAGTGGCTTAATGGGCCACCAATTCAGTAAGACACTCTATTAAAAACACATAAATGTAATTTGATACTTTATAACTGTAATAACACTGCTTTCAGAGGGAATGAAAGGTGATTGTATACATACATAAAAGACAAATGTAAAGTTCTTCTGCCTCTAACTTTTGGTGGTACGTTGAATAATATGTCTGATAGAAAAGTTTTCTTTTCTAAGAGCCCTTATTTCGAATAAAATAACTAGGGTAACTTTCAGAGATATGTATGTGCGTATGCGTGTGTGTGTGTGCGAGAAAGAAATAAAGAGAGACAGAGAGAGAGAGATAGAGAACTGGAGATACAGAAGAAAAAGTGAGAGGGTGGAAAGGGTAATTACAGAAGGGGAAAGACTGAAATAATTTTCTGAGACTTGGCGTTGTGGTTAAAAAAAAATAAATAAATAAATAAATATGCCTGTCTGTTATTGCAACTGAAAACTCAATAAATGCTAGTCATGCAATTGGATACAGTTCTGATCATCATTTGTACTCCTAAACTTGAGCATAAGAATTTCCAGAGAGAACTTAGAATGACAAGGTTATTATAAATGATGCGAAAAATTGTGATATAAAATGACTAGTTTGAATATTTGGTTAAGTAGACAGAATGGTTCCCATTCAATTTGCCACGGGTATTTGTATGTTCTTCCATATAAAATTTGATGGTTTGTTGACTCCACACGAACCCTTAATATCAGTAGTCTTTAAAATATTATATCTGGAGCGATGGTAGGTTTCCTCAGACTAGATATATCACGAGACTATATTATGCACATTCAACAGTGACCTATTTAAATAAAATAAAAAATTGAAGGAGTCATTTTATCTAAGTTTTAGTCTATACTTCAAGGAAATATTACATTAATTCACTTTAACCAATCAAAAATTACTTTAATACCTATGACGGTCCTCTATACCATGAATTAAGATAGACGAATATTACTTTTTTGGGGAATGTAGATATACTTGGTTCTTTTTACATAGAATTTTGAGAGATGGTTTGAAGAAGTACAAAGTCATTTTTTTGCCATTTTGGTTTTTGACACCAATTTGATGAAATAAACGAAAGAAAACATGTTATGTTAATGTGCCGTAAATTTTAGAGAGCTGAATTTTTTTCTTTTCGTAAATTTTAGAGAGCTGAATTTTTTTCTTTTCTTAATAATTTACCTTTTCCTAATTTAGACATACAGAAACTTTCTGCAGGAGAGAAGAAATGATTGATGAAGAGTAAAAAGCGATGGACAAGTACCTAAGACATGAAAATGTCACATCTTTAAAGTACTCAGGGAAAGTCAAACATAACTTTCAATCAGTTAATAAAGACGGGTTGTTAAACATCAAACAAGGAAATGGAGATGTCGACCTTTCACCTGACAAAGTTATGACAAAGTATAGTAACTCCTAGCAGCTCAAAATCAGGAAAATCATTTAGTTAATACAAATAACTGGAAAAAGTTCCTTCTAATTATATTGATTTCAAATGTTTGTAAAGGTATTGGGGGGTGGGGGAATGATTTGGGCCCATTGCCGAAGAAAGTGATTTTGTAATTTGTTCCAAGCAACATAACAGCATAGCAGGAGGCTTTTTATACAACTCTTTTCAAATTCTTTTTTTCCACGCTACAACAAATAGTGATATAGTGACCAGTTCACAGAAGAAAGGGAAATCAAGAAGTAGAATACACCAGGAAAAAATTTGTTCAGAGACTTGAAAAAAAAAAAAAAAAAAAAAAAAAAAGTGAGTTGCTATGAGGCATATCTATCTTGAAGCAAATGTAAAACCCCTTCACAGTATAACAACAAATTGTCCAAGACATACACTTATAACTTAATGTGTTAGCATTAATAACTCATATAGATCAGCTTTCAAATTGAGGGAAATTTTGTGGAAACAAAAAAAAGGTGTACAGACTTAACACTAAAGTCTTGCAGCGAAATGGATAAATTGAAGTTGACAAGATGCACAGTAACGAAAACATGCAAAACTACATGTAATGGAAAAAAGCTAGACTAAGGGATTTCTTTAAGCACAGTTTTGTAGCCAGAGTGAGTACTTATGCACAGAAAAGCATCTTGCTAAAAACCTTTTTCCCAAAAAAGGTTTGAGCTGACACAGACAGGTATGTGTGTTTCATTAAACATTTCAGCTTTGTATTATAAAAAAACAAGATAAATTAAAGGAGCGCAAGAATAGAGTTCTAGGCAAACAATTTCTTACAGTACTGAGCTTCAAGTCATAAGTTTCCATAAAGAACAAGAAGGAAACAAATTTGAAACAGTGAAGAAATCTCTGAAAAATAATCTTTAAAGGGCACAAACATACAAGAAGTAACTCCATTGTTTCACACCACAGAAAGTACTTTATGCAACAGCTGCATTTGAGCAAAGCAAAATCAGAACTAGAAGGAGGCAAATAAGTGAAAGAGTGAAAGAGAAACTTGGTATCAGTATAAGAACATGCAACATCTAGAACTATTTCTCCCTAGGTTTGGAAATGTTTGCAAAAGCAACTGTGATTATCATAGCTATAAGCAAGCTAAAAGAGGAAACACAACCTATATATTATGCCTTTAATCCCAATCACCACAGCAAAGGTGAACAATATTTGACAAGTGATACTTGCAAATTCAAAACAAATGTAACATATACTTTCCACTACATAGGGAAGAATGGATTTGATGCAAGGAAGCCAAACAAAACAAAAGACAGATAAATTTGAAGTAGGAAAATGCTGCTTCCCATATTCAAAGTAAACCTAGTTGGGGCTTGACATAGTTTTCTATAAAGTCTTATAAGTTTGTTTTCATACATTGATATGGTTAAGAAAGATTTGCAAACCAGATTTGCATTTTTCTATTTTAATGTTTCAGACAAATGGTTTCAGTGATTTGTAAAGTTGAAAAGGTCTAAAAATAATGAAAAGGAAATATAGTAACATTTTTTTTTTTTATATTACTAATGAAAGAATCCAAATCGCAAAATGTTGTTGCAAGTCAAATAATAAGAAAAAAAAATAAAGGAGTGTAAATGATTTCCAAGTTTAACTCGGAGAATTTTTTAGATTGGATGGAGATGTAGCTATTCTGTATGGTTTACAGAGAGGAACATTCCAAAAGCGAAAAAAAAACAACAAAAAACAAAAAAAGGAATTGGTGGAAGCCCAAAAAGCTACAACGTTGGCGACTGTTCCGGCAGAGTATTAAAATGGTTTGGGAGCTAAAAAAGGGTTAAGATTACCCAAAAGCAATCATGTTTTAATGCAAATGATATGTAAGAACTGAATTTTAAAAACTTGTTCAGAATATGTATGCCACAATGTCCTTCCCTTAAGAAAGTCGACAGTAATCTAAAGGACATTCAATAATGTTGTATTACGCTAACAATAGCACACTATTTTTAAAGGGGGCTTGATCATAAATTTTAATTAGTAGCTTTATATTGAGTGAACAACAGAGATGGGAACTCTGACCAAAATAAGGTGTCTTTAAAATAAATAATAAAATATATATATAGTTTTTCAAATGTTTATCTTGGTAACAAAATTTTATATGAAGTCCAGTCTTTTAAATTCACAACATAGTTTTGATCAGTGTGTTGGGGGAAGAGATTAATTTGTCAGAGGAATAAATTTCTCAAATTCAAAAACTACTACCAAAATTGATAGTACAGTGTTTGGTAAGAATCAGAGTTCTATCAAGAAAAAATTGTGGCTCACTTAAAAATCTAGTCTTTTTTATATTTTTTTTAAAATATAAGATGAAAGAAAATCTAGTGACATACAGGGTGACGAATTGTGTTAGCAGGTGGAACATTTATAAAAGTAAAAAAAATAGAGTTCCTTATTTGCTATGTTACTGTCAGTTAAAAGTAGTGGTCCTACTGACAATTTATTCTCCAGTTACCCATTTAAAAAATCCAATTTTTGTTTTGTTTTTCGTTAAGTGTTTTGTCACATAATAACAATTGTATTTTTTGAGGCACATAAAGTAGAAAATGCTTGGTAAAATTTACAACACCCAAATAAAATCCATTGGCATGCTCTCCAGCTTGAGGAGTTGATGAATTTTCTCATTCTTTCTACACTCACGTAAAATTATAGACATCAAGGCACAGGTAAAGACGGGACAGAGTACCAAGAGAGCTTGCCCACTTGCATGTTTCAGCACGTGAGGCAGGTCATTAATTATTAGAATATCAATGTGAGCTGCGAAGATAACAAGATGACAGCCGAATGAGGGGACAGAAATACAGCACAAATATTTTTTTTTATATATATATATGTGCTGTGATCTAACTCGATCTAGACAAGGGAGTTTTTTTTTTTATCATTTTGTGAAAAAAAAAAAGAATAGTGCAATTTATGATAAAAATAAAACGATGTGGTTTTTGCACAAAAGCCAAACACATAACCAACACACTGAGACACTTTGAATGATCATGACAGTCTTGTTCATCCAATAAAGGAAACAAAGAGAGAGGCAACTTCCTAAGTTTAGCTGGATCCCCATGACACGTAAACTTGGGAAGCCAGTTATGTCTTGGCAGAGAACAAATAACACACCAACAAAACTGCTACAGTTCTGGAAACCCGTTCAAAACAAGTAAGGTTTAAGGCAATTCACAAGACAAGACAGAAGGAAAGTAATTTGCATGTTTCTAGTTACAAAGTAGCCTCTTTTTTTATTTATAAAATTAAAGTTTTTGAGTTTTTTACTTCTTTATTGCTTTGGAAGTGAAATGGAACACTGATTTTTTTATGTATTTGTCATGAATAGCAGCCTATTGGTTGATTGAAAGATTGAAGATTTGTATCTTTTCATTTACTTTTATTCCTATCTTTCAGGAAACAAAAACCATGATTAGAGACACCCCCATGAGCTAAAATTGCAAGAAATGTAGAGACAAAAAGGAATATCCAAGCAACAGAGATTGTAAATCCCTGATGTACTCAAAATTATCACCCTCTTGTGAGTTATGATGGAGAGAGACAGACAGATGTGTGTAAACTCGGCATATTACATGTTATTCTTAATAATTAGTGAAGTTTCCAAAAATATTGACCCATCACAATTATTGTGTGGATAGATCAAAATACAGCACCCTGCAACAAAATGTCTTTTTTACTTCACATATGACGGAGCAAAAGTAGGATATTACTATTCCGTTTGGAGCAGCTTTTGATAACGTTACCTCACAGTCTGACTTTCTGGCAGGCGGGGTCAAGCCCCGAACGCGCTCCATTAGCTGCAGATGGCCGATGTACCTGAAGCCCATAGGGGGCTGGAACCAAGGGTCAAGCTGGCCGAAGTTCACCTTGAATCTGGGCAGGGGGAAGCGGGACGAAAATAAGCACATGGCCACGTTATACCAGAGAACAAGGACGAGGTGGGACACACGAAGCCACCTCCAGCCAGCACTGCACAGGCATGACTAGTCAGTTGGAAAGAATCATTTCTGTCATGTTGTTGTCTCTCTCTCCCTCTTTCATAGTGGCAGATAGGCAAAGAAAGATAATAAGTAGGTGGCTACCTTAGGTATACTGTAACGAAATTTCATGAAGGTTTGGGAAATAAAAAGCAACCAGGAAAAGATATTTATTTGAAATTATGTAAGCAATATATTTGTTAAAACCATTTTTCATGGTAATATGAAAAAGAAAATGTCACATGTATCAATTAAAAAAAATATTTTAAATGTCAAGGACACATCTTTTGTGGGTACTGTGTATGGAAGATTGACCCTGTTGTCACAGTATGAAGATATTTAAATAATTAGAGCATATTCTCAGGTTTTACCGTGCAAAAAATTGTGCAATTTTAGACAACTGTTTTTCCTTAGTTATACCAGCCTATCAAGACCAAATCATTCTTAATCTTTGCAATGACCCTTTGAACAGCATTTGAAGATTTTACTTGCTTCTTAGAAGATGTAAAAGAACAAAAAAAAGGTAACCGTAGAAAGCAGATGCTTGCCTACATGTTTGTTAGACTTTTGAATCTATAATATAGTTAGCAAAGTTTAATGCAAATGATTATCAAAGACTGCAATTTTTTTTTTCATTCAGTGATATAACCCTATTGTGCAGAACATAATATTTCAAACTTGTGTTTGTTTTTCAAATCTAGTTTTTGTTCTTTTTTTCTTTTTTAACAATGACATAATAAATATAATTTATAAATTTTAAATCAGTCATAAGATGCTAAATTATTCTACTCCTCTCACATAGACTACTGTATGGCATGCTTTATTTGATGATCTCAATAAAGCTTAAAATACTTATTGTAAAACTTAAAAAGGAAACTCAAAATGTCTGTCTAGGTAATTTTTAAAAAAATTTAAAAAGGAGAAAATAAGACAAGGAAAAATTTCCCGTTAAGTTTCCATACCCAGTACCTTAAATCTGGAAAAAGACTGATTCTTAAACACTAAAAAAGAAAATGTTCATGATTACTTATGCCAAATGCAAAACATTGTATTAAACATGCACACCAAACAAGAAATGAGGGGAAAAAATGTTGGTAGAAGATCTGCAAAGTTTTAACATACGATATCTAGATTTAACAGCATAATTATCCTACAGCAATATCACAGACAAAATTATCAAACATTTGTACTTTTCTCTTACACCTACACCAAGTGAACCATGAATTATAGATAAATAATGAATCACATTTTTGATAAAGCTTGAAAAAAAAAAAAAAAGAAGAAACAAGATTGTTCACTTGCTGAAACTAGTCATCCAAAGGCGAAAACAAATAACAACCATAGGCACATAAGATGGATAAAATGAATTTGAATAACACAAAACATTTTTCTCACAACATAATATTGTTTCGGTTTATCAATCTATTATGACAACATGACAATCATACGGGTAATCTGATGATCCAGCAGCATCAATGGCCACCAGAGCCTAACACGGTGTAAAAGTTTAAAGGAGTAATTTTTTGTTAGTAAAAGATGAAATGTTTGTGTTGTAAATCAAACAATGCCTCACTACAGGACAGAAATGAATAAAAGATTACTTCTAGACATAACCATAATCATGTGTCTTTAGATGGTCATAGAACTCACACATTTTATTGCCAGCATTAATAGCCTCTTAAAATAAAATAAAAATGATCTAAAGTATTTCTATCATTTATCTGTAGTGTCTCTATGTCATGCTATCGATTCAAATAAACGTTGCCCTGAAATCCTAAGTCTTATAAATTTGTTAATGATACTCATTATAAACTGCTCAAAAACCCGATTTCCCTTCTTACTAACTACTATTTTTTTTTTGTTTTTTTTAAACCTTAATGCCCATTCTTACGAACCACTATTCTTTTTTTTCTTTTTTTTTAGTTTTAGATCTATATCCTGAAATTATGATTTTTTTTAATGAACATGTCTGAAAGTATAACCAACTATAGAAAAACAAAGAAAAGCAGCAGGGCTAGGGAAGAACATTTTGTAGAAGTTTAAAACGCATACCTAAAACCTGAAAATAAACAACCTAAAGACAGGTTGAAGACAGATCATCCTAGATGAGAGGACCCTAAAGCATCCATTTTGTACACCCATACAAGATTTGTTTTGCACACAATAGCATTAGATATATGACAAAGAAGAATATTGGAAACCATTATTATAAGCTTTATACTCCTTAGATGATGATTAAGCAAAACAATAAGTTGACACCAAGGAGGTAGAATGTGATGTCTAAATTCTTTGTGCATATATTGTTGGTGAAGAACTTAATAAATAAAAATAAAATACAAAATTGAGATAACTTGAAATACAATAAAATACTTTTATATGATGATTTAAAGCTTCACATGGTTTGGTCAATCGCAATGAACATTTCTTACATAATAAAGAATACATTTACTGCATGGCAGAGAGGTGTATTGTCCTTATTCATGAATTTATTTACTTAAATAATTTCAAGTGTATTATTTCAAAATTTTTAAAGTTGGACAAGGTGATTACTGGGAGAAGAAATATCAAAATATTTATGAACTATTATTTAGTTATATTGAGCATCAATGGAAAGGAATTAATGGGCAGTTGCAGAACAAACTGATAATATGGAAGGGCCTGCAAGGTTTCATAGCCTTGAGATAATTTTAAGAAGTTTTTCCAAGAACATTTCGAATTTGTTTTTACTGGCACATAGGCAGATTCCATATTATATTATAAAAGTTGGAATATCACTAGCAGCTGGAATTGAACTTATCAGAGAATGTGCCTGCCATATAATGCTCAAGGTAGCAGGATCTTTCTTACTAACAGCATAAAGATACAACACCTAAAAGGTCTAGTAACCACCATTGACTGTGGTAAATGTAGGAAAAATTAAACACACACAATTCTTATCATAAGATGCTTTGTTAGTTTTTCCCCATTACTAAATTTATGTATTAATAGTATATAATGTGAATGAAATTATGTTGTCATGCATTGGAATGAGTGTTTCTTTTTTCTGTGTTGGATACATAAAATATTTAAGAAGTTACACAAATAACTGACTTTTCTAGATTAAAATAACTTAACAATTTTCAAGATAAATGTAACCATAATAATTAGTAGATATGTCCCAAGCCAAAGTATTTTTAAACTTTTAGATGAAAACAGCTCCATCCTTGATTTCCCATTTAAAAAAGAAAACTACATTGTGACTATACGCGTCAAGACTGCTAGTGGAGTCTGAGTTAAATTTTCTATGATTTAAGGCAAGGCAAAGAAGTTATTTAAGTCGATAAACAATAATAACACAGAACCTAAGGATCACCTTACCTATAACAGACATTTTAGTTTTGACTCATTTTCTCCACATAGCATGTATAATGGATACAAAATTGGCTGATTCGTCATATCAAACCATTCCAAACTAATAAAACTTGTAAAATGCTTATAATGCTTTAACCAACTTTTAAATATTTATTTATCATACTAATTTTCAGAAGAAATACATTCAATAAAAAACAGTTGGCTTTGCATTTGCGCAATCATATCATTAATAACATAAATAATCCTGATGTCTGTGTTAAAAGTGCATCACCACCAGCTCTTGAGATCACAGCTGCCTGGAAATATGCTCTCAGATGATTTTAATGCTCAAATGTAGAGTGTGAAAGTAATATTAATAAAGAAAAAAATATGTACATAATATGAAAACTTAACTGAGCATTAGATTGATGTATTATTAGGAGACACATTATATATAGGAGCGGTAAAAAATGATCCATTTAATTAAATGAGCCACCATGCAATATAAGAAATGCAAACAGAATGCTGGCTTTTTTAAAATAAGAATAAGAAAGACCAAAATAACGATAGTTTCCTCTTTGCTTTGCAATAACATTTGTTCCAACAAACATACATGAGCATTATAGATGGAATAGTTGTAAATCTTAGTTTTGTTGCGCAGGGACTAAGTTAAAGATAGAAGAGCTGCAAAAAACAACAAGAAATTAGTCAATGCATAAAAACCTTCAAAGTTACAAAAACACAACACAACAAATACTGTATAAAGGATCAGTTGAAAGTACGAAAAACATTTTGGTTAGTCTTAAAAGTATATATTGCTTCAGCTTCAGAAGGGAAAAAAATGGTAAAGAAATATTTGGCATTCTTAATTTGGCTGACACTGAAGTATAGATCTAGAATTAATTCTTAATGGAGCATACATATTACACATATAGATTTGGATCATTTGCAACAAGAGAAAACTTTTCATTTTGGAGAAAAACAATTTTCAATAGAAACACATTTGTTTCACTGCACTTTACATTTAAGGTTCTCTGAGAGAATTGCAAGCATGAGAGGGTAATAAGAAAATTTTGTTTATAAAATCTTTGGAGAAATTTATATCTATTCTTTCCACAAGTTCTATTAAATTACAATTTCCAAAGTTAATGTTTCAAAAGTTACTAGTTAATCAGTTTTTCTGAATGTTGTATTCATAAGGAGGCAAGTATTGATCATTTCACATGTGGCTAAGCAAGAGCAAGAACTAAATTCGTGCAGATATCATATATTGAAAATTTAATAACTGGAGTCAGACAAGGTTAGCTTTTAACAAAAAGACATACATTGGAAGAGAATAAAAGGGGCGCTGGAACAAGTAGAAGGAAAATAGAACTTATCTAAATCCCAATAAAAGGGGACATAAAACACTAAAACGTTAGGCTTTATATCTTTTATGATAAATAAAAGCAAAACACTATTAATACAGTATACTTAAATATCAACCTTTCACTATATTATGATGCATGAAAGTTTGTTTAAAAACCAACAAAAAAAACCAAACACAAACAGCATGTGAGTGGCAAAAATCTCACCTGCAATTTTTGGAAAGGATGTGAGGGAAGAGGGCCATCTCTTTACTGCCGACTGGAAAGCCATGGAGAGGAGCAGCCACTCCGTACCAAGTGCCATTCTTCATGTACGATATACTGGCAGGCCGAGACTCAAGGTCAAGCATAGCTCCTATGACATCCCCTTCCTCAAAGCGAACACCATAGTCAGTGAAGCGATTGTTTGTGGAGAACTTGCCTGTACCACCATAGCCAAATGACCAGGGTTCCTCACCTGAACAAATACAAAATTGTATGCCCGTCATTCTGAAACATGCCTATTTAAAATGTGCCCTTGGCACAGCGCTTGCTCAAATTTATATTAAGTTAAGTTCTTTGACAGGGATATGAATAGGACTTAAGCTAAAGGATGTTTTAAAAATAAACTTTACAAAGAGACATAATTAATAAAAAATCTAATTTTGAATCAACTCTTCCATAATTCTCCCTTTGATTGCTTAAAATCCTTCTATATTCAAACTGAAATTACCTGAGGCCTTTATTATACACTATAAAATAAAATGTTAAAGCCTGTCTATTTTATTGTAACTTTTCAAACTTAGCAACTATTTCTTTTTGTTTTTTAAGAGCACTAAATTCAACTTTGATAATTATGTTACTGTTGGGACACAAAACTTTATAAATCAATTGTGTCCTTGATAAAAATTAGTGCTTCCTGATGAAAATAACTGCATCCCACTTGAAATTATTAATATAGATGTCAACATCGCAAGTCAAACCTAAAAGTTGGTTTGACGCATCTAGGGAAAGTTATATACCTCGGTGAAATCCAATATTTGATTACATATCCTGCAAGTTACCAGAACAATCCCATAAATCCCAAAAGGAAATATGTGCCAGATGAGATATATAGTTTTAAATACCTGCTTGTTACTCCATAACACTAATGATTGAGTTTTGCGAAGTATGCAATACATACAATTTCTGAAGTCTAATCTTTTTACGAGATGAATTTTTTTGGATAATTTTCTCAGAAATACTACCAAATAAATTTTTTTTAATCAATTGATTATATAAGAAATTTGAGCAACCTTTTCTTTGTTCTAGATAGAGGTGGGTAGTGCATTAGAGGGAAAAAATGAATTAAAAGCTCCTCAATAAAATTGCTTAAAAGACCTGGCTCTAAAATCCTTGGCCATGATACTGTGATGGTTGGTTGGTTCGTTGGGTTTTAACGTCCAACATCAGCAACTTATAGGCTATATCGTGGACGGGCCCCAAGACGGACGTCTGACAATTTTATGTGCTGCCACACACGAGACAGGGTGGGATACTGTGATGACAGTGTAACATGAAGAACATATCTTATTCATTCAGGTTGTGTTTTTTAGATCCCACAATACTTTTGCAGCACGATGCATTTTTTTTAAAAGATATTATGTAATGAAAACATTAGTGAGCTAAAAAACAAACCAAAAAAGAATAAAATACCCGAAAAAGCAACTAACTGAAGATTACTCACCTAGTTGGAAGGATGAACTATCTATTGACCACCCCACACGGATTATATTTGGATTTGTCTCTTCATGATCATCGCCAAAGTCTGTTGGCAGGTGTTCAAGGATATGAACTTCAAAAAAAGCCTGTGAAAGTTGTGTTTATTTAGAATACAATGAGGAAATAAAAGATATCTATAAGTGTAAAAATATCAAAATCTCATAACAAAAAGACACCTTAATACAATTACATACAGAACATGTGAACCTGGGTGAATCAGGCACAATTCAATAAAAAAAAGGTTTTAAGCTAGAGCCCTCTAAACCTAGACAAAAACTGCTCAGACCTGTAAGGGGCCATGACAAAATTGTCTGAAAATTCCTACCATCTCTAAGGAAATGACAGATGAGCGCTGCACAAGTTTTTATATGGGGGTCCTGCGACATGCTCCCCCGTAAAATACCAATCTCCTTTTGTTTAAAGAATAACAAATTGACAAACCCGAGTAAGATTTTCAATAGTTATGATTTAGATTGGTCTAAAAAAAATTTTTTTAAATGTAATGCTATTGTTACACATGCATTGATTCTGATCTTTATTACTACTTTAAGTCGATAATTGACAAAAAAACCCCCACAAAAATAAGCAAACTTGTTTTAACCAAATCAAATACCGGTATATGTATAAAAGCAGTATGTTAGATTTACTCCTGTTTTTATGTTTTTATCTGTGCCCATTAAACTGCGAAATATTAGCCGACTTTAATTTACGTGGGGCTTTTCCTATTTTGGTTGGATATCAGGTCAGAAAAGTCTTGATCGACAAAATTGTCGGTATCCCGACCATTTTGGGAAAATGTACAGGTCTGATTGCTCTATATTGACCATTGTCTTTTTAAGTTGAAGAAGAATCTCTAGTTTTTTAATGAATAAAAGTTGCAATTTTTTAAACTCCTACTCTAAAAAAAAAAATAATCGTGAAGGTGCTGGGTTCAATTGTACATATTTTTTGCTGGGTCCCCTGTGTTAACCCAGCATAGATTGGCACTTTAACTTTCAGTTCACCTATCAATTACTAAAAGCATTTAGAATAATGAGTTCACCTGATTCACCCTCGCTGCCTCACATAATTATGACAATAATTCACAATTCAAAACATTTTAAAGAAAAAAAAACAATTATATTTATAAATACAAATTAAAATGAAAGTAACATAATAACCTATTATTAAAGTAAAATAAAGTACTATAAAAAGCAAAGGCAGGAAAGCTTACTTTTCCTCTGCAGACCCCATAGGTGGCTCTGACACCAGCCCATGTAAAACAAAAACCTGATGGATCATTCAGGACTGTTGCACCATAGCTGTAAAGAAAAAAAATTGAGTTGATAAGTTCTGTACCTGATACTTTCTGCACGGTGTGTTTATTTTTTCACAATTTAGAGAAAGTATTAATCTGCTATGATTGTTCATGAAAGTGCGCTATTACCTATAAATGCAATGCGTAGTACCAAACCATCACACCCAATTCGCTTAACTATTTCCATTACCACAACTACAACAGAAAAAATAACCAATTTTATGTTGACACAATACAGCAGCAGATTCACGAAAGAATAGTAAATAACGACGAAGGCCGAGGACTGGGTGTTAAATTAAGGTGGAGAGATTGGCAAGTGTACGAATAGACTAGAGCTACGTTCCTTGTTTGTAAACACACATAACACGAAAAACCTATTGGATGGTCAACACTTTTTAAATATGCTCCAATAAAACGGTATCCAAAATGAAATACAAATGTTGGCTGTCTCTTTAAAGACTTAAATTTTCATGTCAGAAATCAGGTTGGAAAAGTATTGATCGTGAAAATTATCAGATTTCCGATATTTGTTGGAAAACATACAGGTCTGTCACATAGAAAAGACCCAAATTATAATTCCGGAATTCCAGAAATGTGGCATCCCTGCATCATTAAAACAAAAACAAAAACAATACAAAACAAGAGCGTTAAAAATTAGTCTTACCCATCAGGATCCATGACAATGTTAAGATCAGAGTTGAAATGATCCAACACCACCTGTGTCTCATCCAGTGAAGGTTCATCTAGATTAAGTTCAGGGTCTGCTTGCCATCTGCTGTTTCCTTGATGGGGGCGACCAAATCTGTTTAAAAGAGCAAAACTGTTCAGCAATGGTGGGCTAAAACCATTATTTATTCTTAAAATGTTAAATATATCATTTTATCAATAACAACTAAGAACCGTTAGAAGTATTAAAAGTGCAATGATCAGTGAAATAACTGTACCGGTATATAACAATGTTCTAACAGATTTAAGAAAGTTGCTAGACTTAGCTAGTCAAATTGTAACTTAAAGTCATTTGTGTTTGTAAGCAAATGTATCTTTAACATGTTTGTTTCTTTAAATATAGTTACTGACCAACAATAGTCACTTCACCTTTAACCCAAATAATAATTGAAATTAAAAAAGTGGCAAATCCACCACTGCATATTATATGTAAGCAGGCCGACCACAGACGACGAACTTGCATCCATGCAAATACCAATGAAAAAATTTTTTTAAAAGGTTATTCTTGGTTAATCTATGTTACTTTTTTGTTAGCTACTAATGCTTACCGTTTATCCTCCTCTTTCTTCATCAAATCTTGGCCTGCTCCCATGAACTGATGTGGAGAGGGAGACGCCTGGTGGAGTTGAGCTAGTTGTTGAAGCTGTGGGGATGCGTGCTGTGGTGGAGGCTGAGATAAGTGTTGCTGCTGTTGCTGGGCTAGAAATCCTGGCGGCAATTGAGATGCTGCAGTAAGTGGGGTCAGCCCAGCATATGGCGAGGGAATTCCTGCCGGTAAAGCCTGGTGGAGACCTGCCGCTGCCATAGCCCCAGCCATCGACACCATAGGAGCCCCAACTCCTGCCATGTGAGGTGGCAGCCCTGCAATGCTCACCATTCCCAACCCACCGAGTGGTGTTGCAGAAGCAGAAGCTTGAGTTGACCCAGAGGTGGTGTTCACAGGTGCGCCCGACGCATGGGAGGCTGCTGCCTGTGCTGCAGCAATCTGTTGCTGATGATGATGGTGCAGCAACGGGTGACCTGCCATATGGCCTGCTGCAGGATGACCAGCTGGGAGGTGACCCGGGGGAAATTGAACTGCCGCCCCTCCTGGCATCACCATGTACTGCTGGGGTACCACCATGGGTACAAGCCCCGCTGGATATTGATTCATTGTCCCTTGATAAGAATGCTTACTTTACCCACAATATGTGTAGTCACTCTGACTCTGATCTTTGAAATGTCAGCTTTCTTTAGACTGTGTCAAACAAATTCCTGTTATGAAAAAAACAAAGAGAGTAGAATATATATTACTTTTTCTTTCAGTGTTTAGTAGACATTTTTTTAATTTGATTTTGCTTACAACTGCATTAATGATAGTTTTCTGTTTTCTTTCCATAGCAACCTTCTCCCAACCCCATTAAAAAAAAAGATACGACGTGGGCAGCAAAAAGCAATGGGTTTTGCTTGGCAGTTAGCACTTTTCTAATGCCTAATTGGTGGTGTGAGCTTTGAATTAAGAAAGCGAAACCAGAAAAACTTTGAATTATGATCTGATTTTGAGAGTCAAAGAGAAAAGAAAACCAACTAATCCTCTTGTAAAATGCTGTTTATGAGAAATTCGAATTATCAGACTTTGTCCTGTGAGGTTTCCACTGTATACAAAAAGATTACAAAATATCCAAAGCAAATATGCCAGTCAATACAAAATTAACGCAAAAAGAAAGAGAAAAAAAAACAACTTCCATTACATTGGTGCTTTTAAAGTTTTAATGATTGATGTTCAAATTATAAATGCTCTTGCAAACAATCCTCCAATAGTAATTAACACTAACGACTAGACAAGAATATTAGCCTAGGCCTAATTACAAGTATAAAGCTAGATCCTCATTATAAATCACAAATCAAAATAATATTTGGGAGTGGAGCAAAATGGTAAAAATTGCCGTTTTAAATCATTTCAAACAAATAGGCTGTTCATAACAAAAACAATTTCAAATTTTCAATAGGAGTTCATCACTTGAATTCCTCCAATCGCTTACTAGGGAACAAACTGTATTAGCTGATTATGAAGTTGGGCCGATGAGTGATAATGAAGAGCAAGAGACAAGTTCAAGCCCAGATCGGGACAGTCCAAGTCTCTTCGTGTTGCTAGCATACCAAACACAAAAAAAAATCTATTATGGATCATCAAAAATTAACTTTGCTATCCCGTCACAGCCTAAAACAGGTGGAATCGGTCTTTCTAAAAAAAGGCTCAAGGACAAGATCTAGATGGATGGGTTGAGTACAATTTTGCAATAGATCTAGCTTACAACTCGTGCTAACTAAGTCTAAGAGATCTAGAGAACACCGTTTCTAATCTTATCATCAATAGTAGACTCAAATGTAGATTAATATCTATTTAGGGGAGAAATTCAGAATCTAGATCTAGAGATGTATGTAATATCTAGATCAAGATTCTAGAGCTACTTTCTAGTGAGCCATTCATGCACAGCTTGAAGGTGACTCGGCAGGTGAAATTCCATTTTTCTTAATTTTTACTTTTTATATCATGATTCCTAGACTCGACTAGATCTAGATCTAGATTCTAGACCCACCGATTCTCCGATGAGTTAAAATTAAATTCTTGACAAAGGTTTTTTATTGTTAAAACAATGACTTTTGTAACGAATTTCAAACCACACTTACACAAGTACTTCAATTGAATTAACCATATTAACCACAGATAGTCAATACCATAACGGGACGTCCGCCATGTTGCATTTATTATTACACTGAAAGAAACGACCAAATCTCGAATAAAAAAAATTGTGACGAGACTTTGTTGTCCGACGCCGACGCTCTCGTCTGGCGTGAGTTGCGTCAAGTGGCAGGCCTAGTACATTTACTGCACAGTGTACATGTGCTGGGCGACTCGACAGCGAAGATCAACAGAATGTTCATACCCAGATGGAAATACAGTAAAACAGTTCCCAACTCATATTAATAATATAGAGAGATCCAGTAAAAGCAAAATGACACAGCTCGGAGGCTTACCGGCTAGAAACGAGGCAGGGCAGCCTAAAAAGCTCTAAGCAGCATGGAAAATAATCACGCCTCTCAAAGGCGATAATAACCTCACATATCGCCTCTCCAAGGCAAATATTGTAATGCTTCACAAATAACACTACCATTCTGGATGCAGAGAATTCCACTCGTAATTCACATCCTCTAAAATAAATCTCGTAACTCTTGTATAGAGAATAACGCAGACTAGTAGCAAACTGCTCATGCCTCGGTAACTTAGATTTAGTATAAGTTCTAGCAAAGAAAGCAGTAGAACACAGCCCCTCCAACTGCTCACACATGCGATAACATAACACGCAGGCTTCCTTTCTTGTACCAAAATCGCTGACTACAATTTTGTCAAGGTACACACAATTTTAAAATTCATCACTAAAACTTAACTAAATTCTCCTACAACATGCTGTCCTAACAATTAGGCCCAGGCCTATTATTGGATAGAGAAAAAAATCAGAGATAGAAATAATTGCGCAGTGATGGATTTGCAAAAAAACAGGAGATAAAAAAGGTACACATAAAGAACGTTAGTGAATTTAGGAGTGCCAGCACCCTTCCTGCATATGTGCGCTGCCATCAAAATACTTATTAACAAGGGCAATGTCAATTCACTACAATGCAATCAAAGGGACGTCACCCAGTAGTACATACTTTCGATCATAACAAAGTAGCACCCCTACAACATGCTGTCCTAACAATTAGGCCCAGGCCTATTATTGGATAGAAAAAAAAATCAGAGATAGAAATAATTGCGCAGTGATGGATTTGCAAAAAAAGAGGAGATAAAAAAGGTACCAATAAAGATCGTTAGTGAATTTAGGAGTGCCAGCACCCTTCCTGCATATGTGCGCTGCCATCAAAATACTTATTAACATAATAACAAGGACAATATTAGTCCACTGCGTTGCAACCAAAGGGACGTCACCCCAGTAATACATACTTTCGATCATAACAAAGTAGCACCCCTTACATAAAAAAAATGTTAATAAGCGCCTCATGTTTTCTTTGGAATGATTAGAAAATGCACCGTTTATAAATGGGCGGTATGGCTTGTGGACTAACTACAACATAAAACAATGCCCATGGATTCCAACTTAGTTAGCAAAAACACTAGTTGGGGTTGTATAGGTTCAGACAAATTGGACACTACTTTGTGCTTTATCTGAGAAAAGAGGAATAGTGAGGATTGCAAATAATTATTGATTCAGTTCTGGAACTGATTACTCTTGGACTTTGGTTTATTAGTAGACTAATTACAAGTGAACGTATTTATTCAAATGTGGGGCCTATACCCCCCGCCAAAAAAAAAAAAAAAAAAAAACAACAACCCCCCCCACCCCCACAAAAAACACAAAAAAAAACACAAAAAAAAAACATGCCCACGCATGCAGATGTAATTGTTTATCCCTACAACGGAACGAACCTTACCAATCTTTTAAAACGAGTTTGGCGTATTTGATAAATTGCTTTATCTCTGAATTCTTATAGAAAGAAGGACAATCCTGAACATATCAAGAATTGATTTCATTTTTGGTTCGAGATAATTATTGTATACACATATTATTAAAACGATACGTTTTATACATTTGCTGTCATAGATCTCTATGTATATTTTCACTATGTCATCATTATCTAGATTCTGATAGCTACTTTTCGTGAGTGTGTGTATTTTTGACAAAATAACATTTTAAAAATGTATGCACAGGCTTGAATTTCAATCAATTTCGAGCTCAGAGGACAACTATACAGCCAATGAGCTACTATTACTAAGCTAACTCATTTATGTCAGTAGATAAATAAGCTATTAATGTAAAAATTGAAACAAATGTTGACTAAAATAATAATTCCGCTTTATCCGTTTATAAACAAAGACCCTGGTGATTTTGTTAAGATTTTGTTGGGTGCTTGGTTATTTATCCAGTTTTGTGATGTTAAGCTCTATTATGTATGCTGTTTTCTTTTGATTTAGCACAATGAGTATATCAAGTACATTTTTCATCTTATTTTTCGTTTAAATTTCAAACAAACATTTGTTGTAACCTGATAGAAGAATCTTTAAAAACAAAACAAACGGTGTGATCTTCCTTTCATTTTTGTTGGCTTCCAGACTAGACTGTATTTTAACAACTTTATTTTATTGCTTTGTATTTATTTAAATACCTTTTGGAATCGTAAACACTACAGCGCTGGTTTTATTTCCCTTTCTTCATTTATAAAATATCACTGCCAGAGGTGATAATAATATTTTTATGTGGCAAATGCTTGCAGCATCCCGTCATTCAGGAGCTTCTTTAGGTTGGAAAGCACAAAAAGTAGAATAGTGAGAGTTCAATGCAAGGAGGGACCAAAGCAGGAAGACTGTGGAGTAGTTTAGCAATACTTGTTCATGATTGTTTTTTTTTGTTCTTGTTATCATTTAACTTTTGTATTTCTGCGCGTTTTTAACCTAAATTGTTCCCTTTAAGATCACACACTTCGCGGTAATACTAATTTTGCAGAATAATATTCCATCACTAGTTAATAAACAGAGACAACTTCAAAACTTTCGTTTATGACGGTGCTGATAGTGATGATGATGATGATGATGATGATGATGATGATTATGATGATGATGATGATGATGATGATGATGATGATGATGATGATGATGATGATGATGATGATGATGATGATGATGGTAATGATGATAGGTTTAATAATTTTTTTTGAAAGGAGGAGAAAAAATATAACAACACAAAGGACTTTGATGTGAATACGTAATTTTTCCCACGGTTGAATTTGTATGTTTTGATCTTTTCTTGTTTTTTTAAAAACCCTGTCCTTTGTTTTGATAAAATAAAGATAAATATACAAACGAAAGCCCAAAACAACAAAAGCAAAACAAAAAACAAACAAACAACTGAGATAACAACAACAACAACAACAACAACAACAACAACAACAACAACAACAACAAGTTTACAATGAAATAGTTCCACAAACGTTCCTCAAATCATAAAGGGCATATTAATTTTCAGCTAGACGGTTTATCTCTTTGTGAAAAAAAAATTTTTCATACCCATAAGGTAACATAGTTTTGAGCTGTTATACACCACGAAACCATCATCTTTCCTTCCAGCTTTATTTGTTTGCAAAATTTTACCTACAAAGATATTTCAACATGGAAGAAAGACTCATTAGATTCTTTGACTGGTTGAAATGTCCACCACTTCTCACAATTATTTTTGAGCTCCTACCTGCCCAAAAGAGATCCTTCTTTGTGCGGAAAAGACTAATTGAACGTCCGCTTTGAGAAGACGAGGCCACCAGCTGGGATCCGAACTTCGGACCTACTGCTCGGAGAATCAGTGCTCGAAATGAGTGCGCCACCGGCGCCTCATATGTGCAGAGAAGTTCTAAGAACTGATCTTGTCGTGTGTGTGAATCTACGGGCAGCCAAGAATTAAAAAAGAGGCAAAACAAAAACTAAAACAAAAAAAATAAAATAAAAACAAAACCAACCAAACAAACAAACAATAACAAAACAAAATAAAACAAAAACAAAAACAAACAAAACTAAAACAAAACCAAAACAAAACAAAAACAAAAACAAAAACAATTTCAGAGAAATAGACTACAGCTAATAATTATAATAACTATCATAAAAGAATAGCCAAATCATAACTGGCGAGATGGTCCTTGTATATCTTGTAACAAAGATCCTTCAGGAAAACCATCAACCTACAAATGTACTGATAGTTATAGTTATATAATTAATGTGAGTATAAATAAATTACGCAAAACACCAACAAAGGTAGACACAATCGGAATCTAGGCAATTTAGACCATAAAATAACATAACAGTAGACATAAAGCAGTCCATTACAATGAACGGATCTCACAAGAATAGCATGCAAAGCCACACCTAAAGGGGAGAGAAACAGACCTACAGACAGTGTTTAATGTCGGCAGAGTTCTCCAGCAGGCACGGACCTGTTTAACGATCTAGCGACCATTGTTGTACACGGGGGTAACTGAATTTTAATGGTTTGGTCTCAGTAATGTTAGTGCAGTGCTTAGTAGTGACCATTACCAAAGCGCGCCAGTAATGTACAATCATGTATGTCAGTACGGTAGTGGCGATTACTGTAGGACCCAGTTATTACAGGCTTTGTGGCCCGCATCGTGAAGAGCGGATGACTTAATCGCGCATACTTAGGCATGGCGTTTTATGATCGCACCAGAGACAACAGATATAAGCGAGACGTCTCACAAAAACATCTCACAGTGTTATTGACACGGGGGGCGAGCGCGACGCGTGCTCTCTCTATTTCTCTCTTGAAATTAGGGCGTTTGAGTAATGTTCAGACTGAATGTTATTTTACAAAGGCTTAAAGAGGGAAGGAACCGCCTAAATAATTATCATAACCCGCAAAACTCTCTCCGTGAAACCTCTCACTATTTCAACCTCTCTGATCGCACATTGCTCAATACGCCTTGGATAGCTCTATGATTGGACATCAGTGCATATCACCTTACGCTTCGTTTCCGTTTTCGATATGGGCTCCGGTACCACAATATCTCTAACATGACTTTGGCAGAGCTGACGATTTTACCTACCCCACTCCCCGAAAAAAGCGTATTTGTAGTAAATTTCAAACCAAATCTTTTGGCTAAAAATGTATTCTTTCGTGGTTAGGTGGGTTGACAGCTCATAGTTCTATTAATAAACTCTTTGGTTGACAGCTATGTTGTAGGTGTAGCTACTCCATTAAAATGCTTCTCCCAGGATCGCTGGAGGTGTGGGTGTGTGTGTGTAGGTTGGAGTAGGTTTGTTTTCACACGCACACACACACTTTTAATGAGAAACAAAGAGCGAGAATTTAATCAAATATATATGCACACACACACACACATTATTTTTCAACTCTTTAGCATATGAACGGCTGATATTTATAGGCGTTTCTATTTCAAAACGGGCGCAAACATTAAACCCTTCAACTTCGTTGTTGAATTAATTGCTGATTAAAATACCCTTATTATTCGAACTATTTTCTTCCAAACATTCTAAGATGAAAAACCTCCTCTATAAACGACATACATTATATGATTTTGAAAATCAACAACAAGCAAACGAACTAACAAACAAACATTAACAACAACACCAACAACATCACCAACAACAACAACAACAACAACAACAACAACAACAACAACAACAGCAACAACAACAAAGTAATAAAATAATATCATGTTCTTTAAGATCCTTTTAATTGTTATTTATGAGACAAGGGCAATTGAGTTTAAATAGATACGTTATGTATTTTCTAAAGCGGTAATCATCAATCTCTTCTCTACCTTATCTTCGTAGCTAATTTACTACACCCATTGACAGTCATTGAACCATACGATAGCACCTTAACTGCGGCGTTTTATGCAAATGTTCGACACACATACTTTGTGAATGGTGGTTGTGTGGGTGCATGCTTGTGTGTGTGTGTGTTTGTGTGTGTGTTGAAATTTTGTCACTCTGCTTGAAGTTGCATTAAAGACACAATCAACATGAAAACAAGAACAACAAACACGAAAACCATATCAGAACAACCCTCCCCACCCAAGCTCATACAACGTAATTAAAATTTTTACTTCCCCCCTACACGCGGCGGGTGTGTGTGTGTGTGTGTGTGTTTTTTTGTTTTGTTTGGGGGTAACCTTTGGGCTTCCGACGCAGAAGGTCTGTGGTTCGAGCCCTGGTGATTTCGGCCCCTACTGGTTGGTTAATGTGACCAGCTGAGACAGGACTCATGGTATCTCCACCCGGTCTCGTTTTGGGCAGCAAATAAAATTGTCAGACGTCAGTCTTGGGTTCGTCCAGAAATAGCTATATAGTGCTGACGTTGGACGTTAAACCAACTCAACTAAAACTCCCTCACACGAGCAACTCGTCATGGACTGTTAATACGTGAATGTCGACACAACTAATCATTTCATTCAACCAGAGCGTTTTGATAATACAAAGACTTCCACAAAATAGATCAAAACAAACCTTTGCGGTGAGAGTGATATTATTCGACTGTTACGGACACTTAGGACATTTTTACATTGCTGCTGTGAGACCCAGGAGGGCTAGAAAATGTATATATTGAGTTATCATCCTTTTCTAACTTAGCAGTAGCAGCTATTCTAAAAAAATGGGAGTTACGAGTCACTGTTGTTCTTTGTTGTGAAAGAAACTGTTTAACCACATCAATACGTTATTTGACTGTCTATTTTGAAAAATATATGATTAAAAATAAAAACAACAAAACATTCAGATGGAAACAGACACAAAGAGCAATGCCATTGAGAGGAGTTTTGACGGAATTAGCCGAGGATATGAAAACTAAAATTGGCACAAAATATTACAATTATTATAGGGATCTGTGTAAATTCACCTGTCCTATTCCTATGGGTGTATTACAGTGTTGAGTCGTGTCCTGGTGTGAACACAGTTTGCCTTCAACTTGAAACAGTTGAAAGGGCATTTGAAAACTGAGAAGGGATCGGTGACATTTAATGTTGTTATGTACACTACTCGTTTGTTGCCTCTGTTTTGAACATGTCCTGCGCGTGTATCATAGGTGACGGAGGGACACAAGACAGTTTCGAGTTAGGCGGAGAGAGGAAATAAGACAGCGTGCACTAGCGTAGCGCGTTCACCGTCGTACAACTCGTACCTCAATGGCAGTTAAGGGGCAGTAAGCCGTTTGACAAAAATGTCCCTTCGAGCTGCAAGCATAAGTTTCCGGGACTTTCCGCCAAGCATAGATCTAGGTCTAGTTAACAAACGTGAAAGTTGTGCGTTCAAGTGGTTTGGTGTATGTCAAGATTTGTTTAGTTCTCGCGTGTGGTCAGGAGATCCGGACGTAGAGGACTAGGAGACCGTGTGTTTGTGTGCCTACATTAATTTCATATCTCCTGTAAGGTTCATGGTGTTATCAAGCAAAATTCTCTGGATCTACGGTAATAGTCTAACTTAGTGCCCTTTTGCTGCAATCATTATTAGAATTAACTTTTAAAAAAAGTGGGATGTGCCTTTTCTGCAAGACTTTTCTTTCAAAATACAGTTGCTGATGTTAGCTTTTATATAACATAATATTACATTATCGCATAACTTGTGATTTATAAAAATATTAACACGTAATTGTCATTTTAACAGCTTTTAACACCCAAAGTAGGCTACAGTCGAGGCGTATCTTTGGACAGAATTATAATATACTTAATTAGGCATAATAATATTCATTTAAGCATCGAGTTTATGTCTGTAGTTGCATCAGAGTCTACGTCCTTTTTTTCTCTTTCTAAAACTAGTGCAAAATCTATCTGTAGAAAACCAAATGGCTCAATATTATACACATAAAAAGAAACAAGAGCAAAACAAAACAATAAAAAACAAAAACAAAAACAAATTAATGCATAAACATTAATTTTGCTGCTGCGGATTCGAAGGATCAACGATGCGTCTATTTTACAGCTTGATAAGATAAAATAATAACCCTTGTACACAATATTACATGCCCTATATAACGATTCACGCGGATCGTTAAGGATATATAGTTTTTTTAAAATAAAAATAAATAAAGAAATTTGCTCGCCTTTTTCCCCCGATTGTCATTCGTCTTCACCTCCGACTGATCCGTTCTAGATTCCATTATATCGTATATGGATGCTGACACTAGTTTCTAACCACATAAATATGCATGGTAATTCACCACTTGTCTTTAAGAAGAATCATATGCATAAATGCACATTATTATGTATAGATGGATAGAAACTTACAGGTTTGATGACAGATACTAAAAATTTCATATATATATATGGGCGTTTTTCAAAAAAAGTGACAAAAGGCAAACTTTGTTTCTCAAAATTTATTTTTTATCCAAATTGTACACAAACTGAGGTGAATACATGTTATACATTCCTCTATTATCTCACAAAGTTCCAAAGCTTAAAAATTTTTAGTTAATGATTTAAACGACCTTGACCTTCAGTAGTCTGGAATTTATGTCCTCTCTGTTACGTTATTTAAAAACAAGTTCTCTATTTTCATGTGTGCAGTTAACTTTTCTGATTTACGTTTTTAATATCCTTATACACGATAGATATCAACAGAGTGGTCAAAAAGTGTAAAGATTCTACATTAGATTTATGCAGGCCTTTAAAAGTAACAACCGTCAGCCATGTACAAATTTCCCAACATTAATTTCACCTGTAATTATCATCAAAATCAAAATTAAAAAATAATACATATTGAAAGGCTTCAAGTACAATAATCTAGCTCGTTTTGCAAAGCCAATTAATGACAATGTTGAAAACAAAAGATTTACAAGGCATTTTCAGTGACGTAACAGAAAGGACAAATATGTAACAGAGAAGACGGATGTGTAACAGAGAGGACAATCACTGTAACAGAAAGGACATATCTCTCTGTGTAAGAGAAGGGACATTAGAATACATGTATAGCATTACACTTACAAAGGGAATTAACAGAAAAGACCATGTGTAAGAATGAAATTGTCTATTTATATTGTTTTGTGTTTGTTAGATTGAGCAGAGAATCTGATTTGACTCCTTATTCTTTTAGTTTCACAGTGTGTCGTCAGTGTGTTTGAACATTTTCATACAAAGACTGTCTCTGGTGTGATTTGCTCACCAACTGTATTTTTTTGTAATAATGTTGGACCTGGATAGACAGTTTTCTTGTCTAATTATAAAGAATTTTACATATCGAGTTACATCCATCTAGATCTAGTTAATTGATATTTTACACATTAGATGAAAAAAGAGACAAAAGTTGTACATGAATAAAAAAAATAAATCATATTGTGTTGTCTACTTATGAGAACACATGTCACAATTTAAAATTGACTAAATATTAATTATGTTAAATATATACTTACAGCTAGCACTTAGTAACAAATCAAAGACTAATACAGTTTAAAAAAAAAAGCTTCAAAAAAAAAAAAAATAAAAATAACCACGCGATGGTGTACATGCATTTTCATGAAGGTTTACTGATTGAAAAAAATTCAGGACAATAGAATATCAACATTGTATCTCAAATTTAAGCATGTAACATTATCTTAAGAAGAAAATTGTAACAAAGGGACAAAGTGATTTGGAGACCAATAGATTGATGACATTTTGCTATTGTCATGTCTTGTGGAGGTCCACATAATCATGCCTTCAGTCTCTGACACTTGAACTCTAGGAATTATTTTCCTATTTAGGTGCTTTCGCACCATTGGACTCCCTTTGTCGGGATAGACACTTTTTATTTGCATCTTAAGAACACTTGCCAGAGCAAATAACTGCCATATTCCCATAAAACTTTTGTTTTTGCACAGGGCCCATACTTCTTTCTGATAGATGTCTCTGATGACTTCATCAGACAAAGTTTGGTTTGGAATAAAAAAATCAGAGTACATTGCAAATGACTTCTTCATTTCATTTGGCTTACTTGGATGAGAGTAGCCCTTCACTAAATTTTTCTCATCAAGATAATACTCTTGGTAAGTGACTAACTCCTGAATAATATGAAGTCTGACGAGTTCAGGGTTTATGTCTTCACCAAAGGCATAGACAGAGCCACAGGCTGGTAAACAATTGCCATCTGCCCTGACTGTAACTGGAAAGTGCATTTTTGATGTCTTTAAATCTTTTGGAACATATAACTTGGCCAAATCGTCTATTGGTAATCGTGTTCCCACGACCGATCTCTTAGATCCATACAGATCCCTAAGAAACAAACCATCAAATTCATGCTGAAGTTCAGGAAAAGAGTGACAGTCAGAGAGTTTTGTAAACACAACCCCATCGGAGAAATCATCATGTGGACAGTTTCTTGAAATATCTCTAACCTCAACAAAATTATCATCGTCTGGTTCAAACTGCTTTTGTGAAAAGTAGCTGTGAGAAAAATTTTGCTTCACTTCTTTTGTACTATAATTGGGAGAGGAGAAACAGTGACTGACAAATTCATGTCCCTTGTGTGAAGATGAAGGAGAGCATGTACAACTTACATTTCTATACAAGACAGAACCTTCTTCAAGACAAACTAATTGTTGCAGACTGTTTGTGCCTTTTACTGGTTTCAGGGTCTCCTTTATATCATAAAAAGATTCTGGCTTCACCTCATACAACATGACATTAGATTTGGAATTTGACAACTCATCAATGAGGTTGCGAGAAGACATTATAGTGTTTCCGTGTTTCACCCTTAAATCGGCTTGTCTCTTCACAGCCGCACCGATGCCATCAGGAATCCCCTTTCCATGTCCCGGGGCAAAAAAATTCCAAAACCCAATTTCAAACCCCTTACGAAAAATTTCTGAACAGAACAGGAAGAAGTTTTTTTTCTGGCGATACTGTTGACTTGGCCCGTCACTAAAAAAATGTATTGCTGTCACAGCAGGAAAATCTGACCGAATTTTATCTAAGACAGGGCTGAGAAATGCCCAAATTGATTCGGGACAATGGTCCAATGAATCAGACACACCACAAAAAGATCTGAACTCAGAAGACGTCTGAAAAAACCCTGTGTGTAGTGATATTTGAGGTTGAGAGGCCCCAAAATGCACACTTTGCAATTGATCACTGTATTTGCCTACATAATTCTCTGCAAAATCGACATGGAGTAACACTTCATTGTCTTTAAGATTAGATTTGACATTTGAATAATGATCAAACTGACTTTTCATTGTAAAGAAATGCTTTCTAAATGTTGCTAGCTCTTCATAAAATAGCTTTTCCAAATCGCTAAACGTTCCCGAGTCTTTCAACTTCTGAGTCAAAGTTACCTTCTTTTTCGTACCATTCTTTAAAAGTCTTTCTTCAGAAATAGATTTCCATACAAACCAAGAGCATGGTTCGTTTGCATTAACCTCTAAGACTTTTGGAAGAGTTTTCTCACGACATTTGGGGCACTCGCCAAACATACATTCTTTCCTACTTGAACAACACACACCCTGATGAGCAAGCACATTAACACGAGAAGTTTGCAAAGCACCTAAATTGTACATAGCAGTTGCAAAGCACTTTATGTTTTCGCAATACTTGCACTGACAAGTGTCTCGGTCAGAGCTTTTTGCTTGTCCTACCCAGAAAGGCTTAAATCTCCAAAATGTTATAAAACTGACTTTCTCATGTGCATTCTCAGACTTAAACTTAAGATACAAATTGGTAAGAGTGTCATTTAAGATCCTACGTTGCTTAACAACCTTGCCCATCCTAACAACATTTTTTTTGCCCGCTGCTATTCTTGAAACGTCAATTCTAAGAAAAAAGTCTTTCACAATCTGAGATAATGGATGATGTCTTCTTCTAGATTTCAACTCTGGCTTCTTCCCATAGAATCCAATGTCTCTTTGGAACATTGAAGTAAGCCGATACTTTTTTAATATTTCCCCATGACAAATTTGAGCGATGGTTTTCTTCTTATTCTTCTTTAGTTGTTTCAACTCTTTTAGCAAGGCAAAATGGTACACTAACTGTCTTTTCACATTTTTTGATGGTTGAGTTGTGGCGTCTTTCTTCTTGTCCGAACCCAAAACTTTAATGGTCGATTTTACAGGTGTATCGGTTTGATAAGTGGTCTTAGACATACGCTCACAACGCTTTTTGTACACATCAACCTTTCTCTTTTCTATCTTTAGTCTTTGTTCCAATAGATGTACTTTGACCTTAAGTTCATTCTGTTCTGCTTCTTTTTTCTTCAGTGACTGAATCTTTTGACGCGAAAGGCCACATGATTGTTGATTTGAATTTGGGGAGGTAGCTGATTCTAATTGTTCATTCTTCTTAGCTCGAGTTTGTCGTTTTGTTTCTCTCCACTGTTTTCTTAGTACTCGTTGTGTCCTTTTTGAGCAATCAGCCACTGGCTTGTATTTCTCTTTTTTCTGCTCTCTGTCCTTTTTCTTGGCTGCCTCATAGACTTCTTTGTTCTGTTTCAGCCTTTCACGGTACTCCCTCATTCTTTGCTTTGCAGATTTTGGGTCCTTCTTTATCTGTGAGAGAAAGTAACAATAAAAAAGATTTTAGTCTATAAGTTACAGTCTATGAGTTACAGACTACATGTATCTATAGATGGCTTAAAATGTTGCATTCATAATGTAAATTGCTTTCAAAGTAGCAGGCAAACAGGGCCTGAAATATATTTGTAAGGAAATGAGTCACTTATCAAGGTCACTAAATGAGAAAAACTTTTCATTAAAATTCCACACATGTATGTAGTAAAAAGGTAAAGGTAAAGTGACCCTTCGCCGAGTAGTCAACAGACTGCTCCGCTTAGGTTTGATCTATAGAAATAGACCATTACACAAGTAGACCGAAGGTCTAGGAGGCGCGTGACTACCTTCCACCACTTTTCACCAGTCTTAGCACAGGACCCTAAACGCCAGACGTCTGACGGGACTGCTGCTAATACCATTTTTAAAGTCTTTGGTATGACTCGACCGAGGATCGAACCTGCGACCTTCCGAATCCCAGGCGGACGTCTTAACCACTAGACCACGGGAACGGTTGTATGTAGTAGGCCAGACAAAATGTACATCAAGATAATTTTAAAAAATAGATGTAAATCAAAACTTTTAGCAACCTAAGCATATTTTTTAATGATTTGATGTCATCTAAAGTTAAGGAAAAACCTCAAACCTTTTCCATGGGGATCCTTCTCAAACGATCACAAGATTTTACTAATCCGCACAGCGGCCAAACTGCAATCTGCTTATGTCAATACCGGTGTAAACAAAAAAAATATATATAAAAAGATATCTGACGTTCTTACCTTTGTGTTAGGTTCCTCACTAGGGGTATCCGCCATTGTAGATAAACTGCTGTACCTCTCTTCTCCCAAGCAGAATCTGGTTCTTCTTCTCTTCTCCTTATACTATGGGTCACTCAGACTTGAGATTTGGTTGTCAGTGTGGCTGGTGGTTTTGCCTGCAAAATCAACTCTTGTCATCAGCACCTTTTGTCGTCGCCTGTGAAAGAAAATTAAACATCATCATCAATAGATCTAGTTTTCATATATATTTCATTTTTAAATTGCATACCACTAAAGCATTTACACATTCCATCAATTTAAACTACAGACTTACTTAGAATGGTCATGTAACAGAGAGGACATAGAGCAAACGTTTGTTTGGATTTCAGGCGCCATAAAAAGTCATAACTATTATTATTTTTTTTTCTTTTTCAAAAAGTCAGCATAATACTACTCCAGATCTAATACATGTGATCTTCTAGATCTAGATTTACAAAGTCTACATCTAATCCCAAAAGTTCTAAATCTATATTCTATAAGCCTAGATACAAATAATTATTTTGCGGGCAACTCTTTCCTTCCCCATTCCTGTACCTCATTGATCTAGATCTAGAAATATGCCATCAAAATCTAATCAGGCTAGATCTAATCTAGTTTAGACTTTTCTTTACCTTAATTCTAGATTCTGTTTCATAAAAAAAATTAAATGGATGTTTTTTCATCTATCAAATTGATCAAAATGAAAGAAAATGTCCTATCTGTTACGCAGCTGTCCTTTCTGTTACACTAATGTCCTTTCTGTTACAGAAGAAAGTGTAACAGAAAGGACTGTAACAGAGGAGACAAACTGATAACCACTCCGATTCTATTTCTAAGAAACTTTTTAAATTCTGGCCAAACACTGCTTGGTAAGAGTAGTCACACTTAAATAAAGCATTGCATACCACTAAAATGTTTACACATTCCATTAACGTTAAACTACAGACACAAATCAGTCATGTAACAGAGAAGACATTAAGGTTTTTCTCTTACCTTTCAAGAACTTGAAGTTGACGCTAGAAGCTCCAGCACAGACAATGTGCCTCCATTTTGTGTTTTGACAAACAAAAGGAAGTGGCTTTGTTTTTACAAAGTCACTTCCTGTTTATTAAAGCTGGATTGGATTAGAATTTTGGGATTTTTTGTACTGTGTAACAGAGAGGACATCATTTCGAGGGACTCAATGTTTTCTTCCAAAAATTCCAAATTTTCTTTCAAAGTCATGATTATTTGTTTTATATATGAAAAAAAGAAAACCCAAAGAATGAAGTTCACATGTGGTTTGAGTCTGAGTCATGGGCTTGGTCATATTATAAGATGAAAAAATCGGTAAATTTCATCTAAGGACAGGCTATTTTCACGACCCCAGGCATGTTCAACAGGCCATAAATCTACAAACAATACTATTTTTTACATTTCAAGGTGATTTTAAGATCAAGAAAGAACTAAACTTCTCAAATAATGTGACAAACATGCCAAATCCTTCACTATTGTCTTCTCACGGTGCTAAAATGTATCAGGACAGCAAAATCGACTTTTTGTGAAAAACGCATTGCCTTCCTGTTATCTACATAAATGGGAGAATTGGTACAAAATGGTTTGGGACCCAGTTATAAGGTGATACATCTAATCTGGTTGATGTCCACATTATTGCAGCTTCATCGTTTGACACTTGGATGCGAGGCAAAATAAGTCTGTTCAGGTGCTTCATCACTAAAGTTGGCGATGAAATGCCAAGACTAGGGTAGCATCTTCTTATTGGCATTTTAAGAACTGTGGCCAATGCAAACATTTGCCAAATGCCCATATAAGATTTGTCTTTGCAGATATCCATCACTTCTTTTTCATAAAGCTTCTTAATGACCTCAGCATTGAGTTTTTGTCCTGGGATAATATGATCAGAGTACTGAGCAAATGCTTTGATATGTTCTAGATCTTTACTTGTCTTATCATAACCCTTTTTTAAGTTTTTCTCATCCAGATAATAATTTTGGTTTGATACAAGTTCCTCAATAATGCGAATTCTGATATCTTTAGGTTTGATATCTTCACCAAAAGCAAAAACTGCACCACAAGCAGGCAAGCAATTTCCATCAGCTCGAACCCTAACAGTAAAACATTGCCTTTGAGACTTAAAATCTTTACTCAAAATCTTTTTAGCAGTTTCATCAACAGAAAGTCTTGTGTTAATAACTGATCTTCTTTTCCCATACACATCTTTTAAACACAAGCTTTCACATTCATGTTGTAACTCTTGAAAAGACTTGCAATTTGACATTGTTTCCAATATCAAAGATATTGCTATGTCCACTTGGGGTGCAGGTTGTACTTCCAGTGTGATAGACATTGGCATTTCCAGTACCTCATCTGCAAGATGACTAGATAGATCGCTTTGATTTCTAACCATATAAAAAACATGAACAGAAAAATTATGCTTTGAGTGCTCTTGACCTTTGCGACATGTACAGCTGAGATCTCTATAAAACAACATCCCTTTTTGAGAGGTATACAGTTGATACAGTGACATTGTCTTTTTAACAGCAGTTATTTTTGAAGGAACAGAAAAAAACGATTTTTCATGAATCACATACAGAAAAACTTTAGTATCAGTACTTGAATGGCCCACTTCCTTAAACTGATGAGGATTCAGAATATCTGCACCGAATCTCACCCTCCTGTCCCCTTGTCTTTTTACACTTGCTCCAACACCATCAGGAATACCCTTGCCATGACCAGGAGCAAAGAAATTCCAAAACCCAAACTTAAAACCCTTGTAAAAAATGTGTGTGCAAAATAAATAAAAATTCTTCTTTTGTCTGTACTGTTGGGTTGGGCCATCACTAAAGAAATGAACTGTGGTTATCGTTGGGTATTTAGCATTAATTTCACAAAGCACAGGATCTAGAAATGCCCACACTGATTCTGGACAGTGATCAACATTATCACATGCTCGTGCAAAGGACTTAGACTCATCTACTGTTTCATAATAACCAGTGTGAAGACTAAGGGCGCGTTTCCACCAAAACAGAAACGACTCGACCCAAACCGACCCGGACCATTTTTTGTCGGTTCGTTTCCGTTTTGTATTTCCACCTACCAAATTCTAAACCAGAAACGACCCGACTAGATCTGAGGCCTATACATATTTTCTTTCCAGTGTGTAGCTAGTTGCAGTATGACGGGGCATCCAACCAGCCACAAAGTCAGAAAGCTGGCTTTATTATGGCTTTGGTTGCGAAGAAGACGAAAAGAAAAAAGACAACATAGACACTGGATTCATCCTATTTTCAAATCTAGAAACACGTGGTGAATTTCATCATTTATTTCGTGATGTCTCCCAAGATGATGAAAAGTTTAAAGAATACCTCAGAATGGAACAAACAACATTTGATCTTCTTCTCAGTCTATGCAAATGCTCTTTGCAAAAGCAGAATACCAATTTTCGAGAAGCTATATCACCAAAAGAAAGACTTGTTGTGACACTAAGGTAAGTTATTTGTATTTATTTTACGACAAGGCAATCGTGCCACAAAATTATGCAAAACAGTACATTTTTAAACAATGAAAATCTTAAATCTTGAAAAAGAAGAAAACGGGGTGAAACTTGACATGGAATTACCAAAAGGTTTTATTTTTACTATCATCTATTAGATATCATGGGTGTCAGGATACTGACTGCCACTCGCATATGTCATATAATCCTGATAGTAGCGAGAGGTGCTACTGTTCTGACTCTCCCGCTCTCCATGTCCCCTCGCAGCAGTGGAACGCCTCCTCACGGCCTGCAACAGGAGCTGCTGGACGCTGATGCGAAATTCTAACTTCTCCTCTCCTGATACAGTTCTCACCATAGGGAGACAGCTGTTAAAGAATTGTTCATCTTCATCGACTTTGTCAGACTCTCTCAACACTTTAAGTAGCTCGGCTGCAACCTCATCTTCTGCTGGGGCTTTTCTTTTCACCAACCTGGTTGCTTTCTTGTCGCTGCCTGCTGAAGGCGCGGGCGTCGGTGGTTGTGGGGATGGTGATGGTGAGGGCAATGAGGTCAACGGATGTTGTGATGGTGGGGGTGATGAGGGTAGAGTGTGCTGTGTTGGTGAAGGCAGCGAGTGAATTTCTTGTGTATCATTCGACTCCTCTTGTGGCTCAATCACCCTCATCTCCCTGCCTTTCATAAAGGGCAGCAAAAAGCTCAACCTTTCAAAAAAAAAAAAACACTGCTTTTTCTTGGAGGCCCAACGCGCTCTCTAGGACAGGCCACGCCACCGCGAAATAACACACGCGTGTTGTGGTCCTAGCCAGCCTCTCGTTCGCCGTCGCATGCTGATAACTCACTGCTACTGCTAGACTAATCGTTACGTTTAAATTAGGCATTGCTTTTATTTTCGTACCCCCCGTCCCGAGCTGACTGATACTTAGTCTAGACTTGCAAAATAATAATTTGTAACAATACAGTAATATATAGATACAGATATATTTCATCATAATTGTTCTGAATTTCGAGTACATGTATTGGAATTTTTAACAAGCAGGAGTATCGATTCGGCATCAGTTTGCACATCTTTGACACAATCAATCAAGTCACGTGTATAGTATAACATAAATAAAGCGCCATTATTATGGATACAAGTATTCTGCAGTCATCAATTATGGGATTTGCTAGCCCAAAGTAAAGAAGACAAAGCAATGCAACAAAGGACCGATGCAACAAAGTTGAAAAGAGTGACCCACAGCAAAGATTCCGTTGACAGCACTCAAACCAAAGCGGAGAGGTAAAAAAATAAAAGGTGGGGGTCATAATAAATTAACATTAGTAAATGGAATAGTTACGAAAAACAAATGGATTAGAGAGCCGAATTTGTGTAAACTGAAAAGTCAAGTCTCTCATTCTAAAACCCATGGTTCTTATTTGCACATGTCTGAATCAACTACGGCAATTAAGAGAGAGTGATTGAAGGATATGGGGCAAGTAAATGAATGAGTGGGATGGAGAGAACAAGTGAGTGTAATCAAGTGGAGTGAATGAATTAGAAAGATGGGATAAAACGACAAATACAAGAGAGAGTGGTAGAACGTTCTGTTCTGTTGGTGTACTATACATCAATAGCGGAGAGGGAGAGGGGGGGGTCATTAAAAATACATTATAATAAGCAAATCTAGGTAAAGAAATGGTAAATAATAAAAACAAAAACAAAAGGATTAGAGAGCTGGACATAGGGCAAGCAAGTGAATGAGTGGAATGGAGAGAAAAAGTGAATGTAATCAAGTTAGCGAGATGGGATGAAGACAAATACAAGAAAGAGTGGTATTTCTGTTCTGTTGGTGTACTAATTAATAGACTCACCCCTTCTTTACTTTGACTTTGAACTTGATGCTGAGAGCTTGCTATATTTCCTGGCTGGGTCTGATGCTTCTTGGTCAATGTCGACGCTCAGCCGCTTCATCAAGGTGTTGGCAAGTCTCTGCATAGCATCCCTGGGTACTGTGAGATCCAGGTGGAAAATTCCAGGGAATTGAGACATAATCGACATAAGCCGGTTCCTGCAGAAGCGCTCACTTGTTGACTTGAAGAAACTGTATGTTAATAGACTCAGTGTATACAGCTGATTCGAGGGGTAAGCTAGACTGCCCCGGTTCAGTTCCGCCAGGAAAGACTGAACATTTCTCTCTGTCTCTGATGGGGTTCCGATGAGACCTGGATTCCTGAATGCAATGTAGCCAGCTATGTAGAATACAGATTGTTTTTCATCTAATGACACACTTAATTGTCCCTCTGCCATATCATCCAGAATGATGAGCTCAGAATCTGTAAGACTCTTTTCACACAGATCACATGCATGTTTGTTGTTTGAATATAAATCAACATCTGGGTTGGTTTTCAGCATAAGCCGAGCTTGGTCCATGGCATGGGCATTAAATACTTCCTCTACAGTAATGTAGTAGTTACAACCTGCGCTCATGCGAAAATACCCGAAATGTTGTTCCAGATCATCTTGCTGAAAGAATCCCAGACACACGTATTGATGTTTCACTGGTGATGTGGTTGTTAGTAAAAAGTTACAGATATCCATCAGACATCGACAGGACCAGGATAAAGCTTCACCTGTGTCTTTTGTTAATTTCTTTATCCTCACATGGCTTTTGGTCGTCATAATGTTCGCAATGATAGCCCAGGCAGTCAGGGTTTGCACCCCTTTTGTCCCTTCCTCAGTTAGATCAATGGAAGCTTTGTCTTCGTCGTTGAAGCGAACACATTGGAAACGCGACTTGCAGTTCAGTACTTTCCACAGTTTGACAACTGCATCAATGAACACTGCTGTTGACTGCCAGGATGCTGTACTTTTGGAGGAGGTCTTGAGGGCGCTACTGGTTACTTTTGAGAACACATTGAGGGCCAGTGAAACCTTCTGCTTCTCAAGGTTTGTTGGAGAAAGGGAGGCATTTGTTAACTTTGATAGTCTCACAAGTGATTTGTTTTCTCGCTCACATTGATGCAGCTCTCTGAGATCCGACCATTTGGCATCTACATCACCAGTTGGAGTGGGGAATGCCAACGTTTGTGTTGCTTCAGTCATCCAATTGTTTCTTAGGTTTTTCAACACGTGCACAGGATCAAAAAGGAGGAACATAGGTTGTGTTGGATTTGCAGGGGATTGGACTTTCCATGGACTATTAGTCTCAGGGTGAAAAGGGGTGAACATTTTGAAGAACCGCTGGTTCATCCTGTTATTGTCATTGATGACAGCAATCACTTTTGCTCCACATGTCTCAAGGGAAGTTATCAATGATGTTGCACAATTGTACTGAAACTTAGCTTTCAGCCCAGCACAGGGTAACAATTTTGACAGGAACTTGGGTCCACCAAACAAACATTTAACCATGACGCACAGTAAGGTTGTGGCTTTTTTCTCTGGTTCATCCACAGCATAGCCAAAAAGCACTCCTCCACGATACGACACAGAAGCTTTGACGTATATCTCATCAATAATTACTATGCATCCCCTGCACCGCTCACTCAAACTGTCGAAGAGATTTTTATACATGGTTTCATCACTGGTGTTCTTGGCTGTACGAGTGATTCTGCCCAGGGTTGACAAAGATGGCAACTGCATGTACTTCCTGAGCTCAGTGTAGAGGCTGCGTGACCTCGTACACCATGACAGCCCAAGGCACAAATCGTCAATGTTGTATATCCTTGAGTTGCGAGGGGCATTCTGTATGTGAATTTGTCGCATGACAAAGTCAGATTTTGTATCTGCGTCACTTTCTGACTTTGTGCAGAGGAAACGGATTAATTCATCCATCTGACTCCAACGATGAATTTGTCCTTTCGGAAACGAAGGGTGGTTCACACGTCGAAGACATTTGTATAGTTCACACAGTACATATGTGATTTTCCCTGTGTCATCATCCATATTAAAATCACAATACATGGAGAAATCATGTACCGGTCCTGTCCTCACTTTGCTTAACACCATGCAACCCTCCTTGTCAGAGAAACACATGATCTTGAATGTTGTGTACCTGGATTGGAAGGCAGACATGAAACCAGAATGTAGACCAAACTGATCGAGCTCATTAAAAGCGTCCATTTCATCATAATCCATTGTTCTTGCCCTTGCTTCACAGCTGGACCTTTCAGTTGTTCGAGGCTTACATGGGGGAGTTGGGATACATGAACTTGGCACATTGAAGAATATGGAAGGTGGTACGTTGGGAACCATATGTCGGCCACGTCGAACCTTGGGGACATCATCTGGAAAATGTTTGGCACATACTCCCATGTTAGGCGTTATTTTGGCTAAATCTATCAGATTTGGTAGAGCGGCAAACCACTTAGCCAGCTCTTTCTTTTCGGAAGCCATAGATGGGGACTGTCGCTGACGATGACTCTCCAGAGTCTCCAGGTGCAGTTACATCTCTCAACTCACTAGCATAGTTGGCTTTACAACCACCACATGGCTTTGGTCTTCAAATGTTCGCAATGATAGCCTCACCATTGTTGCTCGTGAAACACACACTGGAGTGAGTTATCTGAAACACAGGGACAAAAAAAGACATAAGACATAGTGATTGGTTCATTTTAGACGACTCTGGCTTTGACAGCTCACAACAGAACTTAGAAGAAATCCTGCAGTTGGTGGAAATTGTCGGTTAACGGTCTCTCTCTCTCACACACACATGCGAACACACGAAATGGCACAAAAATTGTAAACAAGTAGTCTACATTTATGTCAAACAACCCCACCCCCTTTCCACTTGTTAACTATAACGACTCCCCTCTATTCCTTAACTGTTGTTATTTGTAAATTTAAAGTTATAGCCTTGCAAATTCAATTTTATTAATTTAATTCAATCCAAAGTAAATAATCTCTAGATCTAGATCTAGTCTATTTTCGTAAGCTTTATTTTAATTAGTCAGTTCATCAAAATGCATGCTATTGCCATTGCTATCAGTCAGTGTAAACAAACTTCACATTCATCGGCCTCGCCTCAGTACAGTAACTACGATCTCAAACCTGTCTGATTGTGTGTTCAAGTGTCATTCGCACAAAGACTGTTCGGTTCGTCAACAAAACAAAGAAGTTTTGTTTAATCTAACTAAATTTATAAATCTAGCTTAAGATACTAAAATCCAGATCTGGACAAACAGTTATCTAGAATAAAACACTCACCTTAAACTAGTTAAGGCGAAATGGTGTGATGAATACAACTTCTTTTCGATCCTTGATGTGCAAAACAAGATTCGTATGTTCCGCTTTTTATGTTTCGTGCCAAGTTAAGTTCCTTGTCAATTTCAGATCTTTTTAGGGCCCACTTGACTCTAGCATAGGCGTTATAGTTTTCTTTGGTTCTGAATTTTTTATACCATTTAAATGCCTGTCTTTTGTTTCTGATTTTTTTTAAAACATTAAATAGTACTTTCTTTTTACAGGGTTTGCTACTACTAATAAAAAATTCTTTTGCAGGAATATATTTGTTTTGAAGTTGCAAGAGCCCATCTGTAAACAATTTCGAGCACCTAAAAGGTTTCAAGTCTTTTGTTATGGACTCTTCAGGCCAACCATTGAAACAATGCTCATACACTCATTTCAAACATTCATCCTTTTGAGTTTCTCTCTGAACATCACTCACGCTGACATTAGAGTTTTCAATGACAGTAAATAGCATATCAATATCTTCTGGTACATAGCTCATGCTTTGGTTTTTTAAAGGCAAACGTTCTCTGACCTTAGTCTGTGTTTTAGCTTTTAGGATGCAATAAAGCAACGTCGATATATTTTGATAACTTTAATGATCAAAATCCAACAATCAGACAGATGAACAAGAGACACAGTTTTTGAGTTCTCACGCGAAGCAAGCCGGTCTTCAGTACTCCCAGGCAGCTGTGTAGAGTGTAGTTTTTTTATCCGTGCACAGTAGGAAGTGTCTAGCAGTTCTAGGTCTACAAATTATAAGAAATGTGTAATGGTCCCTACATAACCCCCCTTCCAGCGGGATACAGTCTCAAAGTCAAACACTTGTAACTGTATAAGCGATGAAGTTAGGAACGGAATAATTCTAACTAAACCTGGAAGGGAGGCGGACAGATCTGCCAGAGCGAGTTTTTGTCACTAAATTATCCATTGAAGGGGAACTGGTGGGCAAGACAGGTTGAGGCGGAGAATTCGCCTGTGGTTCTGCAGAAGGGGGCTCTGGTGGTCTGTCAGTGTCACCAGCGGTGGTCCTGTCAGTGTCACCAGCGGTGGTCAGCTGTGTGACAAAAGCCGCTTTAAGGCGGTCAATTGAGATAGTCTCTGGACGCCCTTTAATGTCCACAGTGAAAAATGTGTCAGTCTTGTTCAGAACGAGATAAGGCCCGTCATAAGGACGCTGGAGAGGATGCTTATGGGAGTCTTTACGCACATAGACAAATTTGGCTGGAGCGAGGTTGGCAGGAACGTAGACCGATGGTTGCCCGTGGAACTGCGGCGTAGAGGGTTGAACAGAACGCATGGTTTGTTAGAGATGTCTCAGGAATGGTAAGTCTGGTTCAACAGTGCGCGCAT
>RQTK01000165.1:583251-607206 GCA_003991915.1 Elysia chlorotica
GATGTAACAGTACAGATCTCGCTAAAATTTCCTTAACCTCATCAAAAGATGCTTGACACTCAGCAGACCATTCAATACTTTGT
Source organism: Elysia chlorotica (assembly GCA_003991915.1). NCBI lineage: Eukaryota > Metazoa > Mollusca > Gastropoda > Plakobranchidae > Elysia > Elysia chlorotica. Next base: position 583,335 of record RQTK01000165.1, read on the forward strand.
CCTTTACCACTCGCTTGAGCGTGGAGTGGGGCAAGAATAGGAGCTAGTCCTGGAAGAAAGCGATGGTAGTAGTTGATCATGCCAAGGAAGCGTTGTAGACCTGTACGGTTCTGAGGCGGTTTGCTATCACGAAGGGCAGCTACTCGGTCAGGAAGAGGGGAAATTCCTATAGCGCTGACATGATGTCCCAAAAAATCAAGTTCCTCGACACCGAAGATACATTTTGCCTTGTTGATGACAAGACCGTTAGCAGACAGGAGTTGAAAAGCTGTTCAAGATGCTGCGCGTGCTCCTGGGATGAACGGCTGGCAACCAGGATATCGTCCAGATAAACGAAGGCAAAAGGTATGTCACGGAGTATGCCGTCCATGAGGCGCTGAAATGACTGGGCCGCATTTTTCAAGCCAAAAGGCATTCTGAGAAACTCCCAGAGTCCAAAAGGGGTGACAACAGCTGTCTTTGGGATGGATGATGGGGCCATAGGAATTTGATGATATCCCCTTATCAAGTCTATCTTGGAAAAAACTTTGCAACCCGCCAGGTGGTTATTAAAGTCCTGTATGTGTGGAAGAGGGTAGCGGTCATCATCTGTTGAGGCATTTAATCGCCTGTAGTCGCCACATGGACGCCATTTACCATCAGCTTTAGGAACCATATGGAGAGGTGAGGACCAGGTGGACTTGTAGAGGCGGATGATGCCCGTGTCTTCCATCTGGAGAAACTCTGCTTTAGCGGCAGAGAGTTTTGCTTGGTGGAGACGACGTGCTCGCGAATGAGTTGGGGGACCTGAGTGATGATATGGTGTTCCACGCCATGTTTATTGTTGTATTTGTGAAAATGTGGCGTGAGGAGTTCGGGGAATTGTTGAAGCAGACTGTCATACTCATGTTTTAGAGGAAATCCCAAACCAGATAGGCTAAGGGAAGACTTGGTCTCTCGAAGCAAAATAGACATATTGTCCAGGGACAGAAGGCGTTTACCCCGCAGGTCGATGGCAAGTCCGTGTTTTATGAAGAAGTCCGCACCAAGGATAGGTCTAGTGACATCAGCGAGATAAAACTCATGCTGGTATTGTCCTTTCTGGCCTATGGCAAGGAAAATTTTGCGCTTACCCCATGTGCGGATGGAAGTTCCGTTCGCTGCTGTGAGGGTAGAGGAAGGTGGCTGAGATTTGCGTTCTTGGACAGACGCAGGGTACACAGATACCTCTGTGCCAGTATCTACTAAGTAGGAGCGTCCTGATAAGCGGTCGACAACAGAAAACGTGTTTGGTTGATGCGGATTGCCAGCTGTTGCCACGCTTAGCGGCTGGCGTTGTCGTTTCCCGAAGGCAGCAAGGACGAAAATTTGCACCCAGGTTGGCAGCGACGAGCTTGTGGGCCAAATTTGAGGTGATAATAGCACACAGCTTGTGTTGATGGGGCTTTGGATCCAGGACGACGCTGAGGCTGAAATCTAGGCCTGGAGCCAGCTTCGATTGTAACTGGAGCAGGAGGAGAGCTATCGGCAGTGTGGATAACTTGCTGCACACATGCACCTCGTGTCTCCCAAATCCGATCAGCAGCTTCTGAGAGTTTTTGGATATCACCGAAATCCGAAATCAGTTTAAGGTTCACTGGCGGGTGGTCAACACTTTGGTCATTCCGCATCTCACTTAAACTTTCATTTTCCTTATCAAATGATGATAAAACAAACCATTGCGTGAGTCCTGTTGTTGCAAGGAACATAATTATTCTTGCACACTCTTACATTCAATCCGCCTTGGTCTTTGAGGTAGTACACGAGAGACGCCTTGCGTCGTGATTCTTGGCTCGTCTTCTTTTGTTTGACTCCCAACGACTCCACTGCCGTTTTTACAAAGACCCTCTTCTGTTTTGAGAGAGACCATGTCTCCTTGTGTATCTCTTCCCTCCGCATATCCGCTATCTGTCTACACCGATGGGGGCTTGCTTTGCAGTCACACCTATTCCCGAGAACCTTCTGCATTCTCTCTGTTGGGATGTATGTTTTGGTTCGTTTATCCAATTGCCTTCCCATATATGATTCTCCTAGCTCTCTTTTCCGCTTCATCTTTCCTTTGCCAAGATTCTTGGTATCTAGCCCTGTGTTACTGTTAGCAGATTCCACTAATGGTTGAATAGTTTCAGGTTGGCTTCTGCTACTTGTGACATCTTCTTCAGGGATGCTTGAACCATCTGCTATCATTGCTTCTGTTCGACGTATTGTTTTGTTTTGTTAAGATAAGATAAGATAAGATATACTTTATTGTCCATCCAAGGAAAATTTTTGTCGTGGCTACATGGGCTCTATAGGTTAGATAGACAATAATCATTGCATTGTATTAAAAACATATAATAAAACATATAAATAACATAGAAATGTATATAATATGATAATACTCTGATTGTTATAAATTCTAGATACAAAGTATAATATATGTATATACAAAAAATTTATCACAGATAAACGCAAGATTGCATGATTTAGGGTATTTTACTGTATAATAAAAGCAAAGCGTTTAGATTAGGTAATTGATGCCATGTAGGCGTATAGCATGTGGCATAAATGTTCCCTGTTGACTGTCAGTGTCACGTTTTCGTCTTCTCTTATATCTGAACCGTTCACACATTGATTCTGATTGTTGGCTGCTCTTGTGTCTTCTTCTTGTGGCTAATGGCACTAGCATTAAGGAAGTGATCTACGTTAAATTGAGATGTGATATTAAATATTAAGTAGCCTTCTAGTTGTTATTTTGTTGTTGCTGATTTTGTTTTTTTAAGACTCAAGTTCGTTTTTATAAAGTATTTTTTCTTAGAGAGCTATGGGAGCAGCCATCTTGTCCAGAGCATCACATGACCAAACTCACTCACTCACCCCCTTGTTGTCTGATGTTTACCTTACAAAATTGCTAAAAAAAAAAAAAAAATCTGTAAAAATTGAGATGTTAATTGTTAGATGTTACCCTACAAGTGGCAACACTGAGCAGGAACGAAGCAAGATGATGCGCTCTCGTTTTTTGAAGTTAGTCACGGTTGAGAATAAGATAAGTTAACTCTCCGGAACTGAAAGCAATGATTGCGTCGAATCGAAAGCACTGGAACGCACGGCTTGGAATCTCACGTCTATGCTTTACTTGGAAACGCGATAATTCACAGTATTTTGATAGATTATTTCAACTTGAAAGGCACATAAGAACAGTGCGCTAGGCCTAGCTGTGAATTTTTTTTTGAACTTTCATCTCTGGGACCAGTTTTCATCAAGACTTACTAGATTTAGAGTCTAGATCTAGATCTAGCTAGATTAATTTAGAATCTAGGTAAGACTAAGAGACGTAGAATCTAGATCTAGATCTCGATATAGACTAGTCTCATGGGGGAGTCATAGTGATAATCAAATAATAATGAAAATAGCTTGTCTAAAGCCGATAATTATGGATCTAGATATATTCTAGATTCTTGTGGTTCTGTTTTCGCACTTCATAATGTTGTAGATCTAAATCTAGATTCTAGTTTTTCTGTATAAGTTAGTCACTTCTTCTTCTTCTTCCATTGAGATCACAGCCTCACAACTTGAGGACTTGTGTGAACTGCGCTTTTTTGGACTCAGCAAGCACTAGTCTGAGGTGGCTTTTGTGGTGCAGCAGTATGCTGACTGATGGTTTTCCTTAGCGGTTTCTGGACTCTGGTTTTGGGTCTGATCTATGCCTTTCACAGGAATTATGTTGATATTTCCGACTTTTGATTTAAAGGAGTCTAAGGAGCCAGAAGCCTTAATCTTTTCAGTCTGACGGCTGATGGAAAGAAGGAATATAAATGAACATTTGTTCTGGACCTTGGTATCATGTAGCTGTCGCCTGCTCTGCGTGTTCTATTGTTGTTCTTAATAAGGTCTTCTGTTGGTATATGACATAGATGATTTATTGCTTTGTAGATTACTGTTACTTTGCTTTTAGCTCTTCTCTCTTGTAATGATGACCAATTTAGTTGGGACTGCAGTTTACTGACACTGCTTTGTCTGTCATACTGATTATGGACGAATCTGGCTGCACTATAAGTTATATTGGCTTTAAATACAAATCTAGATCTAAATGCTGTATTGCAATGGGTAGGTCCACCTTGTATCCAGTCCATGTAAAGATTTTTCCCTTTATAAACAAGATGAGGCAATACTTGCCCACTGGCAGAAATACAACTGTTGACTGTGGAATGATCACGTCCACTGCCTCCTATGTACTGGTTCACCCGACTCAATCCCTTTTGTGCCAGTACTGTCTGTGACTTTGGGTTGGTTACGAACCCGCTCTCGTCACAATTAAAGATTTGACTTGGTAGGTCTTTAACGTCTTTTTGAGTGAGGATCTTGTCAAACAAAGTGAACCAATTTTGGATCACAACTGGGTCCTCAGCCTTTGCCCGTGAGTTATTTAAGTGTTCAGTTTTTCTTGGCACCACTTTGTTTGGTGTCAAGCCAGTCTCGACCAGGGCGATCTTCTTTGAATGGATTCTCTAACTCCTTTTCTCTTATAAAGTCTTAGATAATGTCCTTCTCTTCCTCCTTGCCAAAGCGCCAGCCCCACTCAGCAAAGATTATAAGGCATTCTGCAAGCTCTTGCTCTTGGGATGGTGATAAAACAGTTTGTCGTCCTGGGTGTGCTTTGATTGGAATTTCATTCCTCACTCTGCGCAGTAAAGACTTCTTTTCAACTCCATAATGCTTTGCAGCTTGGTTTGATGACATCTCCTTTGCCATCACTGAGTTGTAAGCGTAGGACTTTCTGCCACCTGTGCATTTTTTCTTGTGATTTTGAACCATTCTGAAAAAAGAGGGGGCAATAGGCTCCAGTAGTGTATTGGAACAAATTTCTTATAAATGGCAAACTTTAATTTTTTGTGTCATATGGTATTACGGTGCTGGCATTAATGTTTTTATACTTGATATTCCTCAATGTGTTATTTGTTTTCTCTTTTTAAAAAATTTTAAAGTATTTTTTTAGTGATTTGGGGCATTAAGCCCCATCTTTGTGGACTGCCTCTTGAGCAGATGAAATGGCATTGAACAGAGAATTCACGTAGAAAAGAATTTTTTAATACCATTGGGCTCCGTCTTTTTTGAAATGGCAGCATTTGGTTTCTGAAGTGAATGCGTAAGATACCTGGTTGAAAATGCAGACCCAGCTTCTGACATCTGTGATAGTTTGTGGGACTAGCGAGCACAGGGACTGTGTTTTTTCAAAGCCAGCAAATTTGAACTTGGATGGATGGAGTATGATACCATTGTTAGCACATATGTCGAGGCATTTGGAAGCCTGATTGAAAGCATTTTCAATGGTGTCTGACCACATAAGTGTGTCGTCAATGCACTTCGTTTTGTAAGGGAAGTCAGCAACAATCTCATCAAATCTGCGACTGTATCCTTCTCCAGAGAAGAAATGTATCCTTGTGAAGCGACCAGGTAGCGATAAGGACCGCATGGGGGGATGAATGTGGTCAAGTGACAGTCTTGTTCATCAAGTGCAATACTATGGTACCCGTTGCATGTATCGAAGGTAGTCTTGCGAGTGTGAGGGTGCACCTTTCGGGCTTGATGGAAGGGAGACTTTATGGCAGGTTTCACTGGTAGCATGGCGATTGAGTGACTGAAAATTCACTGTTGTCCTGGGCTTTCCTGACTTCTTCGGACAGACCACCATCCTATGACACCAGGTAACTGGACTCACGGGTGCCTATGGGAACAATTTCTATGGCACCAATACTGTAACTGGGGTGTTGGGATTATTTCACTGTCTGTGCTGTGAAAGGTGTTTGTCTCCCCAATTGTGGGGAAACTAGGGGATATCATCCCCAAAGCCATACATGTCTGCTTAGAGAGGAATAGTTTGTCTGTGGCGTAGGTAAAAATATACCATTTCATAAGTCTCCAGTTTAATATTTGTAGCACTGCTGTTAGCTGCAGTCATCTTCATGGAGGTTGTGTTGGCTGAATCCCATTCTGGACAGAAGCTTCAGGCCAGCCAGGTAAAACTGGCATCCAGTGTCAGTCATTGCCGAGAAGGGGATTGATGGTGTGGATCTAGAGACAGTTGGAGTAAAGCCGAGTGACTGAGAGTCTGAAGGTACTGCCTGGATAGTGACATTGACAAAAAGGTTGGGGATCTGTTGCTTTTTTCTCCCGTGCCCTGCAGAATTCATTGTAAATGTGATGGTCATGGGATACGAAGTTAGTGTTAAAGGATGGAGTGTCACTTGTCACCATGCACAGACTGGTTAAGATGGCAGAGGAATCATCACAGGCGATTTGTGAGGTGTTTGGAGAATTCCTGGATGATCGACGACAAACGTTTGCAAAGTGATGAGGTTTGCAGCCATAAGCTGGACATTTCTTTGCATGTTCTTGTTTGCCTTGTCCATGACCTGGCTTGCCACAATAGTTGCATAAGGATGCTGGGCTTAGATCACTCGTCTTGGCTTGATGATGATTCTTTTCTTGTCGTTTGTACAATCTTGTAGCTGCTATTATGGCTGATGGGTTGTTCACAAGCCGGCTATCTGATCGCTTCCTGCTTTCCTTTGCTGCTATGTAACAGAGTGCTTCCTCCAAGGACATATCACATTTTCTTGGCGCCCTGCGAGCATTAATGTTGGCCAATACAGTATCGAGTATGTTCATCGTTTGAGGCAAGATCACCAAATGTTCTAGTTAAAGTTTACAGTTGGTTACCTGTAACAAAAGAAATAAAAGAACAAGTTGATAAATTATAACGTTATTCCGATACTTATGTACCGTAAAAACAAACTCACTCTCTCACTCTACGTTTTTAATTCTATAGACCTGGCTGACCGAAAAATCTTATCCAATATCAAAGCACATTTATCCCTAGAACTACTATTTAACTTAATGGCAAGCTTACTTGTGTCTTTTCAAGCCTGTGAGTTGTACAGGTACTGCTATGTTGTAATTCCAAAACCAAGTCGATAATTGAAAAAGCTGCCAAATTTTCATTTGATTTTGATTAAATTTGTTGGAAATTTAATGTTTTTGTGAGATCTTTACAGTGTAATTCAAATGTGTTGAATTTGAAAAATCACTAATAAAATGTAAGGGTTCTAATGTCTTTTTATATGGGGTCTCTCTTTCTATCTCACCCCTGTTTTTTCTTTTTCTCTCCTGTAGGCAAAACATAAGGGACTAAACATATCTGATCACAGAGATGTGTTTTTGTTTTGTTTGTTTTTTTTGCTACAAGAAACTTGTAATCTAATCTCTCCCTCATGGCAGTCACCCACTCTCTCTCTCTTTCCTTTTCTTGCCACTTCGTTCACTTTTTCGCCTCCTGGCCTAAATATTCCATGCCATTTCACTCTTTCTCTCTCTTACACTCACACTATATCCCCCCACCCTTCTCTCTGTCCTTCCTAGGGGAACCTGGTGGCCGTGGGGTAGAACGTCTGCTCCTCCCTAAAGGTTGGATCAGTGTCAGTTTAATGTGACGGTTTAGACAGGAGTCATGGTATCCCCGCTCTGTCTCATGTTTGGCAGCAATATAGCTTAAATAGTGCTGATGTTGGACATTAAACTAACTCAACTACAACTCTGTACCTTCCTCTCTCTTTATTTTTCCCTCTTTTTGTTATCTCCCTGTCTCACAGTATCTTCTCAGATCTGATTTTTTTTAATTTTTGGGTGATATAGGTGCCCCCTTATAGTTATCTCACTAGCAAAGGCTGTATAGATTTTCCGGATTGTTGGAATTTGTATAATACATCCAGATTCACCTGCCCTATTCACTTGCACCCATGTATGTGTAGAATTAAAACCTTCATATTACCTTAGTGTCTTCAGATATTCTGTCGGCTACTCTTCCCTTAAGAACAGAGGAAGTATTCTGCTCGGAAAATGTCTGGGTCCACTGATCAGGAGAGGTTTGATGGCATGCTGATGACCATGGCTCAGCAATGTGAAGGGGGTGTGGTAGAGGTAACAACGTTTAATGTTTTTACCAATATTAGTAATCTTTCAAATAATTATATCTAGACCATTTTTTACATTTTCTTATAATTTCAACGATTTGTTAAATACTTTTTTTTTATTTTTTTTATTGAGATCGCTTTTATGCATAATATTTTGGAAATTCAAGTCTTTGATGAAAATTTTAAACATAATTTAAATTCTTTTTGTTCGGGCTGCTTTTTTTTTTTTTAAAGGATGGAACCTGATCTTATCTTGTCTTATTTAATTGCCTCTTTCTCTAAGTAGAGTTAATTAGTCTCTTTGTGATGCAACTTGTATGTTCTTTCTATTTTAATTCTTCATTTTAGCAACTAAGTAGGTGTTCAAAGACATTTGTCAAGATTTTTCTGTTACGAGCGTATTTTCCTTTCCCATTCCTATTTGTTAGTATAAAAAAAAATTCCTGTATTTCAAAGAAAATATGTCCTACTTCTGTTGTGTTTTTGTTTTGTTTGTTTTTTTTTGCTACAAGAAACTTGTAAGCAAGGCATGATTATGGACTTAGAATGACGTAGCAGCAGTTTGTAAATATTAGCATATGCTATTATTAGTACGTCATGTAGGTCAAATATTCTGTAACCGGCTGAGACAGGGGGGTCCACAATATAGCCTATAGCCATTATAGTGCCGAAGTTGGCTTTAAATTAATTCAACTTGGGTCAAATTTTCCTCTGCATTGCATTATATTGTGCATAAAACAGGAAACAATTGTTCTAACTTGATTTTTTATCCCATAATGTTGTTAATTATCTTTTGTCTCCAGCTTTTGGATGTTTTCTTTGGATTTCTTGCAAGAAAAACAGATTTTTACTCAGGGGCAGGTGGACATCAAGCTGAAAAGGTGTGTAGTTGACGAGTTTTTGGAAATTGTTTGGACTATATCGACAGTTTGCTGAAGATTTTTAAAGCATTTGAGCTTTAAATGCAAGGTGACGAAATAAACAAATAAAAATAATTTAAATGTGACAATGACAGCGGTACAAAATCATCACACCTTCTCTTCCAGAACTATTGGGGAATTGTCACTTCCTCTACGTATGTATCATTTATTCATTAGAATTAGTATAGTAAGTTTCGCCCGTTGAGATCTATTTATTCACTTTTACAAATCTACACTCTAGTAATGATCTTTTAGAGGTACTGTGCATGCAAGGTGTGCAATCCCCAAGAGACTGCTACATTTGGTTTCCTACTAAAGGTAATTATACTCGCTGGCTAAAACTGACATGAGCAAGTGCATAACAAACTCCTGTTCATCACTGATAAAAATAGATTGTCTGCAATTCTATTTCAGCTGGTCATATCTAAATTTGAGCAACATGAAAAGACTGTCAAAGACAGGATGAAAAAAGAAAAGGAGGAGAGAGAAGCAGAAGAGAAGAGAAGAAAAGAGCGGCTGGCAAAGAAGAAAGCAGAAGAGGAGAAAGAACGGCAACAAAATGAGGAACCTAAAATTAAAGAACTTACAGACGAAGAAGCTCAAAAGCTTGAAGAAGATTTACAAAAGGTAAAGCAACTTCTGTATGTTTTGTTTTGTTTTTTGTTTGTTTCATTTGTTGTTGTTTTTTCATTCATTTTTCCACTTTTGTGTGTTATAAATGAAAGCAGAATATGATTATTTTCTGGTTATGAAAAATTCAGTTGCGCAATCGATAAAATGCTGTTTTACACCTATAGCTGAGTAACAATAATTGACTCATTTAACAAAAATATATTACGCTCTTAAATAAGATTTTGGCTTCATTAACCAATTTCGATCCCTATAGTTATCAATCTGTTGTTAGGTTTTTATTTCACCATTTTGTAACATGTTTTTTATCAAATCATTTTGGTATAATAATAATTTTTTTAATTTCTAAAAAAGTATGGCAAATCTTGTATGTCTAAATTTGAAAAATATAATATCTTCCCCCCACCCCCCATATATCAGAAAACGAATAGTGATGCTGGTGATAATGAAGGTGATGATAACACAGAGACTGAGGATGGCAAGGTAAATCACTTTTTATATGTGCATATTGAAGTATGTGTGTGTGTTATTCGGAGAGGGCCTTTTTATTTTGTCTATTTCCTCCAGTTGAGAGTTCAATGTTTTAAAGAATGAAAGAACCTAGATCAGGTTTTAGTAATCAACAAAAGAAATGGAGCTGGGGTACTGATATTATGCCAATTCTTTTTTCTTAGTTATCACTTCTTGTTAGAGGTCAATTTTACATCTTTTTCTTCGTAAAAGCTAAGATAACAATATTAATATTAGACTTTTTTTTTCTTCAATACTGAATTAGTGAGGTTGGTGCTAGTTGCCGATTCTTGTCATGTATAAGTTTGTTTGACAAATGTTCTAGCAATCATTGTCTCTGTTTTAGCCTGCCAGTGATGACGAGGAGGACGAGAAAGATAAGGGGAAGATGAAACCAAACGCTGGAAATGGAGCTGACATGCCGAACTATAGCTGGACACAGACGTTACAAGAAGTAGAGGTAAGGGCAAGCATGGGATTTAGTGGTGAGGCTGGTTAAGTACAATAGTAGTCATGCGTGTAATCATTGCCTGGCCTCCGCAAACATGATTGTTTGCCATTTTGTCTTCATGCCTTCAGTTCCTGACAAGTCACCCATTATTTATTTTTTTTAACGACACCCAACGCAGTGCTGTTTTTTTGTTGTTTTTTTGTTTTTAACTATTTCTAGTTTTTTTGTCTTTACATGACTCAATAGGGATAGTTTTTTGTCTCAGATTTTCTTACCACTATCAGAGAGTTGCAATGATAATTTGTACAGCTTCAGAGAATTCAGTCTTTCTTTCAGGCACTTTCATAATCATAGCTGCTAGAGAGGCTTATCACAAAGCCTATCAATGTCACAATAAAAAAAAATATATGTAAATTCTTGGCAATAATTGTATACTCAGTTATACGTAACAGTGAAAGGCTGACAGGTATGTTCTTAATATAATTGAATAACTATTGACATTGAATTGAATTGAATTGATACTAAAACTTTGTGACTGATTTTACCCACTCAAATCTTATTTATTAGTCTCTTACTTTTTTTTTTTTTCCTCTTTCTAGTTGCGCATACCTTTCAAAGTCAGCTTTCCTCTGAAGGGAAAAGACGTGGACACCCTGCTAGCCGTACTTTGATCTTCTGCCCCATGGGAGAAGAATGCGAGCCTTTAAGGGGTGTGGCCGCTTCGTCAAGAGCTTTTACCCACAAGCAGTCAAACATTTTAATGGCTCAAGAGAACTTTAAAAAAATTTATAATGTTACTAGGTGTACATTTACATTCTATGCCTTTGTTAATAATTTAGAGTAATTTAAAAGCGAACTTAATTAATACATTTATGGTGCATTTTACCATCATTATTACATATGCTTTACTTAATCACATTATTGAAACTTGTTATGCAATGCGCAATCAGTTGTCCATATTGATAAGGAATGTATGCTAAGTTCTTAAATTTTTTTTTTTTTTTTTTTTTTTATTTATTTAATATTTTCCCCTTTAATTAATGTGTATTACTTAGATACAACTGTGTTTAAGTAAAACTTTTTGCTAATTGTGTTGCTGCATGTATATTTGTATAACTGTTTATATGTATTCATCTTGCAAAGCCTGTGCTTGACAAAATAATTTTCGATATGTATGTTCTTAATATATATATATTGACTGAATAAACATTGAATTGAATTGAATTGATACTAAAACTTTGTGACTGATTTTACCCACTCAAATCTTATTTATTAGTCTCTTACTTTTTTTTTTTTTTTCCTCTTTCTAGTTGCGCATACCTTTCAAAGTCAGCTTTCCTCTGAAGGGAAAAGACGTGGCTGTGAATATTGAGAAAAGGGTGAGTTTCTATTCTTTTAAGGCCTAAACTTTTTTTTTTTTTAACTTTACACTTCATTAAATTCTACTTTTTTTGTAATTAGTAAAAAGCATTATTATATTTGGGTAAATGAAAGGGTAGAAAGCTAAAGTACCTTTTGATTGTTATTGAAAACCTGGCTTGATTTTTAATTAGTATTTATTTTTTTACTAGGCAGTATAGATAATCATAACTTAATTTTTTTTTTATATTATTAAAGAAAAAATCATGTTTTTTGTGGGTTCTTTTACAACATCAGAAAATCAGTGTCGGTCTAAAGGGCCACCCTCCCGTGATAGAAGGAACTATGTACAACGATGTGAAGGTTGACGAGTCGACGTGGTGTATCCAGGACAAGAAGCTTCTCCTCATCAACATAGAGAAGGTGAAGGCTACTAGGGCTTCTCTTATTGGTTGTCCATATAGTTTTGTCAAACCTACTTACATACATATGTCATTTTAACCCTTAATTCTCAGTGTTGGTAAAGAAAAAAAGGCGTGTTGTTTTGGGTTTTTTTTTTGTTATCTTTGCCACATCCAATCCCATGTTCAGTGTTTGAAGTTTAGACAAAAACTGTAAACTACCAACATGGTTCACATGATGGTTCAAATCTAGAATGTTTTTCTTTGTACCTTAAAAACTTCCTTTGTGCATTGTCTTGCTCATTATCCTATTCTCCTGTCAAAAGCCTTATTGAAACGCTAATAAGATTGAGCAGCCTGCCACTACCTTTTTATAATTTGTGAATCTTGTACTGACCAACTCTTAACATAGTTGATGATGCTTTAGCACAAAGAAAACTGTATGGTTCTTCATTTTTAGTCTCTTGAAATGCTATTCTTAGCTAAATGCGAATGTTTCATATATATTTATATTAACCACATTGCAGGTCAATCAGATGGAGTGGTGGAGCAGAATCGTCACCACAGATCCTGAGATCAACACGAAGAAGGTCCAGCCAGAAAACTCCAAGGTAGGGGATAGTGCAGCTCAGTCCTCAGTGCCTACTTAGGTACCTGAAGGACATTGGTGTATGTAATAAAATTTAACTGTGATAATCCTACACATAGATCTTTTACGCACAATTTTTATGCTTTTACTATTATAAGAGATAAAGGAGTCACCTTTGCTACTAGTATAATGCATTCACTGTCTTGGGACATCATGGGCACAACATAGCAGTTACCCTGCTGACGTGACGTAAAAACAACTCACTCACTCACTAAGAATAACAAAACATGCTTTCATTCTTAAGCCTTGAGGCTTGTTGACTCATTTCCACCTATACCACCTGCTGTCGTTCGTAAGGACCACTATACTGTGTACCTATACTGCCCGTCATCGTACGTTTAGTTTTGCTTCCTATGTGTTTACTTTTGTTACTCAGTACTTCTTGAAATATCCTGTAAACCTAGTCTAGTGGAAGACACTTTATGCTTTGTTTAGCTTTTTTAGTTTCATTTTTAGCCCAGAATTAGATATAAAAACGAGCTTCAAACTTCACAATTTTTTCGTCGATTTCAAGCACTTTCAAGCCCAAGTCTAGGTCTAAACTTTGAGTTCTTCAGGTGATCTCCTGGATACAATGAAGATGAAAATGATTGGGCGTGAGATGTTGTTGATGAGATAGTGGTAGATTTCGATTTTAGTGGACTCAGAATCTGAGCTAGGCCCAGTGATCCAAGTGTTAAAAATTCAAAATCTCTCATTTTTTACCTCTTTATTTCATAATTTTATCTTGTTTTGTTCATTTGCAATAATATTTTCTCAACTGTGTGTCTGTCTTGTGCAGCGTTTATTCCCTTCTCTTAGGGGCAGCCTTGAAGTCGCTTAGGTGGGATTGAGTTAAGCTTTAAGCTCAAATAATTTAAAATCATGTGGTCTTGAGATTGAAATGATACAAAAACTGGACATAAAGCAAGATAAAAAAACTTAATTCTGTTGAATTAAAAATAAACTGGTCTAAAGGGTGGCAGCCATAAGTTTCTTACAAAAAAATACTAAACTTAAACTGTAAAAGCCCACTTTTATTTCTGTTGTCTGGCAGTTGTCTGACCTGGATGGGGAGACGCGCTCCATGGTGGAGAAGATGATGTTTGACCAGCGCCAGAAGGAGATGGGACTGCCAACCTCGGATGAACAGAAGAAACAGGACACTTTGAAAAAGTTAGTACATTGTAACTGCTGCACAACAAAACATTTAGCTATTGCATCATGACTCATTTGTTATGTAGATCTTTCAGAGTTTATTTACCACAACATTTATGTTTTATTTTTTTTAATCCTTTGTTAGAGATAACTTTTCTTAGCAGCCATAATTCTGAGAAGGATTTATAGGAGCACCTAAATCCCACAGTTGAAAAATAGTATTTGAAGGTTTATCTAAAAAACTGGTTATGTGATATTTTTTACACTATGTTCAATAGAAATCTGTAAACTAAACTGTGAGAAATAAATTGGTTAAGTAGATTTTTTAATCAAACAATAATTGCCTGTCTGTTAAAATATAAAAAATCTGGAACAAACTTCAAATAATTATATCTAATATTTAACTCTTAAAAACTGGGACAATTTTTTTTTTTTCTCTTGTGTCATTAACTTTGCCTTGATTTTTATTTTTCATCTCTTAGTATAACTGCTCTTTTTAATTTTTACAGTTTTTAAATATCAATCTTTTTAATTAATTTAGATGGAAATTTAACTGACTTTTTTTTTCTAGATTTATGGAGCAACACCCTGAGATGGATTTCTCAAAGTGCAAGTTCAACTAAAGTGTCAGTGCCAGCCCATTGATTCAGCTCATTTGACTAATAAGTCTGGTTCCCGTCAGCTTTTATAATTTGATTTGTGGGCCACACATCTGATCAATGATTGTTTTTATTCAAAATGTTCAGTGATAATTTTTTTTCATACTTTCCAATTTTTACTGCTGTTGCGCATGTCTTTGAAACTATGATTCCAGATTTGAATTTGTGCGATTGTCATAGGTTGCTTGCGGTGAAAGAAGAAAAGGTTGGCTCAAAGTTCAAATCAATTGAAAAGAAGTTGGTCTTAGTGGTAGCCTACAGAGCTCCAGTCATATTTAGTTATATGAAATAAAAAGTAATTTATTTGAGTTAGATCCTCCGTATTTTCTTCTACTTCATAGTTAAATATTAATTGATGTCAATTGTTCGTGTGACACACAGAGCAATGGAAAGCTGTACGAGTAGAAGAATTATCTTTCACGTAGAATGTATTAAAGATGAGCCAGGCTGCAGATTGCATGTATGAATCTATGATAGGGTATATCCAAGGTAAAAAAATTTGATAGATGATATGGAGGTCTTGCAATTTTCTGCAAGAATGTGTTGTTGTTTTGTTGTTTTTTTTCACTTTTGAAAAGATAAATAAATGTTTTGATCATTTGTGTAATTTAACTGTTTTTATTTGTGCAAGTTACACGTTATGCAGAGTGAAAATTGAAACGCATAAAGCTTGAAACATTCACAGCTGCTCACCGGCTCAGATTACATCAATATGGTAGCACTAGCAGCAAGCTCTTAGAGAGAGTTTTCCCAAGTTGTTGAAAGGCACAAAAGTTGATCAATCGGCTAATGGAAGCAGCTCTGTGTGGTGTGATATATATATTAGACAGTCCTTTAAATGGCTAAAGAAACCACACCCCCACAATTTTCGGAGTGAAGATAATACACACATGTGTCCCTCTGTCAGTATATTGTGAAGATTGGCATGATTGTGGATTCTTAGAAATCAGGCATTGTCTACATGTATCTGACTGTTCAGCCACAATTCTGATGGCTTGTTTCTTACCAGAAATACATACTATGCATGTTAGTAATTTCTGTTATTACTGTTAGTTACTCTATTGATACACTGTGTAAGTGTGGGCCTGTGTCTATGCGTGTAGTCATTTATTGTTACTATTATTTTTTTGTGTGAATCTGGGCCTGTTTACCTGAGATTGTGATGATTCTCACAATGAATTACTTAACTTCTTTTCTTTTTACATTAATGATTAAAAATATTGAAATACTTAAGAGACAGTTGTGTTTATTCATTGTTATTATATGCTGTTGGTATACATGTCAGGATTGCCTGTGTTTGTATCCTTGTTTCTGTTTGATTAGATCACTATTTGTTTTAGTTCATCTATCAATATTAAGGAATCTAGCAATAATGCTTTGTGTCATGTCTGTCAAGCAACCTGGCATTGTCTATAGATAAGGAATTTAAATATCCTTGCTGCAAAGGCTTGGGGTCTTGATGCTGACCCTGAAGAGGTTTTTTTTTTACTAGCCTCCATTCCAGCTGTAACATTATTATTTCCAGGATCTGACTATTTTTAGATTGGCGTAGAGATGTCTTGAGGAAAAACCCGATAAATTGCAGGCACAGATTAACACACGCATACTTGATGATAGCCTTATGGACGCGCGTCTGATACTGCGGCTGGGAGAAGTAAGTTTCGGGGTCCATGGCCACGTAAGTGGGCAGGTTGTCCGGGTTCACGAACATCGTGATGGGCACCATGAATAGCGCAGACAGGAAACTGGTGATGTTCGCTATCAAGATGGATGCCCTTTGCGGGTTCCAGGCCGCTCACGTTCTGCAGCGCCACCAGGAGGTTCGCACCGATCCTAGCCCCTGTGCCACGACCAGCACCGACACATGCACCGTCCAGGCAGAGGTTCTACGCTGGTGTTGACGACCAGCGCCACCGTTTCCCGTCCACTTCTGGCCCAGTATGTCCGTCAGCGCCCCCGGGCAACCGGAACCCAGGTAGATGGAGAGAGTCCACTGTGTGTCGCTCTGTGCGCATGTCTCGCGACAACGCAAGCGGAAGCAGGAGTCCATGTATGCGAACAGGTTCCCACATATCTAAAGGAAGTTCAAAGAGCGCCATGACTAGATGGGCGCCGACTATGGAACAACACTGGACATGTTTCTCCTTGATCCATGCCATATTGGGTTGTTCTTTCCATTTATTTATTTCTTTATACACACACATTACGGACTAATAAAGTAATATATCTGAGATAAATCAGTCTGTTTATAGATTATCGCTGAGCACGTCTTCATATACAAACACAATGTATATCTGCAGGAGGACCGAAAAATAACTAACAGTGAGACCGAAGGAGAATGGTCTATTTCTGTCATTATAAAAAGTTAATGCCGGCGTTGAGTCGATACTTTCTGAACATTTAAAAATATAAGTTCGAAACCCTCTTCAAATGCAGGGGGGTGGGGTTACTAAATCATCCCCCAAAAAAGCAGTAATTTCACTCGTTCAGCAAAGCCGCACATAAAGCTGATAAGAAATAAATTATTTCTTTTTAAAATAAAACCAGCAATTTCCCACAAAACTAATGCATTATCAATTGGTTCAGAAAAGTAAAAGTATACATGTATATAACATTAACAGTACATCAGAAAAGATGGGACCTAACTCCATAAACTGCACTCTCGATTCTCGAAAGAGAAAAGTTCTAGCTAGCCGATCAGATAGAGGCTTGAGATCTTGTCAGAAACCATTGAGATTTTCTCTCCGCGTGTACCAAAACAGAGTAGTTCGAACTGTAGTAGTGAATAAAATAATCGGTACAACGATGTAAAACGAATACATAATTCAAGACGTCGACGTGTTCTGCTTTCTGAGCAGTGTTGATTGTAATCATTAGTGTAAAAAAATGAACGACAGTTTGGATAGGTTCCATGCCCGTGGTACTAGTAGTACATGTAGTATAAAACTTAGTAACAAAAGTAACACACGGAAAATAATGAAATGATCCTATATATTATCTGAAAAAAAACAACAAACATAAAACACCAGCACTTCTATTGACTGTAAATTAAACATTTAGGACATCCTAAAACGACACGATGCCTCTGTAAGACACAATACGCTTGAGGGAAAAGGAGAAAGAGGCGTCAGACTTTTCTTTACACGGCTATATAAAAAAAAAAAAAAAAAAAAAAAAAAAAAAACCCCGGTTCTCTATGCGTGTTGGCGCCTCTGCTGCTCTAATCGACTTGGAACTTTCTATGTGTTTACTTTTTTTTTCCGAAAGCATTACAAAGGTGTACATTACTACCCAAAAATTCATATAAATCGCTTCTTCAAGATCTCTCAAAATTGAATAGTAGCTAACTTAGGCCTAATTACGATCTCTGTGTCGACCACCGCATCCCCCCCTTTTCTCTCTCTCTCTCTCTCTCTTTCTGGGGCCACATTGTTTATGCGCCATTATTGAGAATGAGTTTGTTATTGTCCAAATATGGCGCTGGGTCTGTTGCTATGAGGCGCAGCGGAAGGGTCTATAGAGAACACAATAAAGCCCCGGTTCTCTATGCGTGTTGGCGCCTCTGCTGCTCTAATCGACTTGGAACTTTCTATGTGTTTACTTTTTTTTCCGAAAGCATTACAAAGGTGTACATTACTACCCAAAAATTCATATAAATCGCTTCTTCAAGATCTCTCAAAAATGAATAGTAGCTAACTTAGGCCTAATTACGATCTCTGTGTCGACCACCGCATCCCCCCCTTTTCTCTCTCTCTCTCCCTCTCTCTCTCACTCTCTCTCTCTCTCTCTCTCTTTTTTTTTTTTTCCTCAGGTCTTTTAACTTCCAACATGATTAACCTAAAACTACATTTTAAAAAAGCATTTTTGACATAACAGCAAACTAATCAGGTATGTGGCCGACCCGACAGTACAGGTAAAGTCTAGGAAAATGGTAATTATTATGATTTATTTTATATCTTCGCGTCTTGTATATGAATACGTTTGGTGTCTCTGGAACACTGCTCTGCATCTTCCCTTTTTTCAGCTCCAAAGAGACAACAACAACAACAACAACAAAATGTAACAGGACCGTAGATTGTAAAATAGAAAATAATAATAGAAAGTGAATCATATGCTACAAATATTCATGACATCATAAACAGCGCCGTTCATTGGTTAGTATTTAAAGCTTTCTATTTTTAGAATTTGGTAATTCCATTGTACCCTTCCAGTATATATTGCTTACACCAGCGGTGGCGCAACAGTTTCATTTTGAGAATAATAAGAGAGAGTAAGAACGTTAAATAGGTGAGAGAAAGAAGTGACAATTAAAAGGGATAAAAAATTATAATTTCTGGAATGAATATAGGTAAAAACGGTAATACGATGTCTCGACAAACACGATCTCGGCTTTCGTTTCGCCGACATCGTCACACCCGATCAGCACAGCCTCCAGGGGAAAATTTTTTACCCGGTGTTCACCCAAATTCAGTCTCCCCTAAATACCGGCCTCCGAAACAGGAGTGGGAGATTATTTGTTCCTTTGACTACGTCTGGAAAGCCGCCAGTTGTGTTGGATGGGCAATGTGCAGTCTACGTCGGTGAGAACTTCGCTGTCCAGACACCTGAGTGGTTCAATATGCCAGTTCTGGTGAGCAACCCGTCTCTATCAGGAGTCGTGGTGACCAAGTTTTTTTCGTCCAGAGATCTGAAGAAGATGCGACTGACGGTCGGAGGCTATCGTCTGCTGACGGTGCCGAATGCTGGAGGAAGTTCGGTGATTTCCGAGGTTCTCTCTTTTGAGCTGCTGCACAAGTGCTTCTCTGCGCAGCTGAAGAAGGTGAGTGCAAAACAGGTTGGTTTATTACCGGTACATACACACATGTATTGTTTTGTAGAGACAAGTCGCGGGTTGACCAAAGAGATTCGGAAAGAGTACAAAAAGGAGGTAATAGGGTGGGTAAAAGTAGGAGGGAGGGTAAAGGAACAACAAATAGAGAAGGTAGGGAAGGTATATTATACATGTAAGTTAGCTTTACGCTTTTAAAAGTTTCTTGAAGACTGAAACATAAAAATAGCAAACAGAAGACAATATAGTTGACTTTTGTGTACTAGGTTGTTTTACAAGTAGTTTTGCGATACACTTATGTAAGTCCAAGTGGTGATTTTTATACAACAAACTTCTCCCGGTAGTTTCTTTTCTGTTTTTTTTTTTTTGTTGTTGTTGTTGTTTGTTTTTTTGTTTTTTTTAATCAGCTTGATTTTTTGTACTTCTCCTCCAGACTGAGATGGAGGTGTCGTACTTTCCACTGGGCGGCTCCATCACGGACTATACGTGCGAGATGTTCCACAGCACCGTGGCTGTGTCCGTTACAAGGGCCATGAAGTTCAGGGGAGACTACTCGCTAGAGGACGCGCAGCGCCTGATCACCAAGAAACTTAAAGGTGCGGTATATAATTTATGTGTCCTAGATTTTTGTTTAAGCCAATGCAATGCTGTGGCAATAGGCCTACCCTGTGGATTTGGTTTTTGTTTTGTTTTGTTTTTTTTAAACTTTTTTTCCAATCATCATTCCACTAAAAAAGGATTCAAGGAATAGGGACATCTTAGTGAAGAATATTCACGACTAAATGCTCGACGAAATAATAAAGTAAAATAATGGGTCATCTATGCCGGAGTGTTACAAAAGTTTCATTTCGAAGGCTGTTTTAATGTTGGATTCTGAAAAAAAATAGCTACGTTGTTGTTGTTTTTACATACACTATAATGCGTTAAGTTCAGTTTTAGGACAAAAAACATAGCGGAAACCAAGAATATGGCTTTACGATCTTATCTTTGTACACACACAAAATAATAGAGCTTAGCTGTTGTAGTTTTGTTTGTTTTTTTTGTTTTTTATTGTTGTTGTTGTTGTTGTTGTTGTTGTTGTTGTTGTTGTTGTTGTTGTTGTTGTTGTTGTTGTTGTTGTTGTTGTTACTGGTTGTTGTTGTTGATTTTGTTTTCTTTCTTTTTTGTGCTTTTCCTTTTTTATGAAACGAGTATGAGTAAAAGCAATACATCTAAAATAACTATTGACACCACACACAGTGATGAAACGTGATAAAAATATTTTATTTCTATTTTCATTTTTCGTTGCCTCTCCAGGGATAATTCAGTCCACAAGAAACTCTCTGGAAAAATGGAGCAAGCAAATTCTCCACATCTGGTCCACTTCTCACCACGTGACCTCTACGCTTGTGCAGGCGTATGATACCATCGACCCAGAGACGAAGGCAAACACTGTTGTCATAATCACAACAGCTGAAAACGCTGACTACATTTTTAACAACGGCTGAACTTTTAAGCTTTTTAAGCAGTTGACAAAATATCGCCAAGATTTGAGGATGGTATTCTTTCTTTAAGTCTGCACGTCGTAAAGAGTGACGCTAACTAAAACGGTTACTGCTCTAAAATGAGAGCGGGAAGTCTGCGCTTCGATTTTCAACTGGTACTCCCCTCTTCGTACATGATTCTATGGGAAACCTAGGGGAGTGAAATTAAAGAAAAATTACACTCTACTACCCAAAGATGCACTTGATGGTCCCAAGCAGCGCACTGTCCACGGTGACTGTTCTTCAATTTTAAGGTTTCATCATAAGTTCAAATAGCAAGACTTGTATTGCTCTCCCAAAAGGAAATTGTAAATAGCAAGGAGCCTCTATGTGATACATGTACAACAAAATCCATACAGTAGAGCGGCTATACAAGAAACCAGTAGGGGGGATTTTTTCAATAACATTCAGATTGTTAACAGATCAGTTTTAAAAACTTGTATGAATCGTGTGGGGAAAAAATGTGGAAAAGTGGTCCTGGAAACTTTTGAATGTGTTGACGCACTGGTCGTGTCCTTTAAAATCATTTGAAAACGAACAAACCAAAGATAATGCGCCTCATCGGAATACAAAAGAGACGTTCGGGTTTGTGAGGGACGGGGGTATCAAGAAAGATTGTTAATGTATATAAAGGAATGGGATGAAGGAGATATAGATCTATAACAATAATCATTAGTTTTAACCTTTGTTTCTGTTTCGGTTAACTTTACTTTTCTTTTACATGGTGAGAGAGATAAGTCATTTATCTATCTATCTATCTCATCACTTGGAAGAAAATAAAGAAAATGGAGGGAGGAGAGAGAGAGAGAGAGAGAGAGAGAGAGAGAGAGAGAGGGAGAGAGAGAGAAAGGGAGAGAGATAGAGTGCGAGAATGATAAAGAGACAGAGAAAAGAGAACGAAAGCGAGGGAGGGAGAGAAGGAGAGAGTGGGAAGTGAAGAGACAGACAGAGACATAACGAGACAGGCAAAGACAAAGACAGTTAGACAGTCAGACCTACAGAGACATAGAGAGTCAGAGACAGGCGGATAGAAGTAAAAAAGATACGAGGACAGGGTGCAGGTAAGGGAAGGAGAAATTATGGAGTGGGAGACAGAAAAATAAACGAAAGCGCATAAAAAGTACTCCAAATAGAACAACAAAAGACAGGGGCACATAAACAAAGGGAGATGGATTAAGGTTAGGTGTTATGGAACCTCACTGAATTTCTACAATTAGGCAATAGGCATACTCACCTTTTTGTATGTGATTGTTATATATATTATTATCATTTTTTTTTTAGTGGGAGTAGGGGTAGGTTTTTTTTCCCCCATTCTTTTTTAATTAATGTTTTTCGCAAATAAAGACAATGAATCTCGCTGAAGAGAGTCGCGGTTGTGTTTTATTATTGTGACGCAATCTTCCTGATTTTAATGTTTGTGTCCGTAATTTTGTATGTGACACTTTGGCCTCTGCACAGATATAATCAATAATATTATATAATTTGTCAGCTAACTGCCTCATAATCTGGAAACTATTTTTAGGTATTACTTATCAAAAAGCACTGCGTGGTTTAGTTACCTCGTATTGGTACATGTAGTAAAACTGTTGATCAGGCCTCTATGGACCTATTCTGCATTAGATTAGGTCCGCTTTATGGGCATACGGGATCTCGGTTTCCAGCAATTCAAATTTTAACTTTCTGTAAATTCATTTGGCTGACAAAAACTTTCCCCCTTTGATTCGTCCCCTTGAACACCCCACATTCCTCTCTCTCTCTCTCTCTCTCTCTCTCTCTCTCTCTCTCTCTCTCTCTCTCTCTCTCTCTCTCTCTTCTCTCTCTCTCTCACTCTCTCTCTCTCTCTCTGTCTCTCTCTCTCTCTCTCTCTCTCTCTCTCTCTCTCACTCTCTCCCCCCCTCTCTCTCTCTATCTCACACACACACACACACACACTCTCTCTCGAAGCGGATTTTCAGGTTTTTTCTATTTTTTTTTATTTGGGACGGGGGGGGGGGTAATTGTTTGCTTGCTGGTTGTTTCTGTTTGGTTTGGTTTGGTTTTCGCTTTGTTTTTTTTTTTTTTTTTTTTTTTTTTTTGTAGCCCGTAATTATCATAACCAAGACTAAAAAAAAAAAAAACAACAACAACAACAACAACAACAAAAAACAACAACAAAAAACCAAACAAACTGAAACAAAACATTATATCATCAAATGCCCCAAACTGATTAATAACTAATTATGATATGAGTAAAGTCTACTCAGTAAAAACTCGCGTGTGCGCGTAGATAAATCTCTTGCCTGGACATCGATGTTCAATTAGAAAGATAGTGGGCAGGAACGGGATAAACACAAACAGGAACCTTAAAAGATAAATGGATAAAAAAAAAAATCACAGGAGTTTTATAATAATTACGAAAAAAAACGAAGCACGTTTGCTCAGTTTTATAAGAATTTTCCTCTTGCCAGGATGGTTACATCGGGGCACGGGCTTTCCCTTCAGAGTAGAAAACTATTATGGTGTGTAGTTTCCTCAACTCACCTCTTTCACAATCTTCTAAGTGACTACTTAGCTATCATAATAAGGATCACAGTTGAAAGTCACGAATATCTCGTCATGACACATAAAAACGTTTCGAGCAAGTATTTATATAAATTATATATTATGGGGCTGTTTTTTAAAGACATCAAAAAAGTAGCTACAACGCTAGTGGTGGTCGTAGTAGTGGTAGTGGTGGTGGTGGCGGCGGCGGCGGCAGTAGTAGTAGTAGTAGTAGTAGTAGTAGTAGTAGTAGTAGTAGTAGTAGTAGTAGTAGTAGTAGTAGTAGTAGTAGTAGTAGTAGTAGTAGTAGTAGTAGTA
>RQTK01000165.1:608362-697284 GCA_003991915.1 Elysia chlorotica
CCAGTGTTGCCAATAGTAGACTGATGATCTATTCCCAACGGGTGTTTTATTTTGTAATCTGCAACTAAAAAAAAATAAACAAAACACAGGCCCAACGTGAGCTTACTTGAAATGATCCACTGCGTTTGTTATTTGTATTCATCACTGCCCATTTTTTAGGCCTACATGCAAACCCACCTCTGTATTTTAGTAGATCTATGTTTTTTTTCCCTGAGTTTTAAATTAAATTTAGATTTACTATTACAGAGTGAAAAGCACACTTCTGATTAAAAAAAAAGGAAGTCATGGGGAAAGGAAGAAACTGAAACGGATTGAAAGAATGTACAGTGCACTCCACTGAATTCTTCTTCTGATAATTCGAAATTTCCCATAGATTACTTAAAAAGTGCGGAATAAATCTCTTTTCATTCTTTCTTGTAGATCTATATCATTGCCTAATATGACTATTTAGGGCCTAATTTCTTTTAATTTGACATAGCTTAGCAGATTTCACAATTTATACAAGCAAGGAGGTGGTGCTAATTTTCAAATTGCATAAAATTTAAGATTTTAGGTGTTAATAAATTCATTTTTTTTTTTAGAAGTATTGTAACAATACTTACAGAGCTAGAAAAGCAACCAAATACATGTATGAGCATTAGGGTATTTTCTTTTTTGTTTTGTTTAAGTGTGCCATCCTCGTCGATTTACAGATGAACCGATGTCCCATCCCATTTTGAATACCTTGTAGTTAACAAATATAAAGCCTAAACTGGACAACTGTTATTTATTTGTATATTTCTGCATTAAAAAGGAGTGCTTTAAAAAAATTTCTAACTTCAGTTACTTTTATAAATTGTGGCGAATGTGGGAGATTTGTTAAAAAATGCTACCTGCGATCACAACATGTGCCTCCGATCTTCGACTCTAGATCTAGGCTTCTATTTTAAGGAAAGACGTCATAGAAACTTTTCTCATTTGGAAAACAGAGAGACATTTATAAACATGGCATATGCAAAAGTACAGAAATCTGAGCTTAGCGCAAGAGACAAATAATTTACAGTGGAAACCTAATAATTCGAATTGCTTGGGATTTGATCTAAGCTTCAAATTAAGAGCATTCAAATTAGTAGACAGTTACCTACCTAATTTCAAATGCTGCGTTTATGATACTGTTCTGTTCTGTAGCAACTTTCTCCTAAACTATTTCTTTTAAAGGCATGTCTTGGACAGCAAGACTTTCATTTTCATTACACGTTGATTTTGTGCCCTGGAACAAGAGTAAAACACAATCGATCTGTATCAAGCTTCCTTGTAAACATGGGAGCTCTTTTTGTTTTGCAGTGTGCAGAGTGCTAATTAGTTATTTTAAACCTGTGCATCGTATCGACAAGGCGGCGACAAGGGCCTTAGATCTACGGACTGATCAAATTTTGTTTAAAAACAAAAATTGGGTCTTCAGGACATAGTAGCAAATAACTTGCAGAAACGCAGAAATTATGTGCATATTGCAATTGAATAAAAAGAAGAGAGAAAAAACTTGCTATTAAAATATACTTGATTAGCATGGAGTCGCCGAACAACATCAAATAACAAGCAGCAATTTTGAATGCCAATTTCAGGGGAGGTAATTGGTTTTAAGGGACAAGGGAATTAACTTATCGTTTAAAGATATCTCTAGTGACATCTTAGTTCTGAAGTCTTTTAATGTGTTGACTTCAAATTCAAATTTTGCAAAAAGTTAAAATTAGTAGCTACAGTAACTAAGTACAGAAAAATAACCAGCCTCCCAAGACCTTTACTTTGATGTATATAACTGTAAGCTTAACTATTTTGCCAAACTTTTTTCACAATAGAAATTGGGATTTCTCTGAGTTCATTTTGTGAAACCTGACACATGTTTCCAACCAAATATATGACATTAATACTAATTTGTATTTTTTTAAACAAAAAATCTAGACCCACAGCCAAGCCACTCCAGCTTTGGCAATCTCTCAAAGTGCTATTTATCTTCTTATTCGACTTTCCTTCAATTTGACAAATAATAATAATAATAATAATAAGTTTTAAAAAAACCGGTTTTAACTATACAACCCTGCCAGCTGCACCCCTTCTGTCTCTATCCTCTCTCTCTCCAATTCAGAACCTCCAAAACCTGGGAACCCCATACACAAGAGGACCAGTCTCGTAGTAATAGAATGAACTAGCATTGGATCTATCAATCATTCATCCTGAGCTTTGTCTTCTGTCAAGGCCGCCTGTCGCCACAATTGAACCATCAGTATAGACATAGAAGCACATGCTATATATCTATCTTTTTTACGTCTGTTTCTGTTTAGGTTAATACAATGTTTTCACGGTCAGAACTTTAATTTATTGTTCTACGTTTGTTTTTAATTTTTTCTTCGAGCATGTAAAAGTTACAATTTTGGACTTGTGATGTCAAATACATTAATTGTTCATTAAAGAAAAAAACTACAGAAAATTTTCATAAATCGCTTATTTTTGCTAAAATTGGCCACAATTGATATTTTAAATTTATTGATACAGACTATATGCAGTTTATGGGTAAGGACATGCATATAAAACTTTATCAAAAGAAAAACATTTCTGTTTTGACTTTTGTTTCTAGGCAATGACTGGCAATGTTGACGACTCCCGCAATTTCCAATCAACTTAATAAGTTGGCACTTGGCAGGTTGCTTCAGTTTTAGTCTTTCAGACTTCGTGTTCAGACTTCAACAAGTTCAGAGGCAGACTCGGTCCATTCAGCTGAAGTTACGGGTCTAGATCGAGTAGTTATGAGATTTTCTTGAAACAAGTTCGTTGTTAGAATATGCTGGTTGATTGATGGAAATTATGTCTACCGATACAGCTACCTCCGTTTCAAAGGTAATGATTGATATTTTCCTTTAAATGCATTTTCCTTATGTGCTGAAATTTAGATCTAGCCTAATGACCGAGGTCTATCTAGATCTAGATCTAAACCTGAAGACTGGGGATAAATATTAGTACATGGAATATAATTTAACAAAGGTAGATCTAGATCTATATTTAATATCAAACCATATCACTTTTGGTGTAAGCCTTCAACAATGACTCTTGTCTATAAAATTCCCAACTAGTTTGGCAGTAAACCTAGATCTAGTAAAATTTGCCTCTAGGGGCCTAGATAGATCCCCCCAACCAGTGTTGGCCTAGATATGACCCACCTCTGTATTTTAGTAGGCCACTCCAGCTTTGGCAATCTCTCTAAGTGCTATTTATCTTCTAATTCGACTTTCCCTCAATTTGACATGAAAGTTCTGGTCCCTGTAATGTCGAACTATCAGGTATGCACTGTATGCAAACTGCAGTAAGACTTTGACAGATGGTGAAAAAGAATAGATGAGAACAGATGTAAATGGATGACTAGAATGGTAAACAGATTAACCCTTTGAACCCTATTGCTCTGAGCTCATTGATCTATCTTCCTGGCCCCTCACTGCTCTTACTCAAATATCATCAAAAACATGCCTGATGGACGCCGACATCTTTAACTGACGCTATTTCAAATTATTTTAAACAGGATGTGAATCTTATTGGTAGTAGATCATACCCCTCCAAATCCCGATATAGCGGTATTACGGCCTAGAGTCAAATAAGGCAAATGCCGCTGTAGCGGGATTACGGATAGTTGATAAATAATTACATCCCGCTGTAGCGGGATTACTGGTTAAAAGGGTTAATAAATTGTGTGTTGGAAAAAAAAAGTAGCTCCTCTCGTCTACTCTTTCCATTAAGCACTAGTTTTTCATTAATCTCTATTTTTAAATTTTTTTTCTTAGGGATGCTTTGCCTTCAAAGGATCCACCAGACGTGCAAAGGAGAGAGATTATCTTCCAACGTCGACGGACAAATTTGTGCTGAACCGCCTGCAGCTGTACAAGGAGGTATGGGACGAACTGCACCTGCACATAAATTTGCTTAGGTCTGACCTGAATGCTAAAATCTTTGATGATCTCATTAATTTTGCTGCTGATTGTCATAAAGACAGAAATGAAGAGACATTGGTCTCTGGAGCCATTGGGGAAATCCCCACAGCCATTCTCATCACTGGTGTGAACACACCGGACCACAGCATCATGTTCTCCAACCTTGACAGCATGCTCAAGTCAAAGGTCACTCCGCTAGTGGCCAGGATTCTCACCAAAGACTGCTCTCGTATTTCCACATTGATCGCCAGTCTGGTGTCTCAGCTCACATGTGTGGCCATGCCTCAGGACGACGAAGACGGAGAGGAAGCTGCGTCATTACAGAGAAACGATACATCAGGAGACAGCCCAATCAAGCTTAAAGTGCAAGCAAGAAATAAGAAATCGATCACCATGTCTGCTCTAGTGAAATGGTACAGTCAAAAGTACTCTGTCAATGCAGGCCATTCTGGTGCTTCGCCTAGAAAAAAACTGAAGAGAGACAATGACCTGAACGGATCTGTGGAGAGTGAATCATGGATAAACATGATCGATGATAGAAGCAAAGACAAACCTTTGATTATTGTCATGCTGGAGGATGCAGAAAGTATTAGTCCTGGAGTTTTACAAGATTTCATCTGTTTGTGCAGTAGTCACCTGGTGTCCCTGCCGATTGTCTTAGTGATGGGCATTGCGACTGCAGTCACAGTGATCCATCAACTTCTGCCCTCCTCTGTGTCTTCCCTGCTCTGCATGCAGAAGTACCAGGCTCCCCCAGCATCACGGTATCTCACACAACTTCTTGACAGAATCGTCATGGCGCCAGAGTTACCGTTCAAGCTTGGCCCGAAGGTCTTTCACTTCCTGCTGGACATATTCCTGTATCACGACTTCTCCATCCTAAACTTTATCATGGGCTTCCAGCACTGCATGATGGAGCACTATCTCAGCAACCCACTCAGTCTGCTCTGCTGTCTCAAGTCGGACATTTCAAAGAGAACCTCGCACCTAACCCATGCCCACCTGGAAGAGATAAGGAGGCAGCCTGCGTTCATGAGGTACATTTGATTTAATTTGATTATTGTGCACAGTTTTGTGGTAAACTTATGGCAAAGGGTTTGAGCTTGATTTATTTGCACTAATGTTGCATTAATTCTGTTGTACGAGTAACAAATTAAAAAAAAGATTGTCATGTAAACAGCAATATAATTTTTTTTATTAAACATATTACTGCAACAAAAATGAATTTCATGTGGGCTAATTATTATTTTATAAGAAGGTAACTATTAAACTGCCATACATACATTTTTTTTAATACATTGTGCTGGTGTGTGTATGTATTTGATTTAGGTACTTATCTTTTCTATACCTTAGACAGTACTAGTCTTTGTCACCGATTTAATTCACTCAGTAATGTTTACATGTATGCATTTTGTGTTGTGAAATGACAGCTACATTTGTAGTGTGTAAAATAAGTGCATTTGCTAATTTTTTGGTAGCTTTTGGAGGGGCATTATCTACATTTAAATGAATTTTTTGTAAGTACAGATACGTGGAGAAACACGTTGTGGGAGCTGAGCAGGCCAAGCTGCTGACCGACGACACGTTCACCCGAGCTCACCTGGCAGAGAGCGTTGGCGGGCTGCACCGGTACCACGCCAGGATGTTTGCCGCACTGCACTTCCTGCACCACCTGAGCCTGGAGCTGCCACGGCTCCCGCTGGGGAAACAGTTCCGGGAGATTTACTCCCTGTGTCTGACGGGAGACCACGTCTGTGACTGCGACAGCTATAAGGAAGCTCTGGCCTTGCTCAGGATGATGTCTTTGGATGATCTCTGCCCTCTACTTCAAAGTAAGATAAGACTGTCTTAATTATTAACAGAAAAAAAATTCATCAAAGTAGGACAATTTATTGAAGAACGTGAAGTCTACTCTTAGGTTCCCAATGCAGTATATCGTAGTATACAACAGCATGTTGTGGCGACACACTCAGTGCTTCACCAATGGCATTTAAATACTGACACCGACCAACTAAACCAGTTGTAAAAAATATTTCCTGATGGAGGAATTGAATCTGGCGCCTCCAAATAAAAACTATTGGGTTACCTCACCAAATACATGTTATGTACTTCGATTGAGGCACTGGATTGGCAACACTGGGCTGCCGTGGTTTCTACTAATCTTAAATTCATCATATTTGAAAATTGGTGAAATAAAGGCTAGAGTATGAGAACCACTAAATCCTGAAATAATTAAGACCAAGCACATTTTTATTTGATTAAGATTAGGTTCTTTTCTATTGTGTTTTTTTTTTTTTTATTATTGAATTGACAAATATCTCATAATTTTGTTTTGCTTTTTTTCAATACAAACTTTGTTTTGCACTTTTTTGAATGCAGGTGGCTTGGAGTTGATTTCCAAATGGAAAGATTTGTCAGAGGAGATAGAAAAGCTGATCTTGGATGTCAGTGGTTTCATTTGCCGTCTCAAAAATATTGACAAGGAGCCAGATGTAGAACCAGAAGGTTAGCTTTTTTTGTGAGGATGAAAAATCTTAGCTGTTTCCTATAACAACATGGCGTTCACCTGATAAGCACAACAGTATGAGATTGTGCCAACACATCTTTGTATGTATGGCGCTGAGCCACATGGGTTTTAAAAGAATGAACATCTAATCTTTGATCTTTAAAAAAATTTAAATAAATATCCTCATAAAAGTGTGTTCTCATAGGATAGGCATTGATTTGACAGACGCAAATGGTTTTTCATCAACAAATGATAAGCAGAGTAGTATTTTGTATTCTTTTGCCCTTTCTTGGATCTGGCTCATGGTGTGGGTGTTGTTGATCGTTGAGATCCCAGAATGAAGTTCAGACTATTTGTCATCTACTACTATTTACTGTTAAGGCTCTTATTATCAATTATTGATGATGATTTCAAACTTGTTTTTGGCATTGGCTGTAATACAAAGGTATTATTAAACCTAAGCTAAGTGTTTTTTAAATATCAAACCTGGGTGTTTTCAGGCAATTGCCTGATTTCCGGCAACCATAAAAGATATAAAATAGTAAAATTAGGGGAGGGGGTCGAGAGAGAAGAAATTCTTTTAAATGCATTGTGCGAATGTCGAGAGTTGGTTTTCTACCTCTGTCAGCTAAACTTCCGATCCAGCAAGTGTTGGCAATCAAAGGCAACTTTTTGGCAATGAATGTCGGAACCTCGATTGAAATGCAAATGCGAAAAAGAATTACAACGACGCGGTGGGTTGCAGTACAGTTTCCGTGTTTTGCGAATAGTGTCAAGCAAAACCAAGACCGAAAGGGATTCATGGAATTTGATTCACATTTCACATTCAACATGAGTTGAGTCAGACACTGATAATGAGTGATATATTCCTTGATTATTCATAAAATTATGTAAAACTCAATCTCAACAAAGATTTAACAATTTACTTATGCTTTTTTTAAATTTTCTAATATTTTTTAAATAATATTTTCACATTGTCTGTACTTTGTACGTTGGAGTGTTAGGCAACCCTTAGAAACGGGACACAAGTACATAATAGTAAATACTAGTGGTGGACATGTTTTGAATTTTATATTCATCTCAGTAACAACTTAGTGATGTAAATTGAAATGTGGGAAGATTCTGCGGTGAGTGGTGTTTAGATATATGTTATCTCATTTTTTTTCAAGTGGGAGAGATGTTGATATTCATATTTAGAACTTCTCACGATTAAGTCTATAGCTAGCCTTTGAGTTAGTCATATAATGTACATTGGTGCTCTGGACCAGTCTTCTGTTCACAAGTTTCAGGCAATCTTGTCGCGCCTTACACCTGGGGCTAAACCATAATCATACATCTCTTGCAACTAGTCCTTATAAATCAAGATAGATGTGCATGTAAAAGTTATAGATTATTACGCTAAATTGAAGATCGTTAATCCTACATCAAGTTAGATGGGTTTGCCATCATTCAATACGGAGGATAACAATAAATGATGATATTGATTTTGATCGTTATTGAGGGGGGGGGGTGTTACTGGTACTTCCCCATTTTGCTTATCATCTCCCAAAAGCATAAATACTGGATCACCTATTTGATACTTTGCGGTACTTTATTTTTATTCTCGTTGGACCAAAATGACATAGAATGTGATTGAGTTCTTGGTGTCAGAATTCATGTGGCAACAGAAGTAGTAGCTTCACCCTTTTAATGGATTTACCAGATTTCTAAATAGAATACCAGATTTCTAGCAATAGAGCACGGATTTCGAGAGTCATTTGAAGATGCTAGTGAGAGCTTAAAAGTTTGGATCAAGTTTTGTTTTGTTTCCAGTTTTATCTTGCTCCTAATAAAAAAATGGAAAGAATGAGGTGATCATGCAGATAGTGAAGTTGGTAAATTACATGATGAAAAGTTTGGTGGGGCTGATTTAGTAAACCTTTATCATGTCATTCTCGCCTTATACAAGGTCTAATATATTATATGTATATGTGAGTTTTGAAGTGGTGATACGACTTGATTGTTGTTGTTTTTTTTTAATTTTTGTTGCTATTCACAGAGCTTAGTCTATTAAAATTTTGCTAAAAAGTTTGCACTTGATAACACTTTCTTGATTTCTCTTTCAGGTTCAATTGAGGAAGGGGTTCGAATTCTACCTCAGAGAGCCAAACTCCACGAGCTGAAAGAAAGACTTCAATCCTTGTCCCACCGCCGGTACAAGTCTCCGTATGAAAGGCTGAGGGACGAATTAATCGACTGTCTTGATGAGCACTTTCGATCACTCCTGGGGTCCCCCTTGCTCCAACCTCTGCATGAAATCCTCTACTTCAACGACTTGAGTACCGTGAAGGAGCAGATAAAGGCAGCTCCGCGATGCTCCACCCAACGTGCCCTTGTCCAACCTGGCAAGTACCTGAATTGCGTCTGCTGCCAGTGTGACCAGGAGTCAATAGTGCCAACCATGCCAGACCTTTGCATTGTGTACAAGCTGCACCTGGAGTGTGGCTCGCTCGTCAACCTCTACGACTGGCTCCAGGCTTTTGTCACCATCGTCGCGGCAGAGGATCCTGCAGGTGATACCAAACTAAAGAAGAAAGGCAAATCTTCACAGCGGAATCCTAGTGTGGAACTGAGAGCCAGGTTTATCCGCGCTGTCTCAGAGTTGCAGTTTTTGGGCTTCATCAAGTCTACTCGTAGAAAAACTGATCATGTAATGCGCTTAACTTGGTAGAAATAGGTGCTTTGCAAAAAGAGTTGTACGGTAATACAGTGCACCTCACATACAACATTGGATTTAACAAAACCTTGGCTGCAACAGAGGCTAACTTAGGGATGATTTATCGCCTTATATAAAGCCCATAAATAGA
This sequence comes from Elysia chlorotica, assembly GCA_003991915.1. NCBI lineage: Eukaryota > Metazoa > Mollusca > Gastropoda > Plakobranchidae > Elysia > Elysia chlorotica. Next base: position 617,668 of record RQTK01000165.1, read on the forward strand.
CCCTGGGCCTAACAAAGAGATTTAATGAAAACCAGATGTAATGAAGTAATTGCCTGAGTTTCAGATTTCCAGAGATTTCCGCAAATACAGAGCTATGAAAACTAGAGCGTAGCAAAGTACACTTGTACAGGTTGAGTTCGCATCGAATTTGGAGAGAGATCGTAAACCAGTTTGACAGTCTTCTCTCTGTGAGGTGCAAAAGTGTATACTGTATGTGTGGGTGTACTGAGCGATCAGTCGATCTATAGCAATGTGTGTGTTTTTAGCATTTTGATCTGACTAGAAACATTAACCAAGCGTTAGCATGAATGCGTGTTACACATTCTGTTCTAGACAGCTACAGGCAATTTGTGACAACACATTTAAATAAAGTTGGTTTTCCTATTGTCATGAATCGAGAGTTATGCATTACTAAGTAAAACTAGATGTAGATTTAGCACGCTTTAGAGTAGGCAAGTCAGTGCAACAGATCCTAGGAAACCTTAGGAGAAATTTGTAATACAAATTAATCCTTTCACGAAGTGGCACTAGACAGTAGACAGCCTCGTGTTGATTAGCACATCACTCTCTAATTGGACATCAATGGACATTATAGAAATTGGTAAAATTGGCATTGATTAGACAAGAAAGACGCAAATGGCGATTTCTTATCGGATTACTACCGTAAGTTAAGCTAGTGTGCTTACTGCATCACATGTAAAACTAGAGTCAATTATGGTTCCAACTGAAAAAAAGGCCCTGCATAGCTAAGCTTCAAAGAATATCTTCATCAGTGCTCTTAAAGTCTTGAAAATTAACCAGGCCTGCTAATCACCCTCATTCTGCCCCAGCTTCGCTATACAATGTATAAAATCAAAGTTCTCTCAATACAATCAAAATAAAGCATGCCAATAAACTTAATTAATAATATACTGTCGACATTGATTGAGGTGTGTTTTGAGGTTCGCTGCTGTACCGGTTCGTGAAAAATTCAGTAAAAAAAAAAAGATTCACTTGGCATCACTGAATGGTGTACTACTACTATGTATGTATGAATGTAATATGTGCCAAGTAAAATTCAAATATTATAAGTTTCACATGTGCAGAAAATATTTTCCTATTACTTTACATAGTTTTCTGAAAAATACATGTTTAATTTACATGCAAGGGTTAATGGGATTGTTATTAATGTTACTTTGTACATTTATAATAAATTGTCGTTTAAAAAAATTGTATCATTTTCTGTTTAAATAAATTTCAGGAAGGAAATGTTTTATGATTCCGTTTTAAAACTAGTTTACATGTATTAAGCGTCTAAAGGCTATGAAGCACTCTTTTCCATTGAACACCAGAATATCTCTTATGTTTGAATCAATGTTTATGTTTTGGTTGGGTTTTTTTTTAATGCAATTTTTGTCTTACATTAATGTCACTTTTGGTGACAGTACTGAAAAGGCAAAACAAATAAATCTGCGCATCGAAACCTTAAAATCAAAGAGTAATATATGGTATCACGTAATTCAAATTTCTCATTATCCAAATTTTGTAAAATGATAGGTTATTTTTTACTTTTAATGGCTCTGTTAGAATCATAATTCAAAGTCTCACTCTCTGTCGAGCAGCATTAATACTTGCTGTCCAAGACATGCTTTTACTGCAAGAAATAGGCTTGGGTGGAAAGTTCTTACCCTGCATAGGACTTAGAAATAAAACAATAGGAGACTCGTAATTACAATTTTTCAGATTAGGGAAGCAGCCGTCCCGTAACATGGAATTACATGTATGTAGTCTGGGTAAATCTGTAATTGCAATCCTAATACATGTATGAAGTTTTGATCCAGACCAATCTTAGGCAATTTTGAGTTATCAGGTTTCCACTGTTTAGTGTTTATTTCCTTTTCGAATAGAGAATTTTGGTCTTGGAAATACACTGCACATGAATATTTATCCAGAGCAACTGGATTGGCATTTAGTACACTAATGAAAGGCACCTAGTTATTTCCTTTCATTTTTCAAAAAGAAAAGCTTTGAATGTTTTTCCATTCATGTAACAATACCATGTACCACTTCAATACATAGAACTTAGAAGTTTGTTATAGTTATTTTGACTGGATTTGAATCCCAAACATGAAAGTGCATGAAGTTTTCTGTCCGCCAGAAATTTCATTAATTTAATATTTAATTATTATATTATAATTATGTACAGTGTACTTTTTTTAAACCTGAACTTTGAAGCACCTTTCCAACACAAGGACATGTCGAGTCCTTGTGCATAAAAATACCATGACATTTGCAACACCAACCTTGCACACCAGAGGAAATGGAAAAAAGATCTATACAATCACAGTCAGTAAAAAAATTAAACTGTCTTATTAGCGGGATCAGTAAGACAATCACTTACAAGCAATATTTATTTACCGTATCACATTATTTATATGCTGAGAATAAAACAGTGGAAGATGTCTCAGTATCGGTGTCAAGCTTTGAAGAATGATTAGGAAACGCTACATGTGAGGCAGGAGCTGAGACTAGTGAGAGATACAAATACATGTACTCCATGTATTTGCTAAGTAAATAAGATACTTGTTTCCATAATGGATTAATTCTTTTCGTTTTAACGCAAGTACTTCAGAATGTTGATTTAAAAATTTTAAAGCTATCACTAGTATCAGGATCAGTGAAATATTTTTGTATTGGGAAAAAATATTGATGAGCGCTCATTTTTGGGAGGCCTCAATACATTGTACATCTTAATTTTATGTACACATGTACATGCAGTTACAATGTTTCAAACAATTTTTTGAAAAAATTAAAAAAAAACATGAGACATTCAAAGGTCCAACAACTTCTACAAAAAACAGAGGAGACAAGTTTCGACAATATAGACCAACAATGCAGAGATAATAATGGAAATTAGAAAGGCAGCCCTTCAATCAATCCCAAACCACTTTTACTAATCCTATGAACCCCAAATCAAGAAAACACCAATCCCAACCAACACAGCAAGAGCAAAGCCAACCAAAGATATTGGTGGAACGAAAAATGTGAAAAAACGCTTTAAGCAGTAGGCCTAAAACAGTAAAAGAAAGACAGGCAGCCCTGAAAAAACTGACACAGAATAAAACAAATGAGAATTTCCTATAATACAGAATGAAACGCAACAAAGAGCAAAAATAATATAAAAAAAGAATCGAGATTTCACCAAACGAACCGATACTATAAATAAACCTTAATACAAAACAAGCCTGGAACCAAATAAACAGCATTATGGGAATTAGAAAAAAAAAGTCAACAAACTCACCACTTGAAACACGACCAAAGAAATAGCAGTCGTGGATGAAGACAAAGCAGTTTGAATTCATATCCAATGAGGAAAATATAGACCCAGAATTTAGATTTAAGGGAGAAAACGGAAACTCAAATTTAAAAGAAGACAACTCAGAACATAACGAAAAATATAACCTACCCATCACTATTAACGAATTCCCAAACCACATTAGTAAAAAAAAAAAAAAAACTCGGGAGAAGATGCGTAAACTTATGAGATTATCAATCACTGCTCACACAAAAATCCTGAATCTATTTTACATGATCTGGGAGTGGCCAAATTCCAAAGCAATTCAAACATGCCATCATCCCAATATACAAACCAGGAAAAGATCGAAAGAGACCCAGCATCATAATACTAATAGACCAATATTTCTCACATCACACCCAGGGAAAACTCTTGATCGAGCTTCAACTTCAGAAGAATAATCTTCCGCACGAAAACCAAGACAGACAATAGACCAAGTCCTCTTACTAGAAAATGATATTAAAACGGCCAAAGCCCAAAACAATACAGTAGCTGCCATATTCCTAGACCTAGAAAAAGCATATGATACACTATAAAACTTGGAAGGACGGCCTTCTAACAAAAACTGACATTTCAAGTAAAACTTAAAGTAGGGAATAAACTCTCATCCACCAAAGTACAAGTAAATGGTATCCCACAAGTGTAATCAACCTAATCAATCATCAATCATGAGCACTAAGTAACTGCCCAATTCCACTCTCTACTCGATGTGATCTCTTTCTTTCTTTCTATCTCTTCCTGTGTCCCTCAAACTCTGTCTCAATCAACACTTTCTCTTTGTTCAATTTTGTGATTTTCCCCATCTTCCATATCCAAACATTGTCCCTCAACTTCCCTATCTATGATTACATTTTGAAAATTCCAAACTTTTTAAAATTACTATATATTAAATTTTAATTTATTAAAAATAAATCTAAAAACAAATGTAACATCAGACAACCATTAAACAAATTTTTAGAAAGGTTTTAAGAAAAAACGTAAACAAAGATAATCCTATTTAATATTTAAAAGAAGTTATTTAATTGCTAATCATAATGATATGCATGTATTGCATTTTATCAGATTTTTTTATATTACTTTTATTAGGACCAATGTCAGATGTGACTTTTGAACATGTGGACATCTTTGTCACAATTCATCTGTTCGCTTACTCTACTTTTCTAGAACGCTAGATTCCAAGAAACTACAGCGGATTTAACTATGATCTATAATATAAAAAATCGATATCACTCAGTCAACACGAATTAGTAATCATTTAAACAAATGAAATTATATTAAAATGCCAATTCAAGTGTCTGCCGTGATCTAGATGCAGTCTGCCGTGACATGAGAAATTAGCGTGCCACCTCCATAAAGCCTACTTCTTCTTGCACAAAGCCAAAATGAAAGTTAAAGTAAAGTATCCCATGTGCAGGACTGCTCTTCTGGTTGTTAAAAAAGTGGACAGTTTAACAAACCAAATATAGATCTACAGGAGCCCTGTGTGTCTGGCCTGATTGTGAGAAATGTGAACTTTCTGTCGCTCTGGAAAGAATTTGGAGCTTTGAAACATTCTAAGCTTACAGTCGAATACATTATTACTAATAGGCTCTCCAATAACCTAGCTCCCTAACACCTTGCCCATAAAACGATCTAGATTTCAACATGACAAAGCACATGTGATGCATGACTCCTGCAGTCACATCAGACTGACCATTTTTGTTTCCCAAAAAATACATGTAATATGAAAACTTGCAGTTTAATTTCTTGTTGGTTACAAAACATACAGCAACATCTATTATAACCAAGGAATAATTTTGCTTTATAAGATTAGTGCTTACAAACACATGGGCAGGTGTTAAAAGAAGTGCCTATGTAGATTTATACTAACATGGCTCATTTTTAGGTCTAAATTAGGAAATAATTGTTTCTTATTAAGAAACTGTTAATCTCATGACCAAATGCTATCTATACTAATTACTATAGTTATCTCTTCAGGATATAAGCTATTGATAAACTCAATTCCTGTTAAAGGTTGAATATTTAATAAGTTATGGGCTCCCAAAAATGACCTGTTCGAAAATGGTACCGATGGACCTGATACCATATATTAATTCTAAAACTAATCAGACAACTGGATTTGAAGAACCAGTGTTTGTGTACTAAATACTGTCTATTGAGTTCATTGGCTATCCTCTGACAACTATTCTACTCACTCGCAGCCATTCTATCCACCACAGGACACTTATAAAAGACACATAATGAACAAAGATACATATACAAATTAACAAAACTATTTGCATTGCAACATTTTAATTCAAACATTGTGTCATTAAATTTCCATGTATGTGAAATGAAATAGTACAAAAAATATATATAATCAAATGTATTACTTTAAAAAAAAGTGGTGTGATGATGCAAAATAGAAACGACAAAAAATGATTGACAACACAGCCCCTCCCCTCCCATTTTTATTTATTACGACTCAAAACATCATGAAATATAAATACACTATTTATCCAGTATTTACGAAGACTTTTGTACAAGGGATTAGAATCGGATAACACCAGACCATTAGGACACCGTCTGTTCGAGATCGGCAGCGCCTTGCTCCAACTCCTCATCATTGTAGATATTTTCAGCCTGGCACAAAAATGAAGGGAATCTGATATATAATTGACCTCAAGAGACAAGAACCCAAGCAATTTCCCAGACATGGAGCCGTATTCATGAGCGGTCGTAAACTAGGCCTAAAAAAACTGACGTAGTTAGTACTAAATTGTTTACGTAGACTAAGCCGGTATTCATGGCAAATTTTTGTCTTAGACTAGCTACGTCTAAAAGGAAAAGTCTGAAAATGTAGGAAAGTCATTAAAATTATTGAAGTACCCAAAATTCAGTCAAATCTATTATTAATTTCTTTTTTCCTATGAACTACTGGGTGGAATCTTTCATTTGATCTACTTTTCTATAGTAGATCTAAATTATAATAAGGTGTGTCGAAACGGTAAAATTAAACCATTAAACAAAGAAAATTTGACTAAAACATTGATTTTTTTATAGGCTTTAGATAGACTTGCCACCAAATTTTAGCCCTTAGTCCTGCCTTGGATCAGGTGTAAACTTGCGTCAAAATTTAGTGCTAGGAAATTCCCATGAATAGGTCTTAGACTAAATTTAAATTTTAGACGTAAGTTACCTCTGACTTTGAGGCCTATGCTTTCACATAAATACGGCCCCAGAATAAAAAGATACAAGCTCTCCACCTGTCTATGATATTCCATTTATACAGAGTAATTTCTGAATTTGAACAATTAACACCACTAGATTAAGCACATAATTATATAGTATATTGATCCACCCAAAATCTCACTGCAGTGACATTTTGTCGCCTACAAGTGACTTGAAATTTTGCACGGTGGTGCTTTCTTTCTATTGATTGTGCTCTACACCAATCATAAAAATTCCTCATCTTTACCATAGAAACTTGCACATATACAAAATCCAGAACACAATAAGAAAATGAACTTCAATGAATTTATCAGATAAAGTTCTCCTACCATTTGCCACACTTGCATGATGTTATCTTCTGACACTGAGCAAATCACCCATGGCTCGTTGGGGTTCCAAGAGAAATCTGATATCTTTGCAGTGTGCCCACCATGGATGAACTGAAAAAGTTTGTTACAATTAGTCAAAATCATTCACAAATGCGCTGAGTTCATGTATGTGTCAAAGCTGCCTTAAACATTGGGACAACAAAAAAAAGTGTTTGGACCTTGTTGGGCCTTCAGAACCTGCCCCTCAGGAGACAAGACAAGGGTGCGGCTTCTAACAGGAGGAGAAGAAAGTGAGCCTAGGAGTCGTTAACGTGTGATTTATCCAAAAATAATATCATTTTTTGTCAATTTCAATGTTCGTAGATACTGAGTTTTTGTTTTTTCTCTCTATTTTTTAACTGTGGGCAGAGCTGCCAACCTAAAAAGAGGGACATTTTGACTTAAGATCTATCGGAGCGCCGAAACTGTCGCTGAAGGCGAAACAAACGACCGCCGCAGGCGGAAGCTAAAGTAGGGGGGTCAGGGGGCATGATCCTCCGCAAATTTTTTTGGAAAATTAAGCTCCAAACAAGCATTTCTAGAGACAATTTTTCTATTTTTTCCTTCCAAACTAAATGATATTTCTTTGTTCTAAATTCTATACAAGTAACATGTTTCATTACCTACAGGCACTATTCACTTTCAATGTGGTCATCAACATTATATGGATGCAACTACGTAGGAATTCTACGAATAGAAAGCAACATACAGATGGAGACACAGAGAGACAAAGTGATAGACAGAGAAAGAGAAAGAGAAATAGAGAGAGAGAGAGGAAGCTAGTAGAGCTAGGATTGGTTATGGTGAAAACATTGGGGTTGGGGGAAGAAAGGGGGAGGGCAGAGGGAGAAAGGAATAGAGAGAGAGGTATAGGTTCAGTCTCTCATGGGCGGCGACCATATAAGGAATGGACGAAATAGAAGGAGTGTCTTTATCAGGTATTCTGTGGGCAAAACTCATTGTAGTACAAGGGTTCAAACTAACGGACTAATTTGCCTCATCTACGATTTAACCCATTGTACTACACATAGTTTTGTTGACATGATACAGACAGTGAAAGAGAAGTGAAGTGAAACAGAGAAAGAGAGATACATAGAGAAAACAAAAAAGAAGATAAAGAAGAAGGAGAAGAAGAGTGAGTAAGAGTTAGCGATTGACAAAAATGGACAATGAACGGAGAAAAAGCTAAAGTAAGCCCGTTTTCAAATGTTCACAAACCTAGATCTTGTTTGAAGCAAATCGGGCCTGCCACAAGTGGAATGGAATTATGCCAACATGAGAGAGAGAGGAGTGATTAAAAGAGAATAGTGGGGAAGAAACAAACGAGGCACAGAGAAAGAGACAGAGAAGAAAGTTTGAAACTCACAAGATAGATGACAATGGACGAAAACTATCGAGGAACAGAGGAAGAGCTTTAGTCGGGCCTAGACATATGCTCTCAACTCTTCATTCTCAACGTAGTGTTGGTCTAAATCTAGATCAGATATTGGTCAAAGCAAATCGAACGAGTTTCATTCATTAGAACACGTTCCAATAAAAGTATCAGAACTTTTACACCAATAACATATTATATTTCAGTATGTCTTGTTGCACTGCAGACAATGGAACAAAGTGGGGCTTTAGTTTTGACTTTAAGTCATATGTATCCTAAATCTCTCTTTCTTGGAAATCACGCGAATTGAGTAAGTTTACTGTATTGACGCAGTATGATTCACAAGCCATACTGTAAGGCTTAGCCAAGATCTAGTTCCGACTAAGAGGATGAGCCTCGTCCTTCGTCATTTTGGCCCGGCCTAGATTGACAAGGACTAAATTTAGACCCAAGGTGGTTTTCTCGTTCTTAAAAATTAATCCGGTATGCAAACTGAGCATGGACAAAACATGTGACGCACAACGGATAGCGCAAAACAAAATGAAAACGTGCAGTTGTTTACGGGAATGGCTGTAGAGGGTGGAAATCAACAACCAAAAATCATGCGGCTTCAATGCTCAAAGCGGGACAAAATGGCATTTTTTATATCGCGGGCGGGACAAGGTATCAAAATGCGAGACAATTGGCAGCTCTGAATATATATATTCGGCTTTATTTAAACGTGACTTACACTTCATACGAGGCCAAAGCGGGTTGGTAGGAGGTGTTAATTAAAGAGAAAGAACCACGTTTCATAAAGCAAGAGGGTTCGAAGACAGAGTCGATTCGTAAGCGAAGAGTTCTTACACGGAGACACTATATGTCACATAAGTAACGAAGAGGTGTAATGAGTTCTTTGAATTTAAGTGAAGCAAATAGTGAGTTTGTATAGGGCTAAATTAAAGAGAAAAAATATGTTACAAAGGGGTAGCTGGTTCGAAGGTGGAAACCACTGTATCATTAATTTAGCAAAAGAGCTGTAACAATGACATACATTCAGAAGATGTAAAATTTACTGTAGTAACTTTTACAATGCTGTAATCTTACCAGCAGCTCAGGAGGGCCATCTTCAGCATCCTCTGGTGACTGGTCTTCTCCAATTTTACTGAAAACAATGAAGAATAATAATAAAAGAAGTTATTTATTAAAGCCCAAAACAAATTACAAATGTTTGTAATAAAACATAACTTTACAGTCTCATACATGTAATAACGATACTTATTCAATGAGTCATCTCAAACGTTTTTGTTCTCTCGAGATTTAAATTCATTAGCCGCAAGACTACTCAAACTATGTTTGGGTTGCTGTTTAAAAAACAACAACAATCTCTTATTGTCATAATGTCAATAAGGATTGATTTACGAAATCACATCTAAAAGATAACAAAACTTTTGTGTCGATCAAGTAAGATCACACTAAAAATAAAAATTTATTCTAGATCTTGATCTATCCATTGTTAGAAATGATCCTAAGTAAGAAGGTAAGGATAGACAGATCGCCGAGATTGATGTTGTTTGAACGAATAAAGTAAATAACAAACCACAGTGAGTTAATATTGTGGGTCATCCCAATAGACTACCGATAGCTAAGAAAGAAATGAGTGTGAATCAAATATTAAAATCCTGTTCGATTATGTAATGCGCACTTCTTTTTGTCCGTTCATAAAAATGTAGCCGTAAAGCAATATTTAAGTCTCTTTTGCGATAAGTGTTGATTTTATGATGTCTAAATGGTCGCACCAATAACGTTACAACTGGACAATCTAAGCACTTCTACTTTTCTTAGTCAACAGTCTCGTTGACCAGATTTAGCAATTTTTTTCCCGGACAGCCTACGTCTGCGGATCATGCGCATAAAATGTTGCTGCAGCGTCAAATTGCGGATCCGTGATCCTTGCCACCCCTAATAATTTTTACAGGAAATTTGATTAGAGAAGAAGTCTTCAGCAGTTAAAATTATCAAGGAAAATCGCCAGATCACGGCACAGAAAAGGCCCAAAACAAAGACCAAAAACACAGAGGGGGGGGGGGGGCAATATGGACAGTTCACGGCATGAAGCAGAACAAAAAAAAATAAGATCCAAGAGGAACGCATTAACAACCTAGTAAGATAAAATCTAAGATCTTGTACAGTATATAAAATCGTTGCAATAATGTGGCGCCCACAGGGAGCGTGTGTGTGTCTGTTCATCTGATTGTGCGAGAGTTAGAACTGTGAGAGGACTGGCGCTTTACAGCGAAGATGGTTAATGTCTAAATCAGTCGGACTGCTCGCCCAAAAACTGGATTTTTTGAAACAAACTCTCTGCCTAGCACCAGTAAACAAAGCCAGAGGATTCTCGCATGGACAGATCACAGACGGTGGAAGCATAATTGCCGCCATAGTGTTATACTATTTACCGTAAATCTACAACTTGATGAGACTCGACCGATCCCATTGCCACTAAACAAAGGAGTACTTATGAGACGTTAAAAAAGTGAACGGGCCCAGTAGGCTGGGCTAACCAGGTGTTATTGCAGAAAATGGCAGGACACCCAGTTTTTAGCTGGATACCGTCAATTACATATTTTTTTAACCAGATACGGACGGACATACTCGAGAGTTCAAATATGTATTATACATACTGGTTGGCAGCTATCACGATACATTGATCTACATGCATGGCATTTTTTCCACCCCCCATAATTTATTCTATTCCTTAGAAGAAAGAAGTATTAATTATTAATTTCATTCCATTAAGAGCATGCGAGAGAGAGAGAGAGAGAGATGGGCGAGGAGGTTTTAAGGATGATACATAGAACAAAATAATATCAAGAAACGTAATTAGGGCTCTTCCTACTGTTGATTACTTGTCTTTAAGACAATTATAATTATGTTATGTGTTAGCGTTGACTATGTTTGTTTTATTTCGATTTGTTTATAAAATGCTCAGAAACATCACTTTATGAATAAAGCAAATTCATTATTTAGAGAATTTTATTATCTAAATATATCTCAGAGAAATAGCTAGTGAGTTGCAATGTTTTCCCATAACCCCTCTTCCCAGCCTGCACTTGGCTGAAAGAATGTAAACAAACATGGATGCTCCTGTTACCAGGAAGCTGATCTGTGGAAAAGGTTAAACCGAAACAAGTTAATATAAAAAATATGAATGCTTTACAACTGACAGTCTAGTTTAAGAGATCAAATACTGCTACACTGCTACATAAAGCTCACCTGAGATCCCACACATGGAGCCGTCTGTCTGTGCCACTAGAAGCCAAAATTGTCTCATTATGAGGGGACCATTGAACCTAATGTAGAGATAACCCAAATGGTAATATTAGTCTGTAATACATATATGTGCATTGATAAGCTGGAAAAAAAAATCTTGATATAGGCCACAGCTATAAATGCACTGTGGTTCGAAACTGTTTATTCAAATGGGTACCAAGGGGAGGCTTCCTGGCCATGTGAAACAGGGGGAGGGGGAATCCTTGCTTTTTTCCTCTAGGCCTTAAACCTTGAATTTTAAATTGTACCTTTTTTTTTAATAGCATTGCTTCTTACAAATAAGTAGCCATAATGAAATCTATAATAACAATCAAAGGAGTAAATTATACTCTGCTACAGATCAGTTAAAATGCATAAGCTTAACTCATGGCAACAACATTGTACCTTAAATAAGGTGGTCAAAAGGAGAGAAAAAAAGGCTTGCAGGGGAAATAAAGAGGTCCTTGTGTGGCCAGATAAGACAGATCTCAAGGGTTAGACAATGTAATGACAGACTGACCTGGAAGATTTCATCCTTGTGCGATTCAAATGAATGTAGTTTCAGCTTAAGATTCCGCAAATCCCACAATGCTACAGTCTGCCAAGTTCAAAGAAAAGATTTTAAATATTGTAATTATACCAGAAAAAGTAATATTTTTCTATCTGATATCACAAATAAACATGACAATTTCAAAATAATTGATCGATGCATTATTTATCATTTGACTGCAGCCCCAGGTAATCTAAATCTTTAGCGATATAGTACAATGATGGTCTTGGCCGTCAGTGCAACTACCCAGCATTGACTTTGACAGCTTTCTTGGGTGTGATAATAGACCATGAGCTGCATGTAGAGGTGGGGTTGTCAGCGACAATAGGGAAAGCTTTCGGGGAAAGATTTAAGATTACTAAATATAAGCAGTCATAAAGGTATTGAAATGAGGACGTTTTGTCTCTTCCTCCTTTTTTAAAATGTTCTTGAACTATTATTATTATTATTAATAGCAGGCTCAGCTGATCTAGGCTCTCGCTGTTTCCAAAATAATTTTAGTGCCCATACAGAGAAAAACAGATTTTAAAACCTCTCATTCTAACTGTTCTTATTTGAGGTGTTAAAAATGGGGACTACTGCATAAAGAAGACCCTCCACCCGTAAGATATCAACAAAAATATTATTATTTATACACCTAGGTTAAAATTAATACTCAAAGTTATAAAGTTACAGAAGGTCCAATCACCAAACATAGCAATAAGTTTGTCCCCCTTTACCTTATCTGCAGATCCAGTGGCCAGAATGTATTCGCTGTAGGGATTGAAGCTCAGACAGTTCACTTCCGCGACATGAGCATCAACTGTATGGCTTGGCTTGTTTGTGTTGCTTGATCTGGTATCCCAGCTATAAAGTGTAAGATAGCAATAGCCCATTTTAAATTTTAGTGAGGAAATTAAATTTTGTGATGCAAATCAGCACACCTGCAATGGCAACATGCCTGGCTGATATGCACACTGTACAAAAAAGAGCCATCCCCGACCAAGTTGGGGTAAATAAAAGAAAAAAAACTACTCATACTGATATTCTGTGAACACCATTTTACCTAAACAAGACAATGATTAAATAGAAGGAAAAAAAAGAGAGAGAAAAGAGAAAAAAATTAGCAACCGTTTCAGGAGTGCCACCAAGCCATGACAAATTTTTCAGAACTTTATAGTGGGTAAAGAAGAGGGAGCGCGGAACAGGCATCCCCCATGGGATGAAAATTTTCAAGATTTTCGTCCATCTACAGAGGCTCTGAGAAGGTCCCTGAGGTAATAGATGATTACATATATTAAAAATAAGACTGACATAAAATTGTCAGACGTCAGTCTGGGGAAAGAATAAAAGAATGAATTACAGAGGTGCCTACCTCCAGAGGCAACTTGGAGGGATTTTGAAAACCAAAAAGCAGGAATTTGACTAAGAAAGAGGGATTTTTTGCGCAACTCCGCACTTACAGACACATCACTTACTAACTACTACTAGTCTAGATCTAGCCTACTGAGCCCACTAAGACTAAGAAAGAGTTGGCTAACTTAGAAATCTAGTCTAGAATGTATGAATCTACAGCAGTGAAGTGAAACAAAAAGAACGCATTTGTTAACCTGTTACCAACTTTTGAGAAAGCAAATACAGATTTTTAGCGCGGTTAGTCACTATAAACCTAATCAATGGCCAAGCTTATTTAGTTCAGCTATCAATATTGACTTAGACACTTGAATGCTTAATCAGAACTTTAAAAAAGCATTTTTTTCCTTCCTTCTTTGGGAGTATGTGTGTGTTTTTGATTTGATCTTTTTTTTTTTTTTTTTTTTATTTTGTTAATTTTTATCTCTAGTGTCAGAAACAGCAATATCCAGGCTTTGCATAAACTAAAACTATTTTAAGAAGGTTGAATAAAGAATGTAAACTTTCTAGCTTGCCCAAAGCAATTGGAACTAATACCATTGCATTGACTGAAGTAACCAGTAGGGTACAAATCCGACATTTAATTTGCCCAACCGTCGGCCTCAAACTAAGCACTGAGAACCAGACGGTCTATCACTTGAGCCAGTTCGCCCCTCAAGATCAACTACACTAGCTCTCGGTTTTTATCAGAATCAGATCTACATGTAGATCTATACCATCGTATGTCAAACTAGATTTATAATATAAAGCTCCAATCTAGATTTAGATTCATCTTCATTAGATGTAGAGTCACTTTGGAACGACAGATAGGTTTGTTTGGATGTATCTATTCCATCGGCAATGTAACGGGGAATACCGCAAATCGGGTGTCGCCGAAAAGATCGTAAATGTACGAAAATTATCGGAAATCTAGATATCCATGAGGGTAATTAAAATGATCATCATCAAAAAAATTTTTTTAACAATAATAATTATTCTAATCGATAATCGATAACGGTGGCATCAGTTTGGCTAGAGTTGCAACACATTAGCGACAGGCAACAGCAATCATCCGTTTAAAATACCAGATCTAGATTAAGCTCAGATCTATGTTCCCGAATCCCGACGACGATTATAAGCAAGATTTATACACGTATAGAGAAGTGAAAGCTGTGAAGAGAATTAAAGTAATTTAGCCTAGTAATATTTATTTCTTTTTTAAGTAGCCAATTTTTCTTGATATTTTAATATACACTAACCAACAAAAGTGGACAAAAGATCGTGTGCGGTATGTAACATCTTTGAGCACATGCAATAATGCGCCGCCCAACGAGGATGCGTGTGTGTGTGTTTGTTTGTTGTCTGTGTGAAAGAGTAGTTGCGATTGTGCCTAGCCCTACAAAATACGAAATTGTTTATCTGATCTTTTGAGAGTAAGAACTGTGAGGGGACCGCTGCTTGACAGCGAAGATGGTTTGAAAACTAAATCAATCTTGGTTTTAAATCAGTCTAACTTGTCGCCCCAAAACTGGATTCTTGGAAACAAACTCTCTGCCTAGCAGTAGTAAACAAAGCTATGGGATTCCCGGATGGACAGATCGCCGCCGGCGGAAGCATAATTGCCGATATAGTGGTACACCATAGATATATTGTACACTATTTACCGTATTTTTTACCGAAAAAGCCGCGAGTGAACGTTAAATCACAAGTTGATAAGAGACTCGGCCGATCCCTACGCTCCTTATGAGACGTTGAATGGGCGGTGTTAACGGCTGGGCTAACCGGGCGTTATTGCCGAAAATGGCAGCAACTATTGAGCGATCGACGGGACACCCGATTTTTAGCTGAATACCGTCAAATGCGTATTTTTTCAACCAGATACGCCCCATAAATGTAAAAAACGGGATTTTGCACCACGTGCACGGGAAAGCGGGAGGAATCCCAAAAAGCGGGATAATCCCGCCAAAACAGAGGCTCTGAGAAGGTCCCTGAGGTAATAGATGATTACATATATTAAAAATAAGACTGACATAAAATTGTCAGACGTCAGTCTTGGGGCCCATCCACAATATAGCCTATATAGTGCTGATGTTGGACGTTAAAACCAACTCAACTTAACTCATCAGACTCAGAAATCATATTTCCGTAATTCCTGAAATGTCTGGAAAAGTGGCACCCCTATCAATTTTAACAAGAACTAGGAAAATATCTCATAAAAAAAAAAAATTAACTGCATAACAAAAAATGCACTCTGTTCAAGTACAGTGTAAATCTAAAAAAGCAAAATCCGATAATTCAAATTTCTAATGAACACAATTTTTAATGAGTATAGGTTATTTTGGTTCTCTTTGGCGTGGTTAGATTCTGACCCATAATTTGAAGTCTGTCTGGTTTGATTTTCTCAATTTGAAGGTGGCACCACCAATAGGCATTACAAAATTACTATCTGTCAAGCAGCATTCAAATTTCCTCAATTTGAAGGTGGCATCACCAATTGGCATTACAAAATTACAATCTCTCAAGCAGCTTTCAATGCTTTTATAATTGCTCCGTAATACATGCATTTTGAAAAAAATGAGGTTGAGAAAAGGTTGCTTTAGAAATAAAACAAAAGAAAACCACAGTAAATGCAACTTTTCAAAGAGGGTAAGCAGTTTATATTTTTTCAACACCTTTGTAATTCTATCCTCTTAATTTGAAGTTGTGAACCATTTACATGAAATTTCAATTATGGAGTTTTCCATAGTAAAAAAAAAATGGAACAAATATGTTATTAGAAATATTACAGATAAAAAGTTTTCTTGTCTGCTCAACTCACATCATAAGTTTCTGATCATCTGCCACTGAACCAAACAAACTCTCATGCAGCAAATGCCAGGCCACATCCTGGAAAAAAAAAAAATTGAAAGTTTAATGCCACAAGAGGAATATGAGCTAGTTACTTTACTTATCCATGAACTGTCAACAATAAGCCGCCATTTTGTTAAGTAAAAATGCATATTTTACCTAGTCGTCATTAATGGCTTAATGCTATTTTGTTTGTAGAGATAAGTAAGTAAAACCATATATTTTTGGATAGATAAATGAACAAGGATTGATAACAAAGTATCAAATATATCATTACTATATGTCCTTGACCTTGACATTTTGTTTCATCAGGTGTTTTAACTTGTGATTAACAATAATGATGACTACATCAATTTTATTGAAAAACTGAGATAGTCAAGTTTTAGCAAATTTATTTCCATTTCTAATGATATATAACTCTAGTGTATGTACTTGTGTATGATTGGACAAATGTGCTATGAAAAATAAAAGAACGGGACACTTGGAAGAAAAAAAAAACTGATTACCAACAACTACATAATACACCAAAATAACAAAGATAAACTACTCATTGCTTTTGAGTGGAGTAGAGTGCAGGCGGAAAGAAAGAAGACGATTAGTTCTGACGAATGAAGGAGCAGGTGATGTAATTCAATTGGGCTTAAATAGCCAGGTTGTCATTCCTCTCCATATCCAATTCTTTCCCTGATATAGCTCTGGACCAAAGATGTAGCCTTTGAAATCAGAGCTAGAACTTTTTGATTTCAAAACGAGCATGCCTCTTGTTCGGCATGTACTGAATGAAGACTTTTATGCCAATCATACTTTCGTCGACCAACATGTCAACATGTTGAAGGCATTGAGGACCGTTTGACCTTCGCCCACGCTGCTATCATTCAAGTGAAGCATTCTATTTATTTATAACTTCTATCAGCATTTAAAACCACTCCTGTTTCCTTTGAAGCTCTTTCATATCTTACCTCAACAACAGATGTGTGTCCTGTGAATATCGTCATCGCATCAATTATTCTTTCTTGGCGGTTGTGATTGTTATTGACGTCCCATAAGCAGATAGTCTGGCGGAAAAAACAACAACTCTGATGCATAATTACTTTTCACAGTGCATTATAGGTAGAAAAGAGCTGAAACTAAATTTTGGTATGTGTGAATTGCTGCATCACATAGTGACATGTTTCATCGACACAATAACTGCTATGGTGGGGGTAGAACAAATGGTATTTCACATAAATGCTACCCTTTAAAGAAAGTTTTGTTGTTCTTGTTTTTTTTTTGTGTGTGCTATTTTTTACCTATTTGAAGAAACGGGGTTAATTGAAAGACTAGACTAGACTAATTATGCTGCATGAATGGGCATTATAACCATTTGCAGAGGGACAAGTGATGCCTCTTCCCCTGTTACAGTCCACAAGTTAACCTGTTTACCCACTTACATGATCATCTGACGCACTGAGAAGATGTCCATTCAAGTTTGGATTCCACGAAAGGCCATAGCCTTCTTTTTGGTGACCTTTCAAACGCAACTCTGGGATGCACTCGCCACTAGGATCTAAAATATAAAAAAATTAAATGTACTTTAAACCATAAAAGAGCAGTATAAAAAATAAAATTTCAAAATTGGTCTCTTAATGCATGACATCAACTAGGCTATATTGCAGACGGAAATGAAAAAGATCTTTATAATTATCCCTTCAAAAACAAATACAGTGATAATGGTGACAAAAAGTGGAAAAAGAGAAAATTTGTTAACAGTCCACCCAAAAAGCTATTTTTTGTAACATACAAATTTAAAGTCACTTCGCATGTAGGTTCTAGATTCTAATACCTAGAACACTAGTAGTGTTGTATAAATGAAAGAATAGCACTTAACTCGAGTCTAGATCTAGATAACTAGCTTTTGACCTAGACAATAGAATCTAGTGTGAGAATGGACGTAACCGTAACGCTCTCGACGATCGGTTAGAGTCTATAAACTCGCACATTTCCGCGGATTACAAACGATGATTGTAAACTCGGGAGGAAAGGGGGTAAGAGTGAAGGATTTCCCCTGCGGAAAACCATCATCACTGTAAACGCTAAGGATAGCTGACCTGAGAGAACAAAAATGTTAAAAATGCATTGCAGTTACCTTTGATTGCCTTAACGTTCAAGTCATAAATGGGGAAAGAAGCCAGAGAAAGCTCAGGTAAAGATGAACAAGCTTGCATAAAGTGCTGAGTGTGCCTGATCGATTATAGGAAAATCAAACATCCTCACCTGGTTTCGATGGATGCTTGGTGTAATCAAACACAAGTACATCGCTTGACGGCGTCTTGGTAGCAATGATGCACGGATTCTGGGGCATGTAGCGCGCTCTGTTCACTTCTCCCTCATGGTTGATTTTTATTTCAATCTCAATCTTACCACTCACTGAACCAAAACCGCCAAATTCTGAAAATTTTTAAGAAAAAAATTGTGTTCAGCCTATTGATTTTCAAAATGACATTTACCCATGTTATAAGAGTTGTATGAACGCAATAAGTGTTTTTTAAATATTTCTCCCCCAGATTGTTGCTTATTTGCTATGCCAAACATCTTACCTCCTTTGTCGCTGTCGTAATGTGATGCATCAAACTGTGCATTGTCGTTGGGCAGCTGAACACTTGCTATCAACAGGTGATTCTGCTCATCAGACCTGCCAAGAGAAGAGATCGAGTGACGGGAATCACTGCAGATAGGATGCAGATTTTACTTTTCAGCCTAAAAATGTCTACTTGTTTACATTAATTTTCAATATATAAAACTTTTCTTATTCACAAATAAGATCTTACAATTAATTGTGCTGATACATATAAAAATTACATGATTAAAAGATATAATATTTCAAAAAGAAAAAAAATTGTTTAAACTTAACGTCCAGGTAAAACAAATACAAACTTGGTTTTTGCATAGATCTACCTATAATGGAGGTATATTAGTTTGACAATAAATGTATACATTTTAAAACAAATGGATCAATACATACAAAACAATTAGCAAAATGCAGATAATGTTAACACTTAAGTTGCAGTTAATGCTTATCATGAGAGAATTGACAAATTAAAAAAAAATTGCAATGGAAAAGCTTAAGATGAACCAGTTTTCAGTCAGCCTGAAATTGATGTTTTAAAAATATAACACTTTTCTACCATATTAATCCATAATCAAGACTGTTAGACCTTTTAGACCTATAATTTTAGAATGTATTGACCTGTCCAAAGTAACATGTTTTATAGCTTGCTAGATATCAACTTTTTTACCTATGCATCCAGTTTATGAAAAACACCTTTCTGAGTAAAAATTTCACCCATTCTTTGACACAGCGTTGGGAACTAATCGAGTCTTTGAACTTAGTAAATGGCATTTGGTAAATTAGGTTGCCATAAACTCCCTGGCTGACTTTAGAGCCTCAGCTACCTAGTCCATGCTGGGTTGACACTTTCTGAGATTTTTTTTACGAGACATACCACTGCTTTGGCAATGATTATGGAACTGACTTTAGATATCATTGTTACCATAGAAAACTTTGATCCCTGATCAACTATGGCTTTGATTGAATAAACCATTTCCAAGTCCCTTAAAATTTAAACTTTTACAATCACTGTAAATAAACTTTTGACAAAAATTTCAGCCCATCTCCAAGAGATTATCTTAGCCATTACTTGATTTTCACTGTTGTTTAATAGTTGGTTTAACTTCCAACATCAGCACTATATAGGCTGTATTGTGGACGGGCCCCAAGACTGACGCCTGACATTAATTTTTTTATGTGCTGCCACACCCACATTAAACTGACACCGACCCGACCAGTACAGAGCAAAATCATCAGAGCTCGAGCCAAGAACCTTTCAAAGGCCTATGTTCTACCTCAGGGCAAGGCTCAAAAGAAAGGGGAATTATTGAAGAGAAAAAAAGGTAGACATTCAGCCCTGAACTAGTAAATTCCAACTATGCGAAACAGTAGACAGACGCAATGAAGAACACTCACGTGTGTGTTCCTAGAATCAATCTGTGAAGTGAGTAGTCTTTGCCCTCTGGTCTGGAGGAAGAAAACGAGTACAATTTTTATTTAATACCAGAACAGTAAAAAATCACACATTTGGGGAAAAAGGGGGAAATTTTTACTGCATTGTCATTCAAGTTAGTGGGAATGAGTATGTAACTGGCTTTCTAAATTAAGTATACATTGAAATCTTGACTGTTAGTTGCTATTTACAGATATCAGGATGTTCACAACATTAACGTCCCAAACCAGCGTTCTCTGGAAACATACTAGATTGGATATTTACATACTCTAAAGTACATTCATCAAAGGAATATCAGCAGTTGATAAAGTTAATAAAGCAATCTCTGACCACCATCTTCTACTCTGCGATATCAACATGGTAAAACTTACAAGGTGCAAAAAGATAGTGACATCCAGGAATTTAAAATCTATAGAACTCTTTCAAGAAAGACCTGTCCAAAGTTTTAGCTTCTGAGTCTAGTTCCATCACGGCTGATAAGCTAGACTTGTTATCACACAAATAGATAATAATTTTGTGTTTTTAAATGTTTACAAACACCCCGTCCGATTCTTTAATGCGCACCTCTTTTTCTCAGTTCATTTTGTTACAAAAAAAACAAAAAAACTTTAACCTTAAGGTGATGTTCAAGTCTACTTTTGTGATAACTACCGATGTAATTATTGTTTAAAGGGTCGCATCAAGAAACACAAATAACGTTACATTGGAAAATCTAATGAAATATCCTTTGAAATGATTAACTTGAACTAGCAAGGCTTACCGGAATTGATGTTGAAAGTAAAACTAGTTTAGCGGCACACATATTTCCTTTTTGAATCGAAAGTAGTTCTTGTATTGCAATAGAATATTGGAAATCGAAACTACAGGATAAAAAAAATCGACACTTTCGTTTTGAAAGGGAAAGCAGGGTCGCCTCGTTTTTGTTTTTTAATCAATGGAAGTGCTGATCGGATTTCGAAATTTTTTTGGGACACTGGCGCCACGGCCGCCACCCGCGGAAAACTGTTATCCCTGCTGAGCGTGACAAGTTTGCCTGGTTTGCCCATGACAATAAACAGAGGGAAAGAAAAGAGGAACAAAAATGTAGAAAAACAAGACTACAACTTGATAAAGAAATGTATTTATACCTTGTTTAAAAATCGACAAGACTTTGACATGACGCTAAAGTTGACTTTTATTATACCAAATTTAACAATATAAAAAACTGTAAAGAGGGGTTTCAGACTTGTACGAGCTTTTAGGTAAAAATGGGACTCCCTCCTTACCCACAAACGTGAGTGAGGAGAAACTTCTGGGTGTTTTGAACCGCTTATGAAAATAAAGTAAAGGGGTATACGAACAAATTTAAGATGTTTTTACACCCAGTGTATTACCCAGCTGTTTGAGTTTCCATATTTATTCAAAAATTTGTGGAAATCGATTATAAAACAGTAAAAGAAATAATTTTAGAATCACCCTCAAGGTCCTGTGAATTGGATAGTATACCAGCAAATTTGGTTATGTCTGCATTGACCAATTTTTACTGGCCACCACAAACATTATAAATACCTCTTTGACTACAGGGCATTTTCCAACCCTTTTCAAACAGGCTATCATAAAGCCTCTTCTAAAGAAACATAATTTGGATCAAAATGATTTTAAAAACTATCGCCCTGTATTGAATTTGTCTTTCTTTTCAAAGATTTCAGAGAAAGTCGTTTTAAAATGGAAGGTGCTAAATAAATGTAATTTATTATATCTAAAAACCTTTATCTGTAACGGTTTGGGCCCATGAAATACCTCACAAGTTTACAATACATTTTATCTTCCAAGAGATGCAGTTCAAGATCATTTCTTCACCTGGTCACATCTGCCAGCCACTGGGCTGTTAAGCTGGGCCACTCCAAAGCATGGGTCATGACCAAATCGTACAGGAATGGCGTGTTTTTCTTCCATATTTTGTATTCCTCATTGATCACCCTCTCCTCCGCTGCCTCATCAAAGTTTTCTGAGGAAAAAGAACAGCGTCAGGGAAACATTCTGGATTAAAAATCTGACAATGAATGATGATTAACTCTTTCACTATAGATTGAAATTAGCCTTTAAAACTAGAAGCACAGCTTTGGATAGCAAACAAAATTTTGAATAAATTAAAAATTGAAGCCTATCAAGTTTCAAAAGGCTTAACAAGGTCTTCATGAAGACAGGTTACCAGCAATTATTGCCCACTATTAGTATGTGATCTTTTATGTAATCAGTTTTGTAACCCTAAATAAGTAATTTTTAACCAAAGGTTTCTAAATGGATATGTGTAAATAGAATGAAGATATGTGCACCAGGTGAGATCTAAATCTCAACCTCAGCACTAGAGTCTAGACAAACAGGTATAATAATCCGACACCCCTTCTTTTACAAAGTTTATTAACCCTTAATTTACTGACTAGTTAATATACTCCACAATAAAAATTTACTGACATAAGGGGCATGACTCCAATTTTTCTATTTAAATTTGTTGCCACGATTTTTTCAAAAGAGACAAAATTATGGATGCACTGCAAGTGATGTTTTTTTTTAAATTTCAGGTGTCCGTTTTTTGTTTACATGCCATCAGACACATGAAGAACAAATTATTCACAGCAATAATTATTTGAAGCTGCGGGGACCAGGCAAGTTCATAGTCTGTTTGAGCGCCCGTAATCTTTTAGAGTCTTGGTAGATCCACATCTATATCTATTGCATTGCTCCTGTCACCTACATCACCCCTTCAGATCTACTTCAATATCAAGTTCTCCATTTTCTACTTCCTCATTTACCAGAATAAATCAACCTTCACCATGTTAATCTTGAAAACATTCTGAGTAATGTGAGGAAGAAAATGAAGATTTGTGTAAATCTACTCTAGATCTAGTATCCTAAATGATGCCCCATTAAACTTTTATGATTCAATTTCATGAATGAGACACAGTAACTGTTTGTAAGTCTATAAGCATGACAAAACCATGGATAAGGCAATTCAAGTGGTGCATCAAATCCAAAGATGCTTCTGCAAGGAATTTAGCCTCACTTGTAATTTTCACGCATGACATGTCACCTTTTTTGTAGATTGCGCTATGTTTGCCTGTTTCCAGTCTTGTGGCACTTTCCAAGACAAAATATTACTATCTCATGCTTGATTCTGACTGGTGCCAGATTGTTCAGTCAGCAGATATGTGACCCTTCAGTAGTCAGGAGGTCTAGATCTAGCTCTATCCCAAATTACAGCTAGAGCCATTTAGCTTAAACTATAGGCCTATATATAGATCTAGATTAGATCTGGTCTTTAGACCGAATGGGCTATTTCCGATCTAGATCTAGATCTAGAAATCTAATCTAGACTCTAGAATCTAGATCTAGAATCCATATATATTTCCAGGAAATCTGGATTAAGCCACAAGTGATACGAAATCTAATAGATCTGTCCAAAAGTAACATTATATTATTAAGTATGCTTTTTGGTAAAGAGAAATCCAATTTGTTTTGATACATACCGGCTTCTTTGTCTGTCATATTGGTTGTATTTTAGTGTCTCTCTCGCTACCCTTTCCTAGTTTCCCGTGTCTTGCTCGCGCCAATGTAAATGAACCAAGTACTTAGACTATGGGCGATAAAAGAAAATGGAATGACTCAGTTCGATATATGCTCTAATAGTGTGCAAGATTAAGAATCAAACATGATTTGGCACGCTGACCCCACATTTACATTTTTAAAGTACATGTTATTAAAAATAACTCCAAGGTTTTTGTTCTTTTTCTTATCTTTGTGCCATATTTTTACGATATTTATTTATCGAAAAATCTCAGTTATTAAAAAGACCATTGCAGTCATCATCTGCTTCCGCTTAGTACTGCAGGTCCGCAGTGAAGGGCAACATTTTTATTAAATACGTCATAAAAGGTCGTGATTTTTATTTATTTTTTATTCTATTTAATTCATGTTTTTATTTTGTTTCTTTCACTCTTTACGGTTGTTTTATTTATAAAACGGACTGAAGAAGTGTGGGAAACTGGAGGGAGATGTGGGCTTTAAGAGTGGCGAAAAGATACAACGTTTGCCTCGAAAACGATACCTATCAGCAAGTAAAAGCAACTGAAAAATCTGTACCATCATCTCCACCACTACCACCACCACCACCACCACCACCACCACCACCACCATCATCATCATCATCATCATCATCATCACCATCACCATCACCATCACCATCACCATCATCATCATCATCATCATCATCATCATCATCATCATCATCATCATCATCATCATCATCATCATCATCATCATCACCACCACCACCAACATAAGGCTGCACAACCTCCAAAATCAACCAAAAACAATAATAATAAAAAAAAAAAACAACCAACACTTAGGATAAGATAAGATAAGATATAACTTTATTTGTCCTTTAAAGGCACATTTGATGGTCCGTATGTGCAGCATAACAAAAACAGTATAGACAGTTACGACATGAGTTATTACAAATATAATAATAATAATAATAATAATAATAATAATAATAATAATAACAACAACAACAACAATAACAATAGACATAATAATAACTATTATCACTATTATTATTTAAATAGTAGCTTGCACAGCAGCTTGGTCTGAAATAGAAAATTGCATTACATTTTTTTTTTACAAAAGTTTAAGTGCTCTAGTTCATATATACTGAAGTTGTTGTTACTGTAGTTTTTCTGTATTGTTTTGCTGTGGGGTTTTATCCTTTGGGGCCTATTCTGTTTGGGGGGGTGTTGTGAGCGCAGGCTTGCCAGAGTCATTAATAGTCTTTAGGCATACTTATTGTTGTTTCTGTCAGAGCAAGGGAGAAAACTCCATTCATTATGTGTGTGTGTGTGTAACCTAAAATTTCATTATTACCATTATCCTCATCAGCCGCACCACCACCAACAACAACAAAACAACCACCACCACCAACAACCAATCCCTTCCTAAAAAAACAAACACACACACACAAATAAAAAACAGATGAGACCGTTTTTTTTTTATAATCCTCAAAATTTCAACTTACAAAATCACTCTCTTCTTTAGAAAAAAAAAGAAAATATTAAAAATAAACAAATAAACAAACATAACAAAATAAAACAAAAAGACCAAGAAAATAAACAAATCAATCTTAGAAAACACCCCCCCAAACAGAATAGGCCCCAGAAACAACAATAAGTATGCCTAAAGACTATTAATGACTCTGGCAAGCCTGCGCTCACAAAAGCTACTTATGTCACCGAAATTCTCGGCACCGTGAGTTATAGGAATCAGCCTATTTTCATCATACTCGCCGATTTCGGCGGGCACGTGGCCCGTCTTCGACGTGACCTCGCACGGAAGAGTAAACACTTCTCTTTCATTTTCCTTCTTTTGTGAATGGCACACGTATGCAGCTTTCGCGAATACCATACTAAAATTAATTAAGAGGCATGATTTAGTAGAGAACGGTTGCTCGATTTGATCTGTAAGTATAAGAGTCACCTGCTTGATTTCTGCAAAGGGCACAGTAGTAATGAGACAATCACTGCTTTGTGAAAGGTCTTTGTGAAAAGTATTGTGGCGCCCACGATAAACACGACTCGCTGCGCCACTCGAATTTCTAAGATTGATTTGTTTATTTTCTTGGTCTGGTTTTTTGTTTTATTTTGTTATGTTTGTTTGTTTATTTTTAATATTTTCTTTTTTTTTCTAAAGAAGAGAGTGATTTTGTAAGTTGAAATTTTGAGGATTATATAAAAAAAAAAAACTGTCTCATCTGTTTTTTACTTGTGTGTGTGTGTGTGTTTTTTAGGGAGGGATTGGTTGGTGGTGGTGGTGGTTGTTTTGTTGTTGTTGGTGGGAAGGGGGGGGGCGGGAGGGAAAATTATTTACAGATGGGCCTCAAGTTGGGAAAGAAAGGATTGGGTGGATCGAAAGAAAGAAGAAGAAACATGACATAAACGAAATGTAACTTAAGGCTGTGTTCTTTTGAAAAGTGAAAATAATAATATTGGGCCCCTAAAAAGGGTGCGGCAACATCCGAACCGATATAAACAAGTTTTCCTTGCCAATTATGATGGGTGGAGCAAAGGCGTCCTTGGGGCCTCCAAGGAGCCAATTCACTCTCCTTGTTAGATTTGTATCTCCGGAAGATGGGACTCCAACCAAGAGTTTCATAAAGCTTAAGACCACGACGGAAATGCCGTGACAGAGGTGATTCTAAACTATTTTGCTCAAATTGGAAAGATTTCAGGAAATGTAAAGGCCAGTCACAACGCAGCCAACATGCCTGGCAAGTATAATGAATTCCAACTAAAATTTCTGGAGAAAAACAAATCTGCAGAATTAACTTCGTGTGCTGGTCATTCTCTTACCCCGTAGATCGTGCTGCCGTTGGTTCATGCATCAAATCAGTCAACTTATTTGGGATCATTAATGAGTTATACTATCTCTTCTTTGCGTTAACACAACGGTTAGAAACGCTGAAACACTAATCACCGCAGTCAAGAGTGGTCCAACATTTATTTTATACAATGTGGGAGGCGCATGCTAACGGTACGTCTGCAGTAAAGGGTAGCTATCCACAACTAATAGAAGCTTTGCAAAGAGTTTAAGACGCCACCAATGAGAATGGTGATACGAGACGACAGGCCGGAAATCTGCAACACAAGGAGGA
Organism: Elysia chlorotica; assembly: GCA_003991915.1. Classification (NCBI taxonomy): domain Eukaryota; kingdom Metazoa; phylum Mollusca; class Gastropoda; family Plakobranchidae; genus Elysia; species Elysia chlorotica. The sequence continues at coordinate 644,733 of RQTK01000165.1, forward strand.
AAAATATTGCCTACGAAGCGACCAGAAGAGAGAGAAAAACACATGTCTCGAAGCAATAGACAACTAGCCAGCCAGGGAAATGTTCAAAGTAAAATCTTTCTTCTTAGCAGTTGATGCTCTTTCAACCAGTCTTATGAGAAGTTCAACTGTATACAATGAAGTGTCAAGGCAATTTTCAATTTTGCAAGAATCAGATACAAGTAGAGCGAACGTTCACGACACTGTTAAAAACAGACTGCACAATACTCGAATGATGTGCAGCCCATCCTTGTGGATGAGCATGTACACTTTCAGAGATATCTGAAAGAAATACACACTGAAGAGGAAAAACATGCCTAGCAACAAATGTGTAACGTGCTCACACACACACAAAAAAACCAACAAAAAACAACAACAATATCAGAGCAGCTTTCCTCAGCGCCAATATCACCCTCAGGCCATTTCTTAATTTCTTACCCTGATAGTGACAAACTGCAGTTGTGAACCACCATTTTCAAGAATAAAAGCAAACTCCACAACGGTCCAGAGGAGGTTGTCAGATCTAAGCTCCTTAAATCCTTAAGATGTTAAAGTTTAGGATGAGTGGGCGCACCAAAAGATTCATATTATATTGAAATAGTTTCTGCATACATGTATTATTATAAACAACGGCGCTTCAAATCAAACCGATATTTTCCACACAAACTGTCCAAATTTGAGACTAACAATTTCGTTTGTAAACAAGGTAGGATCTTTATTAAATTTCATGTCCTCTACGTTTCAGGAAGGATTATATGTGGTTCGAACAGCAGATCTCCTGCTTACAGTTCAGAGCACAAACAGCCTGATCTCACATGGCTATTATCTACGATATAGATCAGTTTTGATCATGTAGAAAGTGCGTGACCCACTGAGTGTGTGTGTGTGTGTGTGAGAGAGAGAGACAGAGAGAGAGAGAGAGAGAGAGAGAGAGAAGAGAGAGAGAGAGAGAGAGAGAGACAGACAGACAGAGAGAGAGAGAGACAGACAGACAGACAGACAGACAAACAGACAGACAGACAGAAATGACCGAGAAACATAGGCAGAGAGAGGGAGAGAGAGAGAGAGAGAGAGAGAGAGAGAGAGAGAGAGAGAGAGAGAGAGAGATAAAATCGAAAACGAAACTAAAGAGGGAATATTTAGTGTGTACTTAATTATCTTAATACTCCTTGTTTGAGACAAAAGGATTTTGCAGGAAAAAGCTTTGGAATAGTTATGGTAGGATTACCGTACGAAACAACGAAATCATTCGTAGTTTCAATTTATTCAGTTGAAAACTTTCGAATGCAAAATTAATGGAAGACATTCTTTTTTTTTAAACTGGGCAATAATTACCCATGATGCTAATCCTTGCTCAACAGAACATGATGTGGAAATGTCGTCTGCTCGACAATGGCATCTGCCCTTTCTCTGGCCAGACGGTGATGCGTGAGGGGCAGGAGTGGGGCGGTGGGGGAGGGGTAGACTGGGAATGACAGAGAGGGATGGGGAGGGAGGGGCCAGCCAGAGGGACCTCGGATCGATAAGGACTACTGTGGGTCAGGGAGGTGCCCGCCCGTTCAGTCCTGCTGGTGCTCGCACTCTCGCTAGAATTAAACTTTACCGCAGACGGGATACTCACTAATTAGGTTTTCTTTCCTCATGAACCTTCATCCCCATTAGTGGAGTTTGCTTTGGTTGTAGGGTTCTTGTGTGTTTATAAAAAAAAATTTGTTTTTGTTTTTTTTGCAGCTTGAAAACTTTATCATTTATATAAGGTAGCCCTAAAGGCCTCATGGTCATTTAAAAACCATATCCGTTTTTCTTGGACAGTTTCATCAATGATTTAATGCCGAATTTTATTCATTTATTTTGTTGCTGTTGTCGTAAAATTTGATTCCCACATTTTTACTTTTTTATTTTTTATTACCGTTCTTCCTCATTATCCTGCTTAAACTCCGTATGTGTATCCACCCACCCCCTATTTTGTTATTCCTCTTGCTCCTTCTTCTTCCTGCTTTCTATTCCTAAGTTATCCAGGTTTCATAAAGTAATATTTAGCTTAACATATACTGGAAATAGTGACATTCCACCATGCGACAAATAGTTTGACCAGTTTGAACAACAGTAAGCGGCCACTACAGTCTCTGTCAGATATCGAGCTTAAAACCTCGCACCTGACAATCTGATAATTTATCGACCGAGTGTTCTGATGACCAACCATAATTGTTTATTTTATTCACTGTCTTATGAAATAATTTTCAAAACTACTATTTGGATAGTTTGTGTAACCAAATTTGTAGAAATATCGGATGCGAATACGGAGATTTTTATAGACAAAAATATTGTGTTATGGTATGTATAGTGCTATGATGTCTGTCTTTGGAGATATGAACTCACTACTGACGATTTTTATAAAATCCAGGAATGCAATAGATTATGCTGAGCTTCACTCATACTTTGAATAAGATTATTAGTTCGGATTCCTGACCAGACAGAGAGAAAGAGAGAGAGAGAGAGAGAGAGAGAGAGAGAGAGAAGAAAGAAAGACACACACACAGAGGCAGGGAAATATACAGGCAGGCAGACAGACAGACAGACAGACAGGTAAACAGGAATGAGATAAAGAGGGGGAAATAGATAGCGAGAGAGAAAGAGAGAGAGAGAGAGAAAGAAAGAGAGAGAGAGAGAGAGAGAGAGAGAGAGAGATAGAGAGAGAGAGAGAGAGAAAGAGACACACACACAGAGGCAGGGAGAGATACAGGCAGGCAGACAGACAGACAGGTAAACAGGAATGAGATAGAGAGGGGGAAATAGATAGCGAGAGAGAGAGAGAGAGAGAGAGAGAGAGAGAGAGAGAGAGAGAGAGAGAGAGAGAAAGAAGGCAGTTGGAAAGGTGGGGGAGGAGCGACGTCAGCTAACAAAGTGCCACTGCTCCATTAACAAGTGATGGAGAGTCTGTTGTCAGGCAGACCTGATGCTACAGACAGACAGACAGGTAAACAGGAATGAGATAGAAGAGGGGGAAATAGATAGCGAGAGAGAGAGAGAGAGAGAGAGAGAGATAGCGAGTGAGGTTTGGAAGGGGGGGAGGGGAGGTGAGAGTGACAGCGATAGAGAGAGATACTTAGACATACGAATTATCTCCCTCGAATTATCAAAAGCTATTTCTGGAGCTGTGAAGATCGCCTTGAGCTCCCCCCCCCCCTCACACACACACACACACACACACACCCACCCACAGATACTTATTACGCAGAGTACTTAATGTGACACAATGAGAAGATCGATACATTTGCATTGGGGTTCTCACATTGGGCAACAGACAGCGCTTTTAGCTCCACAATAAGAACCTCATAAAGACACAGCGGCCTTTGAGCACCTCAACTGCCTATTTCGACAATGGTGGACGGTTATGATATAATAAGGAATGTACAAGTTTTTTTGTTTGTTAGGAAAGTATCATAATGTTTTTACATGCTCTTGTTTTATAGTCAGTTGAATAGTTAAAGAGATTGGAGTTTCTCGCACCCTTACACTGTGACACAATGAGTACATCAATACACATGCATTATATTTCTTGTATTCTAGAAATGAATGCTTGCTCTAACTGCCCCAGAGAGCAACAAAAAAAGAGGTACAATGTTTGAAAAATAAAAACATATTAATACATTCCAAGTATCATTGTACTGTGACACAATAACCAGATCAATACTCTTGCATTGACATGCATCATTATGGCAATGGAGACACAAGGGGAATTAATGAGGGGGTGGGGGGGGGGGTTAAAGAGTTTGGATTAACCATAATACTCACAAGACACAATGGGTTGTTATTTAGTCGAGGTATGCTACTAAACTACCACTGTGAAAAGACTAAAGACGAGTGATACGTTACGGTAACTGTATTACATGTATTAGAAAGCTTCGTTTCGCTGACTTAAGGATGTGTGTGTATGTGTGTGTTCGACACCCACTCACATCGACACACACATACACACATCGACACTCACATCGACACCCATATACACCGACATACAGATCGACACCCACTCACATGGTGTGGGTGTAGCTGTGGGTGAATATAGCTGTGTGTATAGCTGTGGGTGAATATCGCTGTGTGTAGGTGTAGGTGTAGCTGTCTGTGTAGCTGTGGGTGAGTGATTAGAGGCCTTGTGTTAACGGGGAAAACGAAGACGATTAACAAGGTCCAATCATAGCTCTATACAGAGCTAATAAGCGACCAAAACCCTCCACACCTCAGAGGATCGCAACGCCTGTATTCATAATAACTGATCAACGAGCAACATACATTGATGGCATGTTGTTGGTATTTAGCATACACTGATGACATATATTGGTATTCAGCTACATTGATGACATATTGTTGGTACTCAGCTTACATTGATGACATGTTGTTGGTATTCAGCATACATTGATGGCATGTTGTTGGTATTTAGCATACACTGATGACATAATAATTGTTGGTATTCACATACATTGATGACATATTATTGGTATTCAGCTACATTGATGGCATGTTGTTGGTATTCAGCTACATTGATGACATGTTGTTGGTATTCAGCTACATCGATGACATGTTGTTGGTATTCAGCATACATTGATGACATGTTGTTGGTATTCCGCATACATTAATGACATATATTCAGCATACATTGATGACATATTGTTGGTATTTAGCTACATTGATGGCATGTTGTTGGTATTCAGCTACATTGATGACATATTGTTTATATTCAGCATACATTGATGACATATTGTTGGTACTCAGCATACATTGATGACATATTGTTGGTATTCAGCATACATTGATGACATGTTGTTGGTATTCCGCATACATTAATGACATATGTTCAGCATACATTGATGACATATTGTTGGTACTGAGCATACCTTGATGGTATATTGTTGGTTTTCAGCATATATTGATGAAATAGTGTTGATATTCAGCATTATTTTGATGACATATGGGTATTTAGTATACATTGATGACATGTTGTTGGTATTCAGCATACATTGATAACATCTTGTTGGTATTCAGCATACATTGATGACATATTGTTGGTGTTCAGCATATATTGATGACATAGTATTGGTTTTCAGCTTACATTGATGACATCTTGTTGTTTTTTAGCATACCTTGATGGCATGTTGTTGGTATTCAGTATGCATTGATGACATATTGTTGGTAGTTTATGTTAATAGAAAAAACAGGGTTTTCAAAAGAACCCAATACGTAGACGTGAGTTCTATTTAAGATATGATCGTCGGGCCTCCAGTTCACCAATCTAGGGCACTACCAACTTTGCAGCTGTATAATTATAGATTTGAGGGATAGCAGAAAGATCTGTATCAGTTAATCCTCCCACAGAGACTGCTAAGGACTAATAAGCCGTGGTTAAAATGACATAAGCTTACACGTGTTAATTAAAGATTAGGTTTGTTAGTATTGTCCACAACAAAATGAGATAAAACATGCGTTGTAAATGTCTGAGTTATATCTTACAAGTTTTGGCCTGTAGGGTGTTCATTAAGCATTATATAATGTACGTGTACATTAGACATATGTTCGAACGTGCCGGGAAAACAAACTCAACATCATCTGTTCGGGGGACCGATAGACCGCACGATAGACCCCACGACCGGGCAGATTTATGTCTCGGATTTCGCCCCCTACTGGTTGGGTCAGTGTCAGTACGATGTGAACTTCTGAGACATAGCTACTGTTATCCCCACGCCGTCTTTGGCGTGTTCTCAGGATGAAGTCTAGGGACCCGTCCGCGATGTAGTAGAATTGAAGAACACCCAAATAAGTCAACTCAAATTCATGAAGTAATTTCAAGGTTAATTTTTTTCATAATTATGTGATAATGCACATCCTCAATTTAAATACCCCCGTTTTTTTCCACATATATTACGACCCCCCACGACCCTCTTTAATAATTAACTCGTCTCGTAATTCCAGTAAGCATTGCTTTAGAGATGTATAGTGCTACCAAAATACTTGTAATAAGATAACGCGTATTCTCTTTTCTTCAACATTCAAGAATGCATCATAATAAACAACGACAGGTTTTTAACAGTAGATCTGTTGATTTTATACGCTGACAGAGAAGGAGGAGAGGAAAAAATTGGATAGCATGCCTTCTGTCAGTAGCGTTTCCCAGTGAATTTCCGCCCCAGACCCATTAATTTATTGTTAGAGACTAAGAGAGAGAGAGAGAGAGAGAGAGAGAGAGAGAGAGAGAGAGAGGGAGGGGAGAGAGATAGAGAGAAAGAGAGAGAGAGAGAGATAGAGAGAGAGGGAGAGAGATAGAGAGAGAGAGAGAGGTAGTGGGGAAGAAAACGGAGGAAGGAAGAGAGCGAAAGAACCATCGGGTGGACAAAGAGAGGGAGGGATAAAGATAGACTGAGAAAAAGAAAGCAGGCAAAGGGGTAAAGTAGTTCAAGCTTTAGAGGGCAGAGGGAAGAGGTAGAAAAAGGTGGAGGGCTTGAGTTTCCTCTGCTGCTGGAGACATTTCCCATAACATTTATCTACCGTGATATAAAAAATGCTGTACCTTAACTACAGTTCAATCTAGGTGAGTCAAGGCCGACTATTTGGCTCTCTCTCTCTTATGGCGTACGATGTCGTAAGATCTGTGGAAAAAAAAAAGTGGAACAGTTAGGATCCATTGCATCCAAACTTGATGAAGATATTATAGATGGTTTTCAGACAGGAATTACAACTTTCTCCCGAGGTAAACAGAATGTAATGTTAAAGGTTTAGGTTTTTTATTATTTTACCCACGACATGAAGCAAGGCATTGCGTCCGCCTATTGGTGATATTATGTTCGTTTCCTATTAGTCAACCATTACTTTATTGTTACTTTTTGCACAGATCCTCGAAGAAGCGTTTGATAGGCGCACCTTATGCGTTAAACTGTATAAGTTCATGTGAGGAAGAGAGAGAAAGAGATAGATAGATAGATAGATAGATAGATAGATAGATAGATAGATAGAGAGAGAGACACATATACATTTATGAATTCAATTTATCCTCACCCTGCAATTATTTTCATTTTCATAGTAGACAATCTTGTGATGAGGCGGTATCCTGAGATGAGTGGGGGGCGCGGTGGCCCAGGGGTAGAACATCGGCTTCCGACGCAAAAGGTCCCGAGTTCGAATCCTGGCTGTTGCAATCCCTACTGACAGGCACAGACAGACAGACACACATGACCAGCTAAGACAGAAGTCATGTGACAGAGAGAGACAGAGAGAGATAGAGGGAGAGTTAAAAACAAAGGGCGAGAGAAACATTCAGAGAGACAGACGCAGAAGGAGAGAGAGAGAGAGAGAGAGAGAGAGAGAGAGAGAGAGAGAGAGACCGACAGACAGACAGGCACGGAGAGAGACTGTGCGAGACAAAGACACAGAGTGAGAAAGTTACAGGGAGGGAGAGATAGGGGAGAGAACGAAGAAAAGAGAGGGGGGGAGGGATGAAGAAAGACAGATGGAAAGAACTGTACAGAAGAAGCTACTGAAATGATTCAACAATAATAGGAAAGGATTAGTCTACAAGGCCCTGAGGTTAAGTCCCAGTGTGAGCCCAGAGATCAAAGTACACCGAAGAAGCTTAAGGGTCAGCGAAATTCAGGCGTTGAATAGTTATCGTTGATGTCATCCTCAAGGCACACTGCTCAACAGATTCAAGCATTGGATAGATTGATAGGGAGAGGGCGGGAGAGACAGACAGAGACAGAAAGGGAAAGAAAGAGAGAACTAGAGCGACAAATGCATAGACAGAGAGACAGAGAGAGACAGAGACATGGACAGACAGACAGACAGACAGACAGAGGAAGGCACACACAGGGAAACAGAGAGACAGGCAAAGAGAGGAGCACATGTAGATAGCGAAAGATATAAAAAGAGAAAGAGAGAGGAACAGAGAGATAGAGAGAGGAAGAGATGGAGAGAGATAGAGAGCGTGAGAGAGAGGTAGAGACAGACAGAGAGAAGACGTGGGTAGATAGAGAGAGAGAGAGTCATAAATAGAACAGACAGGAAGTTTAGTTGGCAAATCAATACAAACTCCTGTCAGTGACAGTTCTTTAGTTATCAAGTCAGTGAAAACCTTTGTAAGTTTTTTATTTCCATCTTTCCGTCCTGTCTAAATTAAGTCTTCCCGGCTAAATGCACAGCTCCATAGGCCGGAAGGCAACCATACAGCGTCATTGATAAGGCTTACAACAAGGGTAACCCTAGCCTAGATCTAGCTGTCTTCACTGCTGAAAACACCTTTTAATGGATACGAAAGACGCAGTTCGGTCGGTGACGCTTTTTAGTCACAGAATTGAGAAAAAGACAAAGTGACACACACATGAGTTATGTGAGCTTGAGCAAAGCACTAGGACAAGAGTGGTCCTCTAAGTTTATTAGTAAATTTCTTATGAGACGAATTTTCAGTGTTACCACGTCTTCAACTGCCAGCAACGGCTAATCGTTGGAATTGGCTGGCTCCTCTCTATCTTGTTGTTAAAGGACTACAGAGACAAAGTTTAAGCTGCAATTTTACACGTCACCATCATTCCTTTCAAAGAAGTTACATACTATGTTCTTTGACTTTCGGTCACCACTTTCATACATATTTAAAAAAAAATACAAAGTGCAAAAAAAAATTAAGATACAAATAGATTAAGAATCAATCTATAGACAGGCGCCAACAATATCTAACTTTTATGTGCGAGAACCTAGAGGAACCTAGCGTATATGGAAAGCATGGATGCCAAAAAAAAGCTACCAGAAGCACACACAAAAATATTCAGCAACCAATAGAGGCTATGGCGATTTTTCCCAATCACGATGAATTATTGCTATGTACATGAAGTGAGTAATGAAAGAAAGTTTCTTAATTTTTCATTTCCCGCTTAGTTTCGTATGCCTAATTTACTGTTCATATGGCTTTAAACTATTCAGGGTCGTTTTCAGTTAAAATTTGACAAGAAAAGGTTGATGTAAAAAGGATTAAAATCAATTTTAATTTACAAAAAAAAAAAACGGATGATTAATGTAAACGCTCCTTCTTTAATCCCTATAAGAATACGTTACCAGCTGGGTCTGCAACCGCCGTAATGCCAGACTGACACACCATCAACACGCGTCACGCAGCCTCTCCCTAACTTTAGCATTGTGACGTCACTTTGTGCACCGCCTCACCAATACCCAGAGTCTCTGGGCTTACCGCGAGGCGCTAGAACAGTGCCATTAGAGATAGGGGCCCTGAAAGATATCAGAGCATCATATTCTGGTAGCTCCGGGGGCTCAGTCGCTAGTGTGGCATGCCTGACAACCAACACGTCGACGTTTCGAATCTCAGCTGAGGCGCTTCTTCGTCTCCGCAGAGGATTCCACTGGGAACACAGGGGACTTTAATCTTCAAGTAGTCTGCATGGTCGGTTCGAATCCCACATCAACACTGATCTTTTTTTTTTTTTTTTAATTTTTTCTGTATTTACTTTTTTTTTTTTTGGTTTGAAATTGGGAAGTTGCGGGTTTAATTCCCAACCAGGCTACATCGATGGGGTTGTTGGTCAAGTACTGAGACGTAAAACCAGTAGATGGATCCGCTTTCTCAGACCAAAGATTGTGTCCATAGGTTTTAATGGGATTTTCTTTAGCTCTAATTTCTTCTACCACAGTTTACACAATTTTACTAGTAATAAATCTTATACCTTCATCCATTTTTCCTATGATTTTCAGAGAAGTTTAGCCGACAGCTTACTTCATCATCTGCCTTTGTTTACTTATGTACTGTGATTGAATATATCATTTGCATGTTTGTTTGTGCCATTACCTCTGTGATGTTTACACATTTATTTATGTATGTTTATTTCATGTACATGATTGCTTTTGATGTACTGCGCATTGAGCAGAATTTAAATTTTGGAAATGCGCAATATAAATGCAATACATTATTATTAATTATTATTATTACTTTCTGATTGAATTCAGTTTTACGTCCTCTAGCTTTCCTAAGGAGTCGTACATGTGGATGGGGATCATCAGCTCAGATTCGAACCTTGCACCTCCTTCTCGGCAGCCCAGAGCGGTAACAACTGAGCCAAATTCATTCTGCCCTGTTTTAGTATGTCCTGTATCTCTCCCGTTCATGTTAAGACCACTATCTGTACTGTGTGGAGAGGACGTCCGCACTATTCTGCACTCATACCCTGCGTCACGCAGTCCTGCGATAAACGCTAGTGGTCGCCTCACGTTTACTTTCGTATTCACAATCAATGATTCAACCCTCGACACGATATAGAAATGTCCGTGTTCTATCATTGATGAAAGATTATACAGTCTACAACAAATTCAGAATCATACCTCAGTATTGGTTAAAAGAACATCAATGTATCATAACATTACACCAGTTTTTAATGAGTTGCACGGTGGTCTATAACATTAGGCATTAGTTCAAATCTCTCCGTAATGAAAAGAAATATGATAACAGCTAAAGCACAGTTCCGCCACTGTAGCAAAAGATCACTCTATTTGAATGGGACAAACCAATGGAATAGTTTACCTGTCAACATTCAAAACGCCCTATCTCTAGCCCTTTTTGGGTCGTTGAACAAGATATTTGTTTTTAAAAAATGACTGAATGCCTTTTTATGTTTATTAGTATTATATAAAAGTAGCTTCACTCTGTGTTAGTTATTAGAGTGCCGTATGTATGGGCAGCCTGAAACTCCGGAGTAAAATGGCCAACACAAACTAGATATTTGAATTTTCTATGCAATTATTATAAAGCTATGGCTGGAACCAAACTGCTTTCTGTTATATTTCGTCACCAACTGAGTAGGTGATACCGTGTAAAGAGGTGGTCGAAGAGAATGCGGCTTCAACTCGGAAAGTCGTATGTTTGATCCCCGCTTTGACCGTCAAATTGTTCCCATTGGTTGTCCAATGTTATACACGCATCGCTCAGTATAATTATAACACTCTAGTTTAAGTATTGTCTATTTGTGGCAGCGGTACCCTCACTATTGTATACATGTATGTCCATCCCCTTAATGTGTATACACCATCCCTACAAATTATGCCATTCGCTTGATGAATGGTCAGCACTCCATTTTCTTACTGGGAAAATGAGATATATCGTGCATATATGAGAAGTTAGGAATTACATTGCAACTTAATTTATTTAAACAAATATAATCACATTTTTAAATTAAAAAAAAAACAACAACTCGAAAATACTGGTATTGCTAGATGATTTTTTACTCTCCTATACCATTTACACCTATTTATGACACAAGTGTTAAGCACGATTACATTGACGAGGATGGGAAATAGAGACGAGAGGGAGAAACAGGAAGGGATTAGACTGAGGAATAGGAGAGGGTGAAAATCAAATCGTGATCCGGTTAGCTGTCGACTAATTGCTGATCGCCGCGCCGCTGTCACAGTATTGGGAAAGATCAAAATCCCTTTGTGATGGAGCCCTGGGTGTCATCGGGTGTGTGTCTGTGGGTCTGTGGGTGTGTGGGGGGGGGGACGGGCACCGAAAGAGGAAGAGAGAGAGAGAGAGAGAGAGAGAGAGAGAGAGAGAGAGAGAGAGAGAGAGAGAGAAAGAGAGACAAGCGACAGACAGACATAATATAGAGACAGAGAAACAGCAGAGGGACAGACAGACAGAGACAGAAAAATATAGATGACGGGGAAGAGGCACGGAGAGAGATAGAGAAAGAGGGAGTGAGAGACAGACAAAGAGGGAGAGAGAGATGGAGATAAGAGATACAAACAGACAGACAGACAGACAGACAGACAGACGAGGTGGTGAAACTCCCTGTAAGTTGCTCTCCTTTGGGTATTCTAAGAACTCAATTTCTTCGTTTTCTATGAGAACTTTTCTTTCTGTATAATACAACGTTGTTGATATTTCACGACGGGGCTGGCATAGGACAGGTGTCACCCAACACGTCGCCGTTCCAGTCGCATCCCGTTTATTGTTTTTTAACAGGGACGGGGCGGCGACGGATTTACTCAGATTGAGCCCTTAATTGCTCACACGGCTAGTCGACCCACATACGCAAAATTCGTCTGCGTGCAGCGTCTCACTAATATCTAGTCTCTGGTAAGCCTGATGAGGCACTGGCCTTAATCCCGCCTCAACAGGCAACTGATCCAGTAACGCCCGGGCACAATTGATTCCATCTAAGCCATTTGGGTCTCTCTACAAGTTGTATTTCATCTGCCGCGATTTTTTTTCTTTCATAATATTTTTTTTGGTTTTGTATTTTTCGAAGAAGAGAAAACTTTGCAACGTCAAATAACTCAACCGATTGCATTAGAGGTTCAAGGTTTCAATCTCGGCTGATGCCCCTTGATTTGTCTTGGAAAATTCATAGAAATTAGTTTATTTTCAATGAGGTTGCCGCAAGAAAGAGGAGCGTAGAAGGTTTCAATCTCGGCTGATGCCCCTTGATTGTGCTATTTGCTACTCCTCTGTATTGTGCTATTTGCTACTCCTCTGTATTGTGCTATTTGTTACTCCTTAGGGTCGTCTATTGTTCTGGTACTTATCGCCCCATAAAAAAACAACAGGAAACAAACATCTATAATCACACCTGGGGGAAAATGTAAATATAGCTCTGTTCTGATATTTTATACATAATTATGATATCATTACAAGCTGTATTTGAACGTCACCGTGAGGTTTTGAGGCCCAGAAAAGAGCCGAGCGGTCCTGAGCACCAGACCTGGATATATGGGAACGTGAGTCGCGCGAATTGAGGTCACGGGTGAGCACCCCAGGCTTGCTCTGACAAGCCTCACCTGTGATCAGGGTGTGGGCGTTCTGGTTGTCTAGTTCAGGAGCTGAAAAAGTCACGTGTTGAACACATACAATCGAACAGGATGCCCGTCTTCTAAACTATTGATAGATATAAGCTTAGATAACGCTTAGTAATAGGTGGATATGCGAAACAGCCTTATTATATTGGTAATTAGCTGAGGCTTATCGCATTGCTACTAGTTCATCGTACAATGCATCGTAAAGTTCCTATACATGCACACAGTATCGGAAATATTGCCCGTAGACCGAATTTTTAACTCGGTTATGCATTATGAAAGTAATCAAATTTTCCTTTTTCATATACCTATACGGGAAGGAGAGAGAGGGAGAGAGAGGGAGAGAGGGAGAGAGGGAGAGAGAGAGAGAGAGAGAGAGAGATAGATAGATAGAGAGAGAGAGAGAGAGAGAGAGAGAGAGAGAGAGAGAGAGAGAGAGAGAGAGATTAGATATAATATACGATGGGTGGTGTTTTGTTAGAGCTGTGATTTAAGTTTTAGTTGATATGTGTTTAGTAACTCGCTTATCTGATTTAATTAAGGGTGATACATGCAACCTGAAGGCAAACATGGACACACAAACATGGACACACACTTACACTCACACACACACACACACATATATAAAGGCGAATACCATCGTTTGACTGATCGGAGGAACAACGGCATCAACAATAGAAAAAGATTTTGAAAACGTTAACAAATCAATCAGTATGTACCCTTATGATAATTGATATGTACTGCTGGTGGTAATGACAAATAAATAAGGAATTCAATGTGATGTTACGTATGGTAATGGCGATCACAATTATGAGGATATCAGAACAAATTAAATGTTGGTTTCTTACGATAAAGACGACAATGATGTATGATGATTTATGATGTAGAACAATTATGGTGTATATGAAGATAATAATTGTGGTATATAATAATTTACAATATGGTATGCAATATGATGTAAAAAAAAAAGATCAAATATGATTTAGAATATGATATACAGAAATGTATGATGTACAATAATTATGGTGAAAAACAAGATGTAGACGATGATTTAAAAAAAAATATGATGTACCCTGTTAGAGGAATGTAAGAATAACGTGCATTTTAAAGGCGTCCATTTTGTGTCTATCATAACACTTTTATAGCACACGTCAAAATTTCTTCATAACAAATTCATAAACACAGTCCACAATATATAACACAGAATGGTTATTCAGGTGTTGCATTTATTGCATTATAGTTAAGTCACTAATAATTATATATTTATCCATATATACGATAATTTGCATTTACATAAAATTTCAATTAATTAAATTGGAACTAGTTTCTACATCATTTTTTCTACTACATACATTGGACTGGGGTCTAATGTAGAGGATTTAAGATTAGCTTTATACAGTGTGGTAAATTTGTACGCTGCCGAAGAGCTACAAGTATTTTGATCTCTATGTTACTTGTACACTTACGAGCTGAATTTTCATTGCAATCTGTCTACTACGACGTTAGTCAGGTGGGCCGAACACACATGGGGCTGATCAGTGCCCAGTGCAATAAAAGTTTCCGACACAGCCAACCTGTCCAATATTAAACCCGAATATTTTAGCTTAAACACAACTTGAGGGCAACACAAATAATGCACTTGTTTACATTTTTTTATATATACGTATATAAAACATAAAAGAAACACCATAAAAATCATGATTCAAGTGCTGCACCATTAGGAATACAATATTCTAACCCACCTCTTAATTCACATAAAATCCTGAAATCTTCTTAACATATTTCTTTCCTGAAGGATTTTCCACTCTCATCGTAACCATGTAAAGTAAGCCCATTCATTCCATATACATTTATGAATTCAATTTATCCTCACCCTGCAATTATTTTCATTTTCATAGTAGACAATCTTGTGATGAGGCGGTATCCTGAGATGAGTTGGGCGGCAATATTAACGTATAAAAATATTCAGGATGGCAGTGCAGCAGTCTGTGCTTGTGATTTCTTTCTACCAAGTTTTTTAACTTAAATTGTGTAAATCAATCTAAATACCATTACAAACCATGTGACAAATGAAAGAAGGCCAGCTTAGGGTTAAAAAAAAAAACGTTTTTAAATCTCTTGTAAGTTCTATGTTAAAGCATACCATATTAAACAATAATTCTTTCTGCTTTACCTCTAAGACTTACAGAAATAGAAAAATGCAGTAGCTGGTCCTACAGATCGTGAAAAAAATGTTGAACATTCGGTTCTTTTAAAATCGATGGCTTAGTGCAATTTTACACAACTAATGCTTTATCTGTCAAGCAAGTCACCAATACCCTTACAGTCATATTGTATCTGTCGGAACGGAACAAAATGTTTGGGCTGAAGGAAGGTCAAGACCCAATACAATCAGAGGCCTCCTAATACTCTTACAGGAGCGCCGTGATGGTTGTAACGATAGCTTGTGGTTGCATGTAAAAAATACTCCGACATGTACGTGTAATTGTCAATGTTAAAGACAGATCTCACAGGGCTTGAGCCTGACGTAATAGAATTGAAAGATTGTTATACATGTTATACATGTACATGTTTATTGATCAACGGAGTTATAGTCAAAAGTCGAATCAATTTGCGTTGAAAATACATGTACAAAAGTAACTACAAAGACAATTGAATAGCGTATGAACTAATTTAAGCAATACGTGTGCTTAACTCGCCCAAGCAACAAAGTGGGGCTGGAGACCCAAGCCTCATGGCAGACGACGCGTCTGGTCAGAACTCCTCACTATCAACTCGCGTGCGTTTGGTTGTTCTCTCTTCCCCAAGAAACAATTCCGTTTCCAATTGTTATAAATATTGGTTAATTCAGTTAAAAAACTAAAATTGTGTCCTAAACAGTGAACACAACAAAGATGACGACGACGATGATGATGATGATGATGATGATGATGATGATGATGATGATGATGATGATGCTGCTGCTGATGATGATGATGATGATGATGATGATGATGATGATGATGATGATGATGATGATGATGATGATGATGATGATGATGATGTGGTGTTGGTGGTAGTGGTGGTGGTGGTGGTGATGATGGTGTTGGCGGCAGTGGTGGTGGTGGTATTGTTGGTGTTGGTGGTAGTGGTGGTGATGGTGATGAGGATGATCGGGAAGAACCTTTGCGGAGAAGGGGTTCTTTGAGCGTAAATTCGAAGACTGGACATCGAGTGAGGATCGAACCTAGAACCTCTCGCCAAGTAGCCGAGACCTGTGCAAACTCACTTATCTAATGTCCTCTCCTGTCGAACAAAGACAAGATTCTCTAAATTACCATATCTTCAGTGATCAGAAAAGAGAAGGGGACAGGCGGCAACGATAGGAGAAAGATTTCCAATGTTATCTACTGGAATAAAAATGTCATATGGCTCATGTGTGGGTTACACAGCGTTTTATCTCAGGACGGCTGGTTGATAAAGAGCAGGGCGAGGGCGAGATAGGCTCTGTTCTATTTTTGACTTCACATAAAGAGACTTATCCCTTGCCTGTGCGAAACTCTTAGTCGCTGGAGGTTTGAAAGAATCTGATGACGAAAGAAAAAATGGTATTGGACACACACATTGCTATTTTCTTTGGATAGGAAGGTGATATGTTTACTTATATAGTTATTGTTATGGTGAGGAAGGAAGAGGGGAAAACCTTCTTCCTGGTCATATCTCTCTCTCTCACTTTCACACTCACTCTCTCTCTCTCTCTCTCGCTTAATTTATCGATTTATGTATGTGGCACCTTCTCCAGTCTTCTATATTAACACGTGTAACCCTCTCTTTCACTCTTTCTACCCCCTTTGAATTCCCTCTCTTCTTCTCCATTATTAACTTTTCTTTACCTCTCTACACACCCACCTCTATTTGTTCTTTTTCTCTATTTCTTTCATTTCTTTACCCCTTCCCTTTTTCCAACATTCAATCGGCCTTTTCTCTCTCCCACCCGTTTCTCTGGAAGGTTCTTCGCAAATTTTCTCTCCTCTTTCTCTCTAGCCTCTCTAGGACACATGCACTCATTCTTTGATAATATCCTCAATATCCATGCCCCCCCCCCCCTTCTCTCTCTCTCTCTCCTCTCTCTCTCTCTCTCTCTCTCTCCGCTTCCTCTCTCTCTCTCTCTCTCTCTCTCTCTCTCTCTCTCTCTCTCTCTCTCTCTCTCTCTCTCTCTCACACTCTTTTCTCTCCCCACCTTACTAAACCAAAGTCAATTAGCGTGGATAAAATGTTACGTATAAAAAGCTGGGAGCCAAGATTTATTCATAGTGGTTGCGCCACCACCTTAATGAATTCAGCGACTTAAAAGTTATATGACGGTGAACCATATCGCTGGGCAGGTTGAAATTAGATAAGGAACCGCCGACTGACCATTTTTCAATAGATGAAATATTAAAGTGGGGATTGAATACATAAGTAAATAGATAGATAGATAGATAGATAGATAGATAGATAGATAGATAGATAGATCATTCGAGGCGATGTTCAAAGCAGAAGAGAGAGAGAGAGAGAGAGAGAGAGAGAGAGACAGAGAGAGAGAGCTGACAGCACCCGCAGGATCTGATGAATAGACTACAAGGGACGGTGGCTCAGTTGATAGTGCTCTTGTCATTCGAGCAGGAGATCCGAGTTTCGAACTGGTGGTCCAGTCTCCGTACAGGATTCTTTAAAAAAAAATCTGACTACCAGAGAGACCTTTACCTCTTGATTACTTTTCAGAGGCCCCTCTATTACTACGAGCTATATGAGGGTGAGTGAGTGGTCAAGAGATTGGTAAGTATTCTTGTTTCTTTTACTTTTAGTTGTTCATTATTTAACAAAACAACAAAAACATTTCTGGTTCAAAGCACATAATTATTTTATACTACATTGTATTGACACGTTTCTCTAAGAAAAATAGCGATGCGTACTATGCGAAGGAGTTATACTCACTGCCTATTTATGTAGATCTGGGTTTAGGTCTAGGGTTTAGATCCTTGCCTGATGAAAGGGGTTTTAAGCGAATATTAAGTGGCGGCCTGACATAAATCTGTAGCCTTCTTTTACTCCAGAGTGCCAGACAAAGAGTCCTGTTATAAGAGGACCAAAGAACGGCCAGGGAACGGGTCAGATGGAGGATGTCAGCACAGACACTCAGTTCTGATGTCAGCATTGGTAGGTTCACATAGGTGGGTAGGGGAGGGAGAAAGAGTGAGAGAGAGAGAGATAGATATATAGACAGATAGATAGAGATAGAGAGATAGATAGATAGAGAGAGAGAAGAAGAAGAAGAAGTGAGAGTGAAAGAGAAGAGAAAAAGAAATAAAGAAAAAAGGTTAAGAGAGGGAGAGAGAGAGGGAGAGAGAGAGAGAGATAGAGAGAGAGAGAGAGAGAGGGAAAGAGAGAGAGAGAGAGAGAGAGAGAGAGAGAGAGAGAGAGAGAGAGAGAGAGAGAGAGAGAGAGAGAGAGAGAGAGAGGAGGGGGGGGAGGCAGACAGAGAGTGAGGCGACAACAGTACATGTATTAAATTTAGAGAGCTTTGATGTCAGCTGTTACAGTAACTAGACCTAAATGGATAGACTAGGTTTTTTTTTCTTCTGCAAACTTTGTCAGTCAACTTTCCTACGCTGCCGTACTGCTGTCTGGTATCTGATAAACAGCTGATCAACTTGTCAGGGTGGATCTGAATAACAGGGTCAGGTGAAGCATCTACCTTTCATTACAATAATCGTTGCTCAACGGGACTTTAACTTGTCTTCACGGGAGATGCCTACAAATTCAGTCGATTCCATGTACATATAATACCTTTTTAGATCAAAACAGGAATTTCTTCGAACGGACTGAATTATTTAGGCAATTCTCGAGAAAAAAGAGCATTCATCTAAACTATCGCACCGAACCAAAACTGAGAACATTAAAAGAACTTTTGCCACAACTCATTTGCTTGGTCGGCGTAGAATAGCCGGGGGGCGAGCCTACAAGCCCAGTCGGTATTGCTGTGGATTGGCGAACAGGAGGGAGAGTTTGATCTCAGCTGTTGTTGCCGTTTCCATAAAGGGCTTTGTGTGAAAACGGGGGGTATAAAATTAATCGAAGGTAATCTTCCGCCCCACTCCTCCCAAAAAGAAAATTAAATGTATAAACCTAGTCTTCCCGCCCCCTAGTGTAGCAGGGAAGATTTGTCTTATGTTTCTATCCATCTTCTCTTTCCACTTTAGAACCTCAAATATTAGGAAAGCCCAGACATAAGAGGAACAGTCTCGTAGTAATAGAATGAACTAGCATAGGATATATCGTGTCTTGCCTTCATCCTGAGCTTTTGTCTTCTGTCAATGCCGCCTGTCGCCGTATAGGATCCCTTAGGGGAACCTACGAGACATTGATGATTAAACCCGGAGAGAGGGAGAGAACTCTCTCCCTCGCTCTCATGGCTTAAGCTTTCTGCCCTGGAATCCATAAGGAAAGTTTGGGGGTTTGAAGGCACTATAGTTGACCTTTTAACTGATCCTGACCAGACAATAGATTAGTAAACCGCCAGTAGCCCAGCTCATCTCGTGTCACTTTCTTCGCAAAGAATCCTTTTAATTGGACGAGGCCTAAAACTAACGTCTGATAATTGTCCGTGCGACCACACAGACACAGCGCAGGGAGACCAGACTCCTGTCTCAGCCTGTAACATTACACTGACACCGACCTAACCAGAAGGGAGCTAAATCCGATAAATAATTTTTCCCGATGGTGGTTTCCAATCGGATACTTCCCGATTGGGAAGCCAACGGTGAAAGATGTAAAACTAACCCAGCACAACGCCATGCTGTAAACGAGCTAAATCCAGCAACAGACACCAAAGCTGTTTGGCTTTGATTACATTCACTGCCGCCTGGTCGCGACAAACGCTTAATTTGTAATACATGTAGTTGTCGACTATTTTTAGTTCCACTGACTGATGGGTGAAGGTGTCGGATGCGGGCGCTTGTGTCTGCTAGAGTGCTCTCCCGCTGTTGGAAGACTAGGAGAAATCAATAAGTTCTTTTTCATTGATTAAAACTTGAGAGTCGTCGACACTGAACATCTTTCCGTTTTGGTACGCGAGCCCTGAGAAGGCTACTTCCGGCACGTGACTGCTTCCGGTCTGACGTCACATGTTAAGGTTCAGTTAGAACTTTGACATTCTATTAAGGCATGAGAGAGAAAGAGAAAGAAAGAGCGAGAGAGCGAGAGAGAAAGATATTTTTGTAGGGGGGGGGGTCCAGGTGTCGGTGAGAAAGAAAATGGGACAGACAAAGAGTATGAGAAAGAGAGAGAGAGAGAGAGAGAGAGAGAGAGAGAGAGAGAGAGAGAGAGAGAGAGAGAGAGAGAGAGAGAGAGAGAGAGAGAGAGAGAGAGAGAGAGAGGAGACAGCATTGATTATTTCTGTTTCCTAATACTTTGTACATTGCATTGTCACAGAAAAGATAATTTTAAAGTTCTATTTTGCCATTTTATAGACCTTCCACTATTTTGTGAATAATTAAAAAATAAACAAACGTTATTTCTAGTCTGAAGCAAACAGATTTATTGAAAAAACATTTCCCCCGAGTAAAAAATTGTTGGGAGATAGTGTGTGGTGAGCAGTATCTGATATCCACGGATTTATACATTGTATCCTTTCTTGAATTCTCTTCTTACATCGCGTTTTTCTTCTCCTTATTATCCCATGGATTTTTCCCCAAGTTGAAGCCGTAGTTTACCGTTTTGATTTGGTGCTTGTCTCTTATCCAGATATTGTATGTGCAGTTCATATTTCACTGTGGTGGATTTTCTGATTTGCAACAAACTGAGAAAGAGCTACTACTGTAGCATTTGCTTGCATTGTATCTTCTCTAAATTTCCACCCCTTTTTTCTTCGGATTTGTTTTTGTATTCTTTTGAAGCCTTTCAAATATGTGGCCTACGTTTGTTTGCTAACACTGCGGGAAACTCTACATCATTGCAAGCCTGCGGCCAACTTTCTATCTGCTCGTGGTGATGTGTGGATCCAATGCAAACACCTGACTGATTGGACGCGATCGATATCTTTTATTCTCCGTCCATCTTTTGCAGGCTCGCTTAGAAATTTTCTGCACATTTTCCCCGAAATTCTTTTGGGTGAAGTAAAACTAACAGTTTCGCAGAAAACAAAATTTCAGCCGAATTACTGGAGAGATGTTGGGCAATTCCGCGCAGTATGCCTCATCCTTTAGTTTGTTTAAAATGAGTAGTTGCTGTAACATAAAATGCCTCTGTCTCTTTTTGCATGCAAATACTTTTCTCGAAGAGTTTACTTGTTTTCGTTCTTATTTTTATTCACCTACTGGTACTTCTGCACTAAAAGTAAATAGCACCAGTTTTATTTTGGATGATTTTAACATGTTTGCATGTTTTCCCCGATCTCTACGATTTATGTACAGTACACTAGTGAGCTATGACAATAAACATTTACATGTACTATCAGTATCAGAGTTCTTTATTTGCTGCTAAGATGCAGTTGTAAGATGAAGTAAACATAAGCGACATTGAAAGGCAGCACCATACTTTGCGATATGATTTTGACTAGTATAGTAGTAAATGTAATAAAGATCCTATAGGCCTTCTTTGCCAGTACATGGTTTTCCTAAGGCAGCACGGTGGTAAAATATCGTATTCGTGTAGATAAAATCCACTCATACCATTACCGTGGGTTCAGTCTATGTTTAAGTACACTGTCCTTTCACGTGACCATCAGTCAGTCAGTGTGTCGGTCTAGTGTTGCATCACTGAGCAGAATGGCCCGTTTGAATACACTGTCCATACATGTAGATAGTTACTGCACTGCGGGTCGTGATTATATCATAGATCGATACTGATTGCCAGTGGTGGGATAACAGGAGAGAGAGAGGGTGAGAGAAAGGACAAAGAAAAAAAAAAAAGAGAGAGAGAGAGAGAGAGAGAGAGAGAGAGAGAGAGAGAGAGAGAGAGAGAGAGAGAGAGAGAGAGAGAGAGAAAGAAAGAGACAGACAGAAAGAGAGAGACGGGGACAGAGGAGATAGTGGTACAAGTGATACATGTATAGATAGCGCGATAGGTAGATAGATATAGAGAATTAGAGAGGGTTTGGGTGGTTTGGTTTGAGTTGGTTAACGTCCAGCGTCATCAATATATAGGCTTTATTGTGAACATGGACGGGTCCCAAAACTGACGTCTGAAAATTTCATGTGCTGTCACATACGAGACAGGGCGGGGAGACCTGTGTTTCAATCGGCCATATTATCGAGGGGGGGAGGGCAGAGAGAGTGAGCGAGAAAGATAGAATGTGCCTTCTATCAAAGTTGTTTATCATTATATGTGCGCTCCATACACATGACGCGGCTTTTAGAGAGATACTCTTGACGACTTGCTATAGAATTAATTCATCTTTATAGACACCCAAAGACACGCACTGGTTTTATAACTACATAGTACAGAACTAAGGTATTACAATACATGGGTATTATAAATGAATACTGTACTCTTTAAACAACAGAAGTTGACGCGCGGCCATCTTGTTTACACTGATGTTAATGATGTCAAGCAGCGTCTCTCGGCTCAAGCCATCACTGCACTGGATCAACAATTCTACTCCAACTAGGAACCCAGGGTGTTCCGATTTGACAAAGATGTATCCCAACCACAGAAATGCAAATACATGATGTAAGACTTATGTGATCCCAGCATTTCGGTTTCGCGACCAGGCGGATATTTCTGTCGCGTTCTCCCAGTTGATGAAAAGGGTTTCAAATTCGGTACACGTATCAACAATGTATTTTCTAAAATGATTTTCAATGAAACAATTCGCAGAATAATGATCCCCTTGTCCAACCGGTTGGGCTAAGATTTGAAAAATAAATTCCATATTCTATCTCAGCATCTGACAATCTTTTGATTCCATATCGATTTTAAAGGGAGGAGTTTGGGTTGAAAGACCCTGGTGTTTGGTTATCGGTTCCTGGTTAGACACTGCGTTCAGACAAAGAACATAATTCATGTTAAAGTTAAGCTGCACTGTTTCTGTCGTTATTCCTTTATTCCTGGAGAGTACTGGGCAGTGGTGTTACTGATTGAGTGATTCATGTTTATTCGCGAACCTACTGTGATTTTTACACTGGAATTTTCAAAACCTCAATTATCCTTCAAAACCTACCTGGTCATAGTTAACTTGCATCATGTAGTTGAGCTTATAATTAAATAATAAAAAAAAAGAATGAAAGATAATTGGCTTGTTCTGACAACGGGGCGCATAACCGAAAAATAGGGATTGGTATAAGTACCTCTTCAGGTGTTCGATTGGACTGAAGGCGCTAGGTAACGGTAATAGAAGGCCTACTCGGGATTGACGATCAGAAGTTCAAAGCTTCAAATTTCAAACCGCAAAACTTAATTTTTTTTTTTGCCACGTCCTGTTGAGATCTATATAGACGGTGTAAATTATATATGAAAATCAACAAAACACAACAAAATAAACAAGTTAAGGATACCACTACTGATGCATTTATAAATTATACCATGCCACACAACATTCTTACGTGCTGCACACAATAAAGATAAAGGAGACATTCGACTCTTTTGAAACATGTTTCACTGTTTTATTTTTAATGTCTTTCTCTAAACAAGATTACTTGAGGCAGCACAGAGCGAAGCGGACCTCTACGATCAGAATAATTGTCATCACAAACAGTAGAGAGTTCAGCTGGTCGGGCAAGTTACAATAAAGATAAAAATCATCGTAGTAGTAATAGTTACACCACTTAGAGAGGGGATCAACTCTGATGTTAGCATCATGCCCTTCAATGCTTTGATGTCGCAACGGGGGCATGAGCCTAGTATTTCAAGCGTGTTTATTTTTATGTTGATACGTGTACGAGCGTACTAAATTATACTTAAAATTGTTAGGTGTTGTCAGAGGCAGACTAATCACACATTATGAAAAAAAAAAGGGGGGGGGGGGTATACTCAGGTCTATTGTAAAAGGTAAGAGGCAAGGGGAAAAAATGGGAATTTCCGTACATATATCAGAACGGGGAAGGATCACACTTGCCTTAGCGACCAATGACGACTTACGGAGGAAACCTGGACTTATCTGCTACCCAGGCAAGCTGAACAATAGATTTCCCTCTACCAAGTACCAAGCAAAAATACCTGTCAAGGTAAAGAGGAAGTTTAGTGGAGTCAAGTCCAAGAACTAAAACACTGATTGAGAAATGAGTCGCCAAGAGGTGATGCACATTTATTTTAAAAATTTAATGTAATATATTATATTCACTAACCACATGATGATGGGAAAACTTTTCTAGAGCAGGCTGTTAATATTGGGGTTTACTTTTGAAATTAAAATGGGAAAATGCCAAATCACCGGAAAATCGCTCCCTTTTGTAGTTATGCTTGCGCTGTATAGTAATTATTAATGCAAGAACACTCAAACACACAACAGTAAACCATACAGCACATTGTTATCATCATGAATGCCTATACACAGATGTATACGTACAAGTATTTAGGTACCTGTATGTAAGATGTAACAAAGCAATATGCACGATATGTTTGAGTATGTACATACAAATGAAGGCATATATTATATTACACAATTATGTATACATAAATAACCACTGAATTTGATAAAACGTGAGGCGCCATACAGCAACAAATGTCAACCATATTCTACAGATGCACATATCCTACTCCCATGATCCATCAGCCGAATCATATATTAATTCCTCAAAACCAAGTCTGCTCACCTATTAACCGCCACACTGTGTTGACAGCGACACAGTCGCTAGTGCTTTGAACTGAGGGGAGGAGGGCTAAAGGTTTGAAACTCAGCTGGTGCCCCCATGTTCGTATACAATTTCCTGGGAAGCCTTGATGACTTAAAACTAACTAAAGCCACAGAGAGAAACTAAGAGTGAAAACCAAAGTTTGTCCTGCCATTCCATGCGCTGAGTAGGCTACTGACGGATACTATACCCTCTCCAATGTGTAACAATGTGTTAAGAACATGATAGAAAAATAGAAAGCGCACACCCGAGAGAGAGAGAGAGAGAGAGAGAGAGAGAGAGAGAGAGAGAGAGAGAGAGAGATGTGGGCTTCAAACTTTATGTAAAGAAGCTGTAGCTCATTAAATAGAGATACCTGTACATACATGTACTACTAGTACGCTGTAGTTGTAATACAGCAGTAACACTTACAGCATTGGTAGTACATTTAGTAACTACTAATGGAGTGGTAATTTTTTTTGTGTCAGTCAGAAGGTGTCATCTCTAACAAATTATGACATGTCTACACAAAGAGCAATGTTACACCTAAAAACTTTTGTTTTAATATTGGCTGTGGTGGTTGGAAGAAGTTAATATCCAGAGGTTCAAGAACTTTAAAATTTCCGCCAAGAATGTTCCATACATATGTTTTTTTTTTTCTTTTAAACATCTTAAGTCATAACCAAGCCTATTAAAAACATTCGTTCTAAGGGAGAACACAATTCATAACAAGTTAACGAGTAAATCCAATGTCATAACTCCCACATAAAGTTGTAATTCCATTTTCATTCTATATATTTTCTCTTACACTGTGCCAGTAACAACAAATATATGTTTACATTGCAGTCAAAACATTCTCAAAGAGATCGAGTTACTGAAAGCATAAAAATTACAACAATATAAGTATTATAACTATAAGAGTATACATCTTCATTTGACAGTCTCTTCGTCCAGCATGTGTACAGCAGTGAGTCACTGGTTTAAAGGCCAGTAGATGTATCCTGATAAAAAAAAACTTTGCAAACACACAATCAGTTAAAAAAAAGTCTTAAAGATCCATGTTCATGTGTTATATTTAGGAACTTTTGTCTATAGAGGGAAACGTAATCTATTGTAAAAAATGAGAATACATGTACAACAGAAAGGAAACTATTAGGAGGAGATAAAACAAACTTGGTGGAGACACACTACAAACACGCCACAAGGTCTGGAAAACTAAGCTATACTAACTTGAAGACAAACTACAAACACGCCACAAGGTCTGGAAAACTAAGCTAGACTAGCTAAGTCACACAGCGAACTAAACTTAGAGCAATTACAGACACACTAGGAGACCTAAAAGCTAAGCTAAGCTAACAACATTGAGCAACCAGAGGCACATTGGAGGCCTGGAAGCTAGACTAGACCCAAAGTTACCCACACAGCTTCACATGCACATGTACAGAGATCAATTTGAACAATTATTACATACACATTTGCCATTATGACGGATTAAAAATGATATGCAACAACTCTCTCTGTAACTGTCTGTGACTATCCGTTAAAGATGTGCATTTAAAAATGACTATAATTTAATTCTAACAAAACCCAAATTAAAACAACAAAACTGGCTGCGAGACTAGTTTAAAATTACAGTTGTGATCTGTACCATATGGCTTAGTGTAAAAAAACCCACCAAACAATAGGTGTTGAGTTTGC
This sequence comes from Elysia chlorotica, assembly GCA_003991915.1. Classification (NCBI taxonomy): domain Eukaryota; kingdom Metazoa; phylum Mollusca; class Gastropoda; family Plakobranchidae; genus Elysia; species Elysia chlorotica. Next base: position 671,072 of record RQTK01000165.1, read on the forward strand.
CCGAATCTTATAAATCTATAGTAAGTGAACATTAACAGTTACATGTACTATGCTCACCTGTTAAAGATCAAATAATAAAAGAAGATCTAAGCCAACCAACTCAGAAAGGTTGGTGCGGTTGGGCTGGAAAATAAAGGGATTAGGAAGAGGGTAGCAGTAATGCAATACCACACTTGCTGACAAGTGATTTTTTAGCCAATTCCCCGAATTTAAGTTAGACATTTTTAAGACATCTGAAGGACAAATCTTGAAACAAAGATGGTATATTTAACGTGTCAACACAGAAACCCAAGCTACTGGCTTTTAAAATGCCACTAAAACTCATACAGAACAAAATATACATGTTGCAGATTGGTAGGATAGGTAAGTTCAAAAGCAGTCATGGGCAATAGGAGTGGGAGGTAGGAGTAGACTGGACTAAAATTGTGTGACACTATCAAGTAAGCAGGACAGAGATGGATGGACAATGCATGTACAAAAGCACCTAGGACACATGTACAGAAAGTGACATAAAAAAATTTGTAAGCGTAGGCTTTGATTACTATGCACATGGTCAAATAAAAATGTAGAGTAATGTAATTTTATACATCATAAGTATAATTATCTATACATATATAGATCATAAGTATGATATATTCTTATTTCAAACAGGTCGATTGCTTGACGAAGGAACACTCGCTGCACCATTGTGAGCCAAGGGACAGAACTTGAGAGGCCGAAATTTGGTTGATTTTTACAAGGCACTCAACAATGTTGTTAGTCGAAAATAGAACGATGAGGAATGAGGTAGACGGAGGCACCCAGCGCCACAAGAAAAAATACAACATAGCCGTGCACACTTGTGCCAGTAGAAGAAAAAAAACCCAACAAAAAACAAGACTATAAAATCGCTGCCAAGTAGATGTAAAGAACCTATGGATGAGCACATTGTTTTGGTGGAAAAAGGAAAGCGATAACTTTAAGAATCACACATCACTTTTACACCAAGTAGTAATCTGGGTTATTCCAGTGTCATTTTAAAAAGATCAATATGAAAACTAAAATCCAAGACCTACCGGACATGAACTGTAAAAACAAGTTTTGAATATTTTTCCACAAAATTAAATATTGATAAGAGTAATGTTCCAGTTTTCATTACACTCGTTCAGTTTAATACAACTACATCTCGCATGGCATCTAGTGAAGTAGTATGCTTTCAAATTTTGTAACATAAAGACATATGCCACTAATTTGAAATACAATTACAAGAAGCCTCCTCTTACACATTGATTTCTGTATATCTCCTTCATAAACATTGATATGACAAGACAGCCACTAGTGGGAGCCAGAATATTGATTGGAAGATTAAAAAAACATCCATTTATAAATTAAATAAAAAACAATTATTAATTGAACTGCCATTTTAGTCACATTGAAGAAAAAAGAAAAAAAAAAAAACAATAACTTTTGACTACCACATTGGAAACCTTCAGGCTAAGAAATAAAATCAACATTTGTTATGGAAGATATACATACACACACATTGTTGAAGAAGTTTTAATTTTTGTGTAGTTTATTATACAACAAAACACATTAATAAAAATCATCAAGTCAAATTTGAAGTTTCGTAGATGTGAAAGTATTGAGAGCCAGGGAAAATTAAAGAACTATCTGTTCTCACAAAAAAAAAAGTTAGAGAGAGATAGATAGATAATGAGAGAAAAAGAGAGAGAGAGAGAGAGAGAGAGAGAGAGAGAGAGAGAGAGAGAGAGAGAGAGAGAGAGAGAGAGAGAGAGAGAAGAGAAGTTACCTCATGGTAACATTAGAGAGAGAGAGAGAGAGAGACAGACAGACAAGTTACCTCATGGTAACATTACTTGACATTCCATGTAATGTATAAATTATTATATACATGTCTCCATCATTGAGGAAAAAAAAATACCAAGAGAGCATTTGTTGTTATGTGGTGGGAGAGTGCACCTGTCCTACATGTTGAAATAATTCATCATATCACGAACAAAGTGCATGTACTTGTCTTACGACAATTGAAATATTTGTATATATGCCATACCAGTAAAAATTTTAGACAGTAAAAATTAAATGACAACTTACAAAATAAAATGGTTCAAAATATTTTTTTTTCAATTTTGTTTTATTTTTTATTTACTCTGCTTAGAAAGATAAGATATAAAACATTTTTGCTTTTCAGAGAATATCTTCAAATTAAATTAACTTTAGTAAAAATTGGTAAGTTGTTAACAATCTTTATTCACAAGGATGCAAAATTTTGACAGTTGAAAAGAGCAAAAGTTGATGACCATTTGGACTCCTGTGAATAAATGTACAAAACAAGTTTTTTTTTTTTAATTACCTATTTTGTTGTGGCAATCCCATAATTTCAAGTTCTAGCATTAAGATGCTATTTGATCACCACCCACCCAACATTGTATAATGCTTGATAATGCCCATTTTAGCCAGCCATTAAAAATAAGATACATATAAGATATCTTTTGAAAGAAAAAAGCCACTAATAATTATGAAAGCAAATCGGTTTGAAACTATCATAACGGCATCCCTGGGAAAGGGGATTTGTAGGAAAAGACTGTACAATTCCTTCCACTAATCAGAAAGTATATTGAGCTCGAAGAAGTCCTTGAAAAGAGATTTTGAATTTGGTACATGAAACCATATTATTCTATACATGTATCTGCAAATAGAAGGCCACATCATTTACAGTCTAAGACGAAATAACAACAGAATGTCATGATGTAAAATACAGACCATAGGATCAATTTATAAAAAAAATTTGAGCACAGAATTATGGGTAGTCTAAACGTTGATCACAAAGAAATATGTATCACACTTTGACAATATTGTCTCTCAACATCTAACAAGCTGATTACATTGTATAATAGACACGAGCAGGCCTGAACTACACCAGAAATGTCGGGTTTGTTTTCTGATACTAAGATAGTGATATATAGCTGATCCTGTGTACGACAAAGGGATCTCAGAACATTTTTTTTAAAATGCATCAAAGTTAGGCCTTCAAAGGGCTTGGCAGAGATGAAAAATTTGCGTTTAAATGTGTGAAGAGCATCAACGTTAGGGCAAGAGTTGATTTTAAACGGGTTGACTTTATTAGAATGGAACTTTAAAAGGTTCTTTTTGATCAGAGCTTTAATCCCATTTTAAACAGCTTTTCTTAAAGGAAGTGAGTTTAAGCAGCTAAAAAAAAGCACTATATCACAGATTTAGCCACCTTGTTTAACCGTGACTGTATGAGATACCAGAAATACAGTTCTAATTGGACCTATTCAAATTCCGAACTCAATCTTTATTTAAAAAAAAAAAAAAAAGAAATCTCATGCTCACCAAACTAGGGAATTTGATATATTATGTAATTAAATTACAGACTAAGTACCAAATTAACAATTTCTAAAGCTATACACATAGGAAATTCATCAACAACCAATTATGACTGATAGGATAGAATTTTTCAGAGGCCAAGTGTTCTGCCCATCATGCATCTTGCTATTTATCACAACCATTTAGTTAAAGCAATTCCTAGTTAGATCTAGACACTTTGAAGTTCTTGGTTCATGGCTGATTGTTCTAAAGGTAGAAACAAAAGGACAATGTCAGTGTCAATACCATGTATTACACGCTGTACATGTTACATTGTAGAAATTCTATACTATAACAAAATTGATTATAATTATTTGCCCTATACTGATTTTTTGGGGACAAAATTCTTGTAAACACTTATAAAGATACAATTGAACTCATAACAGAGAAATACAGAGACAGATGTTACAAATTTGTTTTCACTTAAATCTAAAAATAATTCACTGAAGATCAGAAACAACTCTTTACAGCCTATGTTTCACAGAATTAAAAATTATATTAAAGCAAATAAAATACATTTAAAGAACTGTCCTTTTAAAAATTATGTTTGCTTAAAACTTAACACACACAAAAAAAGACCCAAAAACAATTCATACCTTATCACAAAATGTAAATTTTTAAATGCAAAACTTTTCTACATATTTTTAATAAATACATTAAAAAACCTGTTGCAAAAGAGATAAAATGTAAAATGTAATTTTAACGTATTTCAGTAAGTAAAATCTTCACAGTATCTCTCTTAGAGACCTATTGGCATTTTTAGTCACTATGATAAAGATATTAAGAATAAATGTCTATACTATATGCTATATGGCACTAAATCATAGGAAGAGAAACAGCACTAAATTTTAACAGTGGAAACCTCACAAAACGAAGTGTGATAATTCGAATATCTCATAAACTGAATTTCCCAAGAGAGTCGGTTTAATTTTTCCTCTTTGGCTCTATTAAAATCACACTCATAATTCGAAGTTTTTCTGATGTGATTCCCTTAATTTGAAGCTCGCACCACCAATATGCATTACAAAAGTATTACCTGTCACAGTATCAAGTAGAATTCAATGCTCATTGCTGTCCGGACATGCCTTTAAAAGAAATGGGGTTGGAAGAAGGTTGCAATTTAGAAAAAACAAAACAATAGGAAACTATCATAACGCAGTTTCTCACTTTTGTGGTTGAGGTGTGTCCCCTTTTGTGATTTGAGTTGTCTGATTTCGAAATGTAGGTTATTTCCCAAGCATTTCGAATTATGAGGTTTCCACTGTACTTTCCTATTTCCAATAATTTTGATCAAAAGAAAAGATAATGTTTATTATTGATAACTGATTTACAAGCTAAAGGAAAACGTTACTCCAATCAACAGTGCTAGATACTAAAAAAATTAACATTAAAAGAGAAGCTCAAACTGTTTTATATCAATTCAGAATGATCCACAACTTAAAATTGTCTTTTCTTTTTATAAAACGACATGATAATTGTGTTAAGTCTCTAAATGGTCAATATAAAAACATTTATTGGTCATAAAGACCATCCTGCAATAATACCACTAAATTTGTAGAAAAAACATTTGTTGAGTGACATTAATTATGAAAAATTGGCTTATTTCATAGTTTTCTACCCAAACGCCAAAATTTGAGGGCCACCATATCTTTTAAAACGTGTAACCTCTCACTCTAGGGGGTTGATTTTTGTAAAGCACCCTTTTCAATGAAATATTTCCTGTGGATATGTATATATACTTTTCTGAAGGTTTGAATGACAATCTCCAACTCCAACTCAGACCTACAAGTTAAAAGTAAAAAAAAAAATCCAAATTATAAAAAGATGCATTTAAAACTAAGTTACTGATCGGACAGTAAACATAAATTTAGAATCGAAGCAGAAATATGATGATGATTCTGCACTAATTGCTGTGCAAAAAAGGCATGTGAAGCACAATGCTTGAAATACATACAAACAACCAATTTGAAATAGGCCTGACAACAAATATATATACTCCTGACATAGCAGAGTCCCAACACTGGAGTTTTAAAAAGTATTGCCCATCTCTGAGGAGACAATGAGGTCACAGGGTTTACAAGTATCTCACAAACAAATAATCCTGAAAACAATAAGATTCAACAAATCCAAACAAGTTTCATAAAAAAAATGTACAACATGAGTCACACAATTAAATTCAGGACAAATTTAGGTTGTAACCTTCAACAATAAAAATCAACATAAGTAATTTGAATGACATTAGTCGGTGATTAAAAATGCATTATATGAGAAACAAGAAAAAAGCCTGATCTTTTACACAAATAATCTGTTTATAATTTGACACAAGAAATGAAAAAAGGTATATTAAATATTCACATATATATATATAAATATATCTCAAATAATTATGAGAAATTGTGCTCTTTAACAGTAACTGTTGTTTACCAATTGATCACAAAGACTGAACCATAATAATGGGCAACATTGGAAAAATGTACAATCTTATTCATTAGTAGATGTGATACTTACAAATGCACAGAGTTCATTTTGAATCTTATGAGGTAAAAACCCGAGGCTGCACTGGCTGAGATAATGACAACAAATACTGAAGTCATTCACAAGTTTCCAATGACCTTTATGTTAGTAGGATTCTTTAGCATTACCAGACAAATTCTGAGAGGGAACAGCTGTTCTTATCCGACCTATCACCTCGCAAAGGCAATATGGAAACATAACGGCACTCAGTCACTTGATAAACAAATGTCACGTTACAACAGTTTGGAAAAGAAGCTATGGATAGACATAAGGTACCGTTTAGTTTTACAACTATACATAAATCTAATGCACGACATTTTGCCCTACTGATGTCCCTGGTCCCTGCTCAAAGTTGAAGTCTAAATTCCCTTCTAGGGACAGCTCCTGTTTTATAACCTGATCCACATCATAGTGGTAGTCTATATCCGATATAAGATCCATGTCAATGTCCAAGGGATCCCCAGTCATGTTGCTACTATTGCTGTTGTTATTGCTAGTTCCAGGGTTGCAGGCGTAGCCGCTGAGCGCTTGACTGTTACTATCCAAGTAGCCTAGCTGATCAGCGTTGCGCAGTTGCCCACAGAGGCTCATGTTACTTCTCATTCCGTTCCCATTTATCAACACATTATTGCAGGGCTGCACTAGATTGTTTGCGTTAATGGGTGACATATTACCCTGTGGGGAGAGGTTCCCCTGGGGTGAGAAATTAGGGGAGGGTGTGTTTGCAGCAGTGTGTGACCTATAGGCTAGGGGACCCCGTGTCAGCGCCTCACGCAGAATGGGGGCCTGGGTAACTGCCTGAAGCTGCTGCTGGTGTGACGCTGACTGGCTGGGAAGCTGCTGGAGCAGGTGCCTGCGCTGCTGGGGGGACAGGGACAGCTGCTGGCAGGTGAGCGGCGACAGGGATAGCTGTGAGCACTGCTGATGAAGGCTGGGGCTCACCTGTTGGGGAGGGTCTGGGGACGACGCCAGGTTTGCCTGCTGGGTGTTCACAGACAGGGACCCAGGGGAGTTACACTGGGCCAGTCCTGGGGATATACAGTTTGAGTCCTGTGACCCCAGCGATCCGCCTCGGTATTCGTCGCCATAGAGATCAATAGAATGAGCCTGGCGGTAGGGAGAGGAGCCACCACCATTCCCACCAGTGTCAGAGTTTGTGGTGATGTTGAGCTGATTGTTGGCCTGACCAGTGTGAATCTGTTGCTGAAGACAAAGCCCAGAGTGCAAGTTTTGTCTCGAGTACTCCAGTCCGTTCATCTGTTGCTGCTGCTGCTGCTGGCCAGCCTTGGGGTAAGGTGGAGGCGCCGGCAGGTGTTGGTACTGGCCACTCACACCGTCAGACGAGCCAGAATCCACGCCCAGGAAGTTCGTTGGCTGGCCTGAGTTAGAGCTGGAAGGGAATTCCCTGGAAGAGGCGGACAGGTACGGGTCTGACAGACCAGTCACGATATCCTGGCTCAGCTTCATACGAACGTCCAATGAGTCAATGAGCTCAGAGTAGCTGCTGCCATCACCCTGGTAGATCGTGGGGGAGTTACTGACTTCACGACCCCAAGGAATCGGTGACATCGGGGGCACCTGGTTATCGTGGAGATCTGGCTCTGCAGCGGCGTGAATCGGCGACAATCGGCCACAGCTGCTGGCGTTTGAGCTGGCCCGCGGTCGGAAGTCTCCAAAGCTGAGAGAGTCCAGGTAGTCATCGCTACCACCTGGGGACAAGGCACCGCCCAGCCCACCATTCTCCATGGCACGTAATGCTTCCACCTTCTTACGTACACGCCCACGTTTTTTCTCGTAGCTCTTGGTCTCCATGCTGCCAGCCCTCCGCCGAGGCGCCTTTCCAGGCTTAGCGTCCGGGTTGAGGACCCACCAGGAGCTTTTGCCTGTCCCCTCATTCTGAATGCGCATAAATCTATTATGGAGGGACAGGTTGTGGCGAATAGAATTCTGAAACGATTAAAAAAAAAATTAGTAAGCAAGTACGGCAAGGTTGTCGTCATTAGTTTGGATCACATTTAAACACGGTTTACAAAATGACAAGCAGGTCTGTATTTGGACAGATGCTCTACTCTAGAGTTTTAGGCCTGATGTAAATCTTGGGTACATAGTTTTTTTTAATTTATTTTGTTTGAAAAAGAATTTGCCGTAGCAATCGACGTTTAGATCTAAATTTGAATGATTGAAAGGAATTCTTTCCTCTAGAGAAACAAGTCTTCCGGTTATCGCACGCATTCCCACAGAATAAGGTCGACTTAAAACCGGATCACAGCAAACAAAATTAACCGAGACTTCAGTCATACTCATAGCCCTGCTTTGTATCTTGCCGGAGTAGAAATAATCTATAAAACGACGGCCTTTCGGGTGTTTCTATCACCAAAACACGATGTTAACGGACTTTCGATTAAACGTGCAGATGACATTCGAGGCCACCCTGAATTTTCTTTCATCCAACAAGGAAGAGGATCGCAACCAATTGGAAATCTGATTTATACCGGAAAGTTTGGACTCGTGATAATATCACAGCAAAACAATAAAACTTCTATGATGAAAATTGATCGCTCATGATGCACGCCGTGTCAGTGGTCCAGAAAACAAGAAACTAAACCTAATAAGGAAAGGCTAAGCTCTAAGATTCTTCAGTTGATGCTTTTATCACTCGACAATAGTGCATAGGACGGGGATAGAAAAATCTTCTGGTTGATTAAAAAGTTCCCGACCTGCTGGGAACCTTGGGAACCTCAGTTCTATTGGTTTTTTTTCATTTTAGGTTGAGGTCTAGATTTAGATGACTAAGTTCATTTTCCTGTTATCGCGCGCACCCATGAGAAAAAAGTTTCTAAAACAGTATCACAGAAATCAAAATTAACCGAGACTGCAGTCATGGCTTTGTGTCCTCCCAACGTGGAAATAATATAAACAAAAAAAATTAATTAATTACTGGGTTTCAGTTGTTTTTATAGTCACGACAAAATATTAGAGACTTTTAAAGGCGCCAATGTCATTCAATTCAGCAATTCTGAGGCAACCCTGGATTTTCTTAAATCCATTCCGGAAAAGGTGAACCCATGGCCACCAGTGCCCGTAACTCCGTCAGCGTATGCTCTGGACGGGCAAGCTGGGATGACTCAGCTTAAATCTCAGCTGATGGCCCCGTTTATATGCATTATTTTTCGGAAACCTGGTGCATGTTAAACTTATCACCACAGATCCCTTCCAGCTCCCACAAAAATCCAGTTTTTATGCGTCTCGGGAATAGATGAGGACAATAGACAATGTAAAGGAAGAATCCTACACAGAGACAGAGGCATCAAAACAAGACACTTCCCAGAAGAGACAAGAGAGTACCGCAGAAAAAACGACAGAGACATTCATTCTCTCACTTTCAATGGAAAAAAAGGAAAACAACACCAGTCATTTCAAATGTATTTGTCAGCTATATTATTCATTTATTTTCTTTTGTCGGTTGGTAAACAAAATTTACACGTATCATGATTCTTATTCTCAGACAATGAACATTTCTATTTTGTAAATAGTCACGAAGTAATAGTAATACCGTAACCAATAATAAGATCCCCCCCCCCCCACTCTTTTCCACACACACACAACGATCAGCCAAAAAAGCTGCACAGTGTGTAAGCTTGGTCCGGGTAACTTACCGAGTGACCCTCTCGCCCTGTCATATCCTGCTTCAGTTGACAATTCCCGCGGACCAAATTATCGTACTAGTAGTGTTTCTGCTCCTTTAATCATAATTATTATTATTAAGATTCTTGAATACCAAGTTATAAAGATATATCGGATGGATAACCTAATAGGACAACTAAAATATTATATGCTTATTGAAATTCGATAACGTCTCTAATGCTTCGTACTATTTAAAATAAAAAATGAATATGATAGAGAGACGCGCTTTGGATGCTGGTTGGAGTACGAACCAAAGTGACTAGAGAACAGCAAAAAAAGATAATAGTAAATACATACAGACAACACATAGATTTTTATTGACTAATAAATGTATGTTTTACAAAAATGAATATATAAACGCGAATACTTATCACAAAAAAGAAGCTTCGTAGATGGTCTATAACTGCAAAGATACAAATGCTTGGACAAAAGTCTGGACCACAAAAACAAAAAAGAATAGAGGAAAAAAAGTCTAGGTCTATTAAGACAGCAAAGCCCAAAGTGACCACAAAAGTACATAGACCTAGACATAGGTACTCCTGCAGTATGCGACGCCCTGTGGTAGTGAAGTAACACTACAGCATCAGCGCGCTCTACATAAATTGTACAGAAAAAGGCAGAAGCCGTTAGTTCGCCATGACCTGTTTTGCCCGGTGAGCTGCTAAGGTGGGAGTCAGTGGCCCACAGGGTACACCAGCCCCCCCGGCCCTCAAACCCAGTGGCCGATAGGAACCGTGACCCGAAAATACAGTCACGCTGACAGCGGGACTGGTTTGGCGCCGTGCCAAGCAAGCCGAGCATTGCACACTCAGGGTTCAGCGCCGCTGGTTTGCAGGACTGCCAACCCAACCAGACAGAAAATTGTACATTATTTCCAAAAAAAAAAAAAAGCATACCAAATACGCTATTGCGGCTTTAAGTTGACAGATACGTGTGTGTGTATGCTGCACAACATCCAATAGCACACTGTACTTTGACTGCTGGCGTGGGGGAGGGATAGGGTCGGTCCTGGGGTAGAACATTGGCTTCGACGCAAAAGGTCCGGGTTCGAGCCCTGGCGATTGCGCTCCCTACCGGTTGGGTCGGTGTCAGTATAATGTGAACGCCTGAGACAGGAGTCATGGCATCCCCGCCCTGTCTGGTGTGTGGCAACACGTACAATTGTCAGACGTTAGTCTTGGGGCCCGTCTACAGTATAGCCTAAATATTGCTGATGGTGGACGTTAAACCAACTCAACTCGACTGCTGGCGTGCCACTTGCTCTGTTAAGATCTACCTGCAACTGCGATGGGGTTCTTTTCTAAATTTTCTTTTCTTTTCACGCAAAGGTGTCAAATCTGCGATTTTCTACCAGAGGACACGGATGATCTCAATCAATATAGTGCAGTTGAACTAAACTGAGCTCAGGGAGTCCTAGGACTGTTAATAGATTACTAGTAGTAACGGTAACTGATTATCTCTCTAAGTGGTAAAAACATAAAAATTGTGCATAAAAAGGTTGATTAAAAATAAAGGGCATATACCTGGAGAATCATTTGCGGGTGTGATAGCTCTCAGCACTATGTGGTATTGGAACCACTGACCTCTGTTCAAATTCGCCAAAAGATTAAGCTACCAGCAAGGAAAGGAGCGAGGGGGGGGGGGGGGGGAGAGCTGAGTGAGTCAGCGAATGCGTTTGTTTTTACGACACATAAGCACAGTAGCAGCTATATTGTGCCCATCCATGATGTTTTAAGACAGTTAATACATTATACCAGTAACAATGGTGACTACTTTATCACTCTAAATGGTAAAAGCATAAAAAGGTTAGTTAACAGTGAAGTGTATGAACACCGTTTTAAAAGACCCATGTGTAGGACGATAACGGTTAAATAGGAGTTATGTATGATGTGAGACAGCATACAACCTGTCAATGGTTAGCTTATTTACGGTACGGTCGATGAACGTTAGAAAAACAACAAAACAAATCTTATCAGCACTTAAAAAATGTAAGCAAGGCACATAATCGTACTTCAAAGAGGTCCCCGTATGAAGTTACAAAAATCTTTCAGTACAATTCCTAGTTTATTTAGCGTGTCCTAGGCATGGGCCTTAGGGAATTTTCTATACGACGACTCTTGAGAATACAGATCGGGCCATTGTTTAAATACGGTAGAGAGAGAGAGAGAGAAAGAGAGAGAGAGAGAGAGAGAGAGAGAGAGAGAGTTTTGTTTTGCCTTTTCTTTTGTGTTTTCTTTCCAGAAGACGAATATTGAACAAAGTGAAAACAAGACATTGTGGGTGTTGAACATTGTACTAGGAGCAACAAACGCAGTACTGGTAGTAATTATTATCGTAGAATTAGTATTTAGTATTCGACTTGGAAACTGGGTAACAGTAGTTATAACAGTTGTAATCGTAGCAATAGCACAACAGAGGCGGCAGCAGCAGCAGCAGCAGCAGCAGTAGTAGTAGTAGTAGTAGTAGTAGTAGTAGTTGGTTGATTGGTTGGGTTGGTTTAACGTCCAGCAGCAGCACTATATAGGCTATATTGTTGACGGGCCCCAAGATGGACGTCTGACAATTTTATGTGCTGCCACACACGATAGAGGGCGGGGACACCATGACTCCTGTCTCAGCCGATCACATTATACTGACACCGACCCAACCAGGAGGGAACGCACCAGCCAGGATTCGAACTCGGGACCTTTTGTGTCGGAAGCCGATGTTCTACCCCTAGACCACCGCGCCCCCAGTAGTAGTAGTAGTAGTAGTAGTAGTAGTAGTAGTAGTAGTAGTAGTAGTAGTAGTAGTAATAATAATAGAAGTAGTAGCATTGATAATGATAGTACATGTATGAATAATTCTCGTCGTTGAATAACAAGCGATCATTCACGTCTTTTTCAAAGACAAAAATGCGAAACCAGCCTAGGTGGGTCTGAAATAAGAAAGGGTAGGAGAGTGCATAGCGAGAGAATGCGAGCCAGGATTCGAACTCGGGACCTTTGGCGTCGAAGCCGATGTTCTACCCCTGGGCCACCGCGCCCCCCAGTAGTAGTAGTAGTAGTAGTAGTAGTAGTAGTAGTAGTAGTAGTAGTAGTAGTAGTAGTAATAATAATAGAAGTAGTAGCATTGATAATGATAGTACATGTATGAATAATTCTCGTCGTTGAATAACAAGCGATCATTCACGTCTTTTTCAAAGACAAAAATGCGAAACCAGCCTAGGTGGGTCTGAAATAAGAAAGGGTAGGAAAGTGCATAGCGAGAGAATGCGGAAAAGGAACTTTCTTGTACTTAAAGACATATAATTTGGATGATGATGGGCTAGCAGCGAAAAAAGAGATGCTCTGTTCTGGTTTAGAAAATTATTTTTAACATGACTGATTGGCGATTGCAGTATCCCCCCCCCCCCCCCCCCCCCCCCCCCCTCTTTTCCTTTCTNCTCACNNCGNNNTCATGCTGGGGNGAGCCCCCCCCCCCCCCCCCCCCCCTCGTGTTTTCCTTTTGTCCCAATCCCAACTAGATAGTAGTTATCTATGAGTGTTCACTCAATTCGAGAGCCTATCCTTTTAAATATCTGACGACCTTGATCTAAAAATCTAGCCTATAATAATTGCTGATTTTTAAAGCCAAATTTGGGGATTTAGCCTTAGTTAGCCTATACTGTGGTCTACATTATTAGCGGCGAATCAACACCCGACATTACTACTACTTGTTGAGAGTTGAGTTGGTTTTTAAAACGTCAACATCAGCACTATATAGGCTATATTATGGACGGGCCCCAAGACTGACGTCTGACAATTTTATGTGCTGCCACACACGAGACAGGGCGGGAATACCATGACTCCTGTCTCAACACGAGCACAACAAATTTACTACTAATTAAACAGCGTAGATGTATTAGGCCCGGAGTTTCGACTGTTTCATGGGCATTTTAACTAGAGTCTGCACGTCCATACGTAACAAAAAATATATACTTTGTAGACATCATCTATCTATATTAAACAAACAAACTTTCATTGCCTGATTCCATGTGTTGTCACTGGTCTTGACAATGCGAATAAATAATAATAATATGGGGTTGAACCCTGCCCATCAATGGGTGTCTTCTTGACTTTTCGTCTTTTGTCTCATCTGCCTTGACTGGGTAAGTTTATTCATCATTCATTCCTATAATTTAAGACATTTCGCCATGCTAATATGCGTAGGCCTACAAACTTTTACTATTATTAATATTAATACCTTAATCAATACGAAATCAAGCATTCATACAGTAAACCACCAGCTGCACTACCTTTATATTATACCTACTGCATTGTATGTAGTGTATAGGCTACTGGATCTAGCAGATCTTCCCGACTAACAAAGGATCCCACAGCCTTGAGAAGAAGAAAGAACAATCTACATACTCATTGCTGTAATTAACAGTTCCTCACATTCGTGGTTTCTAGGTCATCGATAAAGCCATCAGTACACCGAGCGCCCGGTCATTGCTAGACTTCTCTGTGCTGGCTACATGGCATGCGTGGATCAGCCATTCACAGTTATGCACACGTGCCGTGTCTAGATCTAGACGAGTTATAGATAACCTTTTTTTCCTTTTATTTCGACCTGTTTAATCATGCTTTCGAGAAATTAAAATGAAAATGTTATCATTTTAAAACAGCTCTATAGAATGTTTGTTGCCGACCCGTATACAATTGTAATCAATGGTGAAGGCTAAGTAGAAATACAAATGAAAACATGAAAACGATTGAATAAGCTTTCATTATTTTTAAACGTTCCCTAAGTCTTTGCTATTCGCAAGCCCTGCATGCAATCTATTTGCTGTGTAACTATTTGCTCTACCAAATGATATTGAAATTAAAATTTAGATGCGGAATCTTGATAACCCTGGAGTGCACGACATGTATTGATCAATGTTCACCAAAAAACTAGCAACACCCACTTATGAACTTAACAGCAACGCATTTTTTTTCCACAAGCGGAAAGAGCGCTTATTATAACTGCTCGATTTTAATGTGTATTAGTAAAATAAACCCGTGAAATGGCCCCGCGTTTTAATGGCTACTACAGGCACATCTCGGAATCTTGATTTCACGGTTGTTATCTATTACAGTATTAGTGTTAGCAATTTGAGTTGAATTCCATTTAAATACGACCACACGCTATTTTGACTCGAGTTTGTTATTTTTTGCTTTTGTTGATTTCTTTTAAGTCAATCCCCAACAACTCTAAATGCTATCTAGTGAATGGATTCCTAGACTGTGTCTGACGGTTGAACATGATGCCACAGACAGCGTGCCTGATAGGGACTCGAACCCATAGTTCATTAGACTTACGCTTTAACGACTTAACTGCCACTGTCGCTTTTTTCTTTCTTAAAAATACAAGAAGGGTTTTGTATGCGTAGGGAAACAACGCTTAGATGTATATCTGGCCACGTAAGAACTTTTCTCTCCTTCGAAGGAGGATTTGCACACTTCATAAATATGAAACTTGCAACACTAAACTATTAAATTTTAGGAGTTGACAATAACTTAGGCTAATCATGTTCCGAATCAGTTATTAATGAGGCTAATTTTATAATGCAACCAGGCGCGTCGTTTGGCGTAGGGCTAGAGCTTCAGCCCCATCCCACCCTGCTGTTCGGGCGAGTTGAGCACATTTATTGCTTAGAGGTAAAAGTATTTCATACATGATGCAATTTTCTTTGTGGTTACGTGAATTTCCAACGCAGGTTAACTCGACTATTGGCTAACTTCTTTAATCATTATCATAGATAATAATACAACAAATTGCCCCCCCCCCCCCCCCCCCCCCCGACGCCCCCCCCCCCCCCCCCCCCCGGACAATGCTATTACGGCAGCCTCCAGCCCTGTGAGATCTCGGTCTTGGTCTGTGCTATTATTGACGAGCACCCATACATATAATTGGTCGGAGTATTATTACAATGCTACTACATGCTATCGTTACGAGCACCATGGCGCTCCTGTAAAAAAAAAAAACAACCAGTGCAGTAAAGAGGCTTTTCATTGGATTGGATCTTGGCCTTCCTTCAGCCCAAACTTTTTGTTCCCACAGATACAATATCACTGTAAGTAACTGGAAGGTAGATGCATGGGTGCCTAATGTACTTTTTAGTCTAGACATTTTTAACTGCTTTGCCCTGGAACTTTTCCCTGCATGATTATTACTGTCAGACTCAAGATGTGACCCAGTTTCCGTTGATGAATTTTCACCTTGAAATCCTCCCGCTGACTGCCCTAAATTTTAATTGCTTGACAGATTAAGCACTAAATTTGTAAACTTGAGCTAAGCTATAGATTTTAAAGAATCCAAGCTGTTTAAACTGGATTTTTCCTATTCTGTCTTAGACTAAAAAAAACTGATAATGATCGTTTAGTCAGGCGAAAACAGAAAACTTTAAACAGGTTTTTAAAAATATTTTTTTTTTTAAATTATACCATTTGTCACATGATTTCTAGTGGTGCAAAGATTGATATGTATAAATATACGAGGGGTGTTCATTATGTTTTAAGTCTCTGGGCTTATTCCTTCATTGTCATGCTAAGAACATAGTGAACACCCCTCGTAGTTCTTAATAGTGCAACACAAAACTATAATATAAATCATATATGCTGAAAAATTGAAGATACTTTTTTATATCAATAAATAAAAATAAACAATATCATTGCATATCAATTATCATCTGTTGCCTGCAAGTTGCTTTTAGTTTTAAGCTAAGATATTTGGGCTTCTTAATAATTTGGACATGTTTGCTATGTCGAAAACATTGATGACCCTAGGCAAAGGTCAGCCTCATGTCTTTTCCCACCCACCAGATAACACTGATTGGTCCATCATTTCAATTGATACATAGATCTAACTCAACTGTGAAACTCAGAATTGTGAAAGCAAAACATGTAAAAAGATCATTTGAATCACTTGGTGCTGTTAGATCTAGATCTATGTCGTTTATAAACTCAAGCTTAGTTCTGACATCCAAAGGATCCTTTGATAGCTTTAAATTAAAAAAAAACAACTCAAAACCGCATTTTAAACTAGATCTAGATAGCTAATTTTTGAAAAGATAAAAATCAGGATTTGTCTCTAATCTAATAAGATTATGGAAAGGAAAAAACAACAACACCACAACTACAAACAACTGATCTTTTCACGTGCATGTACTAATGCAGGCCCTGAAAATGAGTAGGACACAATGACCTGACATAATACCCCCCCCCCCCCCCCCCCCCCCCCACCAATAACTATTTGTTACCTTAGGAGACATAACTCCCCCCAAAAAACCCCCCCCCCCCCCAGATTTACTATGAAATTTTTCTATAGATTAAATTAAAAACCAACCTTCCATCCTGCTGAACTGGTGCTGTCTCCTTTTCCTTTGAAGTAAGGTACATTTTGAACCATCCAGTCATAGATTTGAGAAAGTGTCAAGCGATTTTCTGGAGAGCTTTGGATAGCCTTAGTGATCAAGTCAGCGTACGATAGATTTCCCCATGCGTTCCTGCGAGATCCGCTCTTTTTTGCAGTTAATCCTAGGGGATCTTTACCGATCTGAACATCTGGACCATTGTTAGCATCTTCTGCACCACCCACAGGACTGCTCTGAGGTTCCACCTCTCGCGGTGGTCGAAGCGGCCATGTATTCGAACGCGCTCTGCTTTGGGGCTCGAAATTCGAGTCCAAATCAAGATCGAGATCCAAATCTATCCCACCAGACTCCATCTTGCCTGCGGTGTAGAAACCAGCACAAAATGAGGCCTCGCTGGGCCTCCCTCAGCTCGGCAAGCGAAGTCTAAAATCTTGATGCTGACACACGATGATGGTTACCGTTTAGATTGTCCACACTCATTAACATAAACTTCCTTTCAACAATGCACAACCATACTCACAAACAGTGGTACACCCGAACCTGAAATTGAAAGTAAACACCGTTTTCAGTTAAGAATTCACTCATGGTCTATAAAACAGAGTGCTGAAATATTTTCCTCCACTGTGTCATGTACCTCGTCTATGACGTATTGTTGTCACGGGTGATTTGCATAGACATGTGCCATTGGCGCACGTAACTTGCGCACTCATCTTGTGCGCATCTCAATTGTAAACTTCCGCTATGATGTCTTGAGGTCCTATCAGGGTTTTGTGTAAAATAATGATCTCGTGGATCGATAAATGTACCTGAGCGCTTTTATAAATTAACACCACTTCAGAATTTTATACTATATATATTTATATGTACTCTGAACAAATAAAATAAGAATTACATGATCCAGAAAAAGGAGTACCTGATGTTTACCTTTACCAATCTCAATTATAAGAAGGGAGGTTACTGAAAATAAATGAACATCCAGTTTGAATTGAGTTATCCACAGATGTCTATTAATAGCATGACTGGATTTATCACAATACAGCATAACGAAATAAAGGATTAGAACCATCAGCATACATTCCTTGATCACTGTAGAACGGTCCTGCGAAGAGATAAAATTTCCCTTATCTAATTATTCCCTTTAAAAGAAATGTAAAGATTGCTGGGAAATGACTATGTGGGGGCAATCTTTGTTGTAGGTCTCTATATATTTCATATTTTATTGTCTCATACTTTAAATGCAGTCTATAAATGGGCAAGCAGGCTGTGGCACTGCACCAAGCTATTATAACCAGATTTCCGCTTCAATATCACGACCGGGTAAAATTATTTCATCCCCTAATGGTTGTACTAATTGCACTATTACCACGTACACTACTTAAACATGTACTACTATTACTAAGTCTTGTAGGCAAGCTTCTGACAATACAAATATTGCTATAATTGTGTTTTCTGTTAGCCTTCACGTAGGCCTACAAATAAAAAAAAAACAGCAACAAATCCCAACAAAAACATCTAAATCATTCCCAAAACTTCCACACATACACATTGAACACTATAACCACCAATACCAACATCCCCATAACTGCCACCAACAAAGAAATGACTACAATTGCGAGTAGATGAGTATCACATCACCCTATTTGACAACGCAACATCTAATTTTCTCTAACTCTTCTTGCACGTTTAATGGTAGGCAAGACAAATATACACACTAATCTTTCTAAAGAAACTAGGCTTCCCATTTTCAGGTAAGGAAAAGTACCCCTTAATTATCCAAATCTGTCCGTTCGGAGAGCTCGGATCGAACTCGCAACTTTTGAGCAAATCAAATTTTGTGCAATTTTAAATATTTTGTTAAAGTAAAATTCCGCAACTTTAATGAAAAATGAAATAATTGCCTGTGTATTTTGATATATATAGGCAAGCAAAAAGACACCCAGACAGCTGTGGAAAGTATGTAGCTAGGTCAAAACATGTAGCCTACTTAGGCCTATATATTAAACTATTATGAGCCTTTTAATCTTAAAGAAAAATTCCTATTGAGAGTTATCAAACCAGTACATATTGGTAGTCCTTAAAAAGAAGTGAAAACGTTTCTGAATGTTTATATTGTTTTTAATCGAGTACTAGGTCTACTATTACATTCTCACACCTTTTTTATCATAAATTTTACTGTATTTTCAGTTAGATCCACTGATTTAATATCTGCTCAATTGATTCGTATTTAAACCATTAAAATATTGTAACAGTAATGCAGTGTATTCTTCTTCATAAATAGTTCAGAAAATCATAAAGAGGACGTTTTTTTTTTCATCTTTAAAAATTGAAACAATCTTACTTTGAGATTTACATAAATATAGTACATCTAAATGAGGAAAGATATCTGGGTTTGCAAACTTTGTTACATTTGGAGATGATTTTGTCCAGTTTACATATTAGTGATACATTTGCATTTCCTCCCCAAAAGACCAGAGCGAAAAAGATGACACCCTCATTGACTGGTTAAAAAAAAAAAACACATTATTTTCTTATCAACATGGAATGAGCTAAGTTTCCTTAAAAAGTACAGACAAGTATTTAAACCGTTTCAAAAGAGCAATGGTATGAGGGTTCCTATTTAATTTACTGTCTAATGTGACACCAAGATACTTGTAGGTGTCTACTTGCTCAACCTCTTTGCCTTTTCTTCTTCCTGAAATCGTCATAAACTGAAATTCAGAAGCCACACTTCTGACTTTTCACACGCACTCTGTCTTTCTATCCCTGCCTCTCTTTGACTTTCCCTTCCCCCACTTTTTTATTATTTACCTACGTTTTTCTTGATTGCATACTTTTTGCAACGGTTTAGTGATGATACTTAATTTATAATTGTATTATATGATCTTATCCCAACACAAAATTAATGTATTTGTCAGCGGAAGTACATTAACAATTAAAAAAGTTGTTCACTTTGCATTGACTTCTTTGTTTTAATTGATTCGTAATGGCTAAAATTAGGTGCCAACTTTTTGCACCTTTTTCCATTTTTGGCTGCATCTTTTGTCACTTTCAATCACAACTTTCTGGGGGGACAGCCAAATACTAGTTAAAGCACATTATTGACTGCCACTGAAAAGGTCTTGAATATTTTTGGTCAATGATGTTAGTGTCTGACACAAATTTTTGGGATGTCCTACAAAGGCACCAAATAGTGAAAAAATGGATTCCTATAGGTTTATAATTATATAGTTCAGTTAGACTCTGGTAATTTGGTAAAGCTTTATTTTTCAAAATCAAGGGACTAAATGCTAAAGAGCCTATGTTGAAGATAGGGTTCTTTCACCATTACCGCATCTAGTCACATAAAAACTAAAAAAAACAAAAAAACTTAAGATTTATTGTAATCTTGATTAATTATTGGCTAAGTTTTTGACTTGGTTTTGCCTTGTTAAAAATAGATGTAGGCTAATGCTTAGGCAAAAAAAGATAAAGTGTGAGTCTTATTAAAATTTAGCATCAACTGCATATGAAAAACAATGTTGAATTGTAACTACTGTCACACGCTTACACCAAAAAGGATCAACAGTTAAGTTCCATAAAACTTTATTTGATTTTCTTATCTTAAACAGCAAACTTCAATGTGCATGTATCTTATTAGATACAAGAAGAAATACAAAAAAGAGTGAATCACAAAGGCAAAACAATCAATAACAAAAAAGAAAAAGGTCCTTAGACCATATGCATAATGAAGCATGACAGGTGTATACACATTGTCAAATGTTATTTGCTCCTTCCTCCAGTCAGTTACTCTTCCATATTTTTTCTCTCCATGCGCGTCTCAATGCGACTCAAGATTTCCCCGTATACAGACATCATCTGGAACAAACAAAACAAGCCATGTCAATCGGATTTTGAACAGGAAAAACAAAATAATTAAAACTGGAACAGAGAATAAATAACCAATTATAATTATCTAAGGAAGAAAGTAAAGACACACCACATACACTATCATAAAAAACTGAATTTTTTATATTTTTTGTTGTGCACCATGATATTGATTTGGTAATTCTTATTTGTTCATAACTGCAGCATAACTCAGCAGTTCATCCAGCTAGATTTTCTCCTATCAGCAGAGTTGTCATCAGTTATATAATGAAACTAATAAAGAAAGGGAAAAAAAATCCAGTATTCCGATATTTGGGTTAATTATGACAGTTGACTTTTCTTGCTGGACTAACAGAGCAAGAGAACAGTGCTCTCTCATTGTGTTACATTTTTTTTTGGCCAAAGTATTACATAAAAAGAAAGAGGTAGGGGGTAGGGTGTATATATTTTTCTAAATACTAATTAGCTTTGTAAGATTATACACAATACTAATAGGAAAAAACCAAATATGGTACATATAAAAAATCTGTTTAAGAGGTTTATCTAATCCTGATCTTGATAATTTAAAATAAACAACACATATACGTAAGTGATGAGCTAATGGGTTACTTTGGCTGACCTGGTCGTGGTACTCTCCCTTGGCGGAGGGCAGGTACTTGAGAAGACTCATGCTCAGACTGCACCACTGCTCCGCCTCCACTGGCTGATCCCAACTGGTAGAGAAAATGGCGGCCAAAGTCACTCAGCATCAGTTAGGCATTAAGATGTTCTCGGACTGTCAAAGATATGCTGATAATATCAATTGTAATTAAAATTTAGATATATGAGAAATCATCACTCCTGGCATATGCAAATGCTCGTGATCCTTTCAAAGTAGCTCCCTGTGCATCTGATTTTTATGGCGCTAATTCAATATGCACCAGTATGTGTACCAAGTGTGCATTAAAACATCACTTTACAAAAAATAATAGGCAAACATGACTGCCAACGGAAAATGTTTTAAAGATAGTGGCATGCCTCATTCAGTCTGAAATGAATGATATAGTGGCTATCGTGCACATTTATAATTAAGCTGATAATATCAATTATAATTTTATCTTTACATAACAGGTAATTTTGTTATATACATGCAAGTATAACAAATAAAGAATGCTCAACAAACCGTACCTGAGAGAGTGTGGAAGAGTTTTGGTGACGGGCTGGGCAGTGTGAGTGCTCGATCCACCACAGACTCGGCTCTGTCGTCCTTCAGCTTGGATAAAGCTTCGAACTCGTACAGAAGCAGAAACATCTCGGCTGAGGCAGACACTTTAGTCGATCCTGAAATTTATCGAATGTGACATTGCTTATGCATTGGCTACTACATAGTGATGTTCATCGAATCAATGTTACCAGCTTGGAGAAACTACTAGATTCTACTTGAAGTTTAATGAGCCTTTTTCCATCAGCTTGCACACAGGTTGATATGCTCTTGTGCTAGCACCTTTTTGTACTGATCTACACACCTTCTGTTTCAAAATAGTAAATATCAAAGCGTCTGAAATGAATGATATAGTGGCTATCGTGCACATTTATAATTAAGCTGATAATATCAATTATAATTTTATTTACATAACAGGTAATTTTGTTATATACATGCAATTATCACAAATAAAGAATGCTCCAGGTCTTATTTCTAATGCATTTTTCTTTTAATTTTTCCAACTCTTCAATCATTGAGCATAAAACTGCAAATTATGCTAATAGTCACAATCATAACTATCTTACCTGGTTTTTATACAATTCATGAAAATGCATATTGATTTGATTTACAATAAGAAAATCAAGCTTTTCCCCCACATCACTTTAATATTAATAATTTGACTTAAATATAATATAAACACCAAGACACTTATTGTTTACTTAAAATGGTGAAGGCCCCTGTTCCAGGACTTTGTCATCAACCAAAGTAGCTCCACCTCAGGATACTGCTCCTGCAACAAGGTCAAGGTTAGAATGTTATCACATAGAGACTAAGGGTAACACATCTCATCTCTCTATATACTCATCTATAAATTCATGACATTTTATTGACAGTAAATTTTGTTTAATCACATTTTTTCATATCATACTCTTTACAAAATACCCAGCATTAAGAAATGTGAAGATGGACAAGATGAGGACCATGTAGCAGACAGAAAGTGGTTACCTTTGCTCTTTCAACCATGTCCAAAGTTTCTTTAAAGTAAATCATGGCTTCTTTTTCATTTGATAATAATGAGAGACTGATGAGATTCCGTATATCTGCACTGAAATATCAAGCATGGACAGAACAAAACATGAATGGAAGGGAGTATATAGACATCTTAACCCATAAAAAATTTCGAACTACTGTAAGCAGTAGATCGATTTGCTCCAAAATTAGAAAAAAAAAGATGAATATTAAAGCTTTTTATTACTTCAGTTTAATATAGTATGTTTTGCATATAAATCGACAATCAGGATTACTTAGTACCAATCTCTCTTTCTAAAAATACGTCCACAAAAATACATAAAAAGCAAATCTATGTCGACTTAAAAAAAGAAATTTGTTGAACATTTGATGGTGTAGTAGTATTTCTTAAAACTCAGCTCCACAAGGGACAGGAAAATCAGAAGAATGATCAGTTTTCAAAAAAGGCCCCCCCCCCCCGACAATGCATTCACATATAACAATGAATCATGTGACATTGAGTGACAATGCCTTCACATACAAACAATGAGAAACAACGTATAACAATGAGTGATGATGCCATTACCTGCATTTCGTGTAGTCCGGCTGCTCTGCCTGCATGTGAAGCTTGATGGCCACCTTGAGCGCCCGCATGCTCAACTTCCTGTTGCTGGCCGGAGCATCCACTGCCAGCGCTGGATCAGGAGATAACTTTCACTCACAAAATAAACACTCCAGACAGACTCGATAAGCAAATGTAATATGCAGAAACATAAACTCAAGAGAACTTTAATCTTATGAGAAAGGAAGGGCTCTCAACTTGTATAACTACTATCACTCAAAAATCAAAACAATGCAGGGTCTGAGAGAAATAACTCTTTTATGGACAGAGCATGAGTAACAAAATAAAAAATATAAAAGAAAATGCTACACCCTCACTACTGTTCCTGACTTACTAATATCCAGAATAATAAAAATAGAAAATAAAAGATTGTAAATAGAAAATAAGATAAAAGCTAAAAAAAAAAAGAATCTAACAAGAACAGAACCAACATAGCCGTCACTGTAATCCAAGTTGCACACAAATGGAATGCTTAGTCTAAAAAATGAAAAAGTTTATATTATGACTTAATTCAAATGCTAAATCTTCTAAAGTTCTATGAACTTTAAATGAAGTCTGCTGTTTCTTTCTAGGATCTTCTGGGGCCTGAAATTTTGCGCAAAAAGCTTCTAAACTGTAAACAAAAAAAAAGAAGTGCTGCCTAATTAGCTTTACTCAAGGTCAGGCTGCATCATCCCAAGTAAAAAAATTTCTAAAATTACGATTGGCGACCAGACCAAGTAAAGAGATAAAAAATATACCTTTAGTAGTATTACATTCCTATCTAAGTTTAAAATAAATCACTTAAAATGTTAACAAGTAAAATTGCTCCTATGCCAAAGGCAGGGTAATATAATTATTTAGAACCAAAAATGGCTACCAACAAATACAATAGCTGGACACAGCAGTGGCAATCGCACTGACCAGTGGTGGGTTGTGGTTTTTCTTGGGCTCGACATTAGAACTGTTACACTAAAAATCTTTGTTTTTGGTAAGTTTTTGCCCTCATTATTTACAGTTGTTGCCTAATGTTAATACTCTGTAGTTATGAACAAATGCTATTTTAAAAAAAAAGTTAAAAAACACCCCAATAAGTCACACTCATATTAGAAAAGTCAGATACAGGTAAAGATGGTGGCTTTAAAAGGATACCAATCAAGTATTATTATAATCTTCACACATGTTGCACCCAATTATATTGCCTCGTTGGAGGAAAATTCAGTTAAAAATCAAGTATACAAACGTTATGACAAGTCCAGCAGAAAGTCTTCAAATTCACAAACAAACCGTACCTGAGAGAGTGTGGAAGAGTTTTGGTGACGGGCTGGGCAGTGTGAGTGCTCGATCCACCACAGACTCGGCTCTGTCGTCCTTCAGCTTGGATAAAGCTTCGAACTCGTACAGAAGCAGAAACATCTCGGCTGAGGCAGACACTTTAGTCGATCCTGAAATTTATCGAATGTGACATTGCTTATGCATTGGCTACTACATAGTGATGTTCATCGAATCAATGTTACCAGCTTGGAGAAACTACTAGAAACTAATAAAAGTTTAATTAGCCTTTTACCAATCAACTAGCACACATATTGAAAAAATTAAAAAACTCTTGTGCTAACACATTTTTGTAATGATCTACACACATTAAATTTCAAAAAAATAAATATCAAAGCTTTTAAAACTTTTGAAAATTACCTAAAATAGTGCGCACACAAGGAAGAGAGGGCAAAAAATAGTATTAAGGTATAATTATGTAAGCTAAGATTACAGACCTTTCTAGGGGCTTCTTGATATAGCTAAATAGTCCTGGAAATTTCTAGATCTGTGCTTTGTGTATATAAGAGCAGAGCGCGGTAAAGTCAGAGAAGATTGATGTTTTTTGTAAAAAGAGGAGTGTTTATACTTCCGAACGTGATGTAATATCTTCCCACGGCATTGTTATTTTGCTGTTACAGTGGTCTCCGCATACCAACCCACTCCGTCTTCGAACCGGTTCATCCCATGAAACATAATTCTTTATATTTAATTAACCCTCCTACCTACCTGCTTTTGGTCTTGCTTAAAGTGTAAGAATCCGTTTTAACAGTCCAGCTCACACATCATTTTTTACTTCCCCAGCATAGTAATTATTTCTATGGAGATCTAAGACTGATAGGAGCGCCGCGTGTATCTGAATACAAGCGATCAGATTGGTCAGAGGAGTGGGCGGGGGGAAGGGCAAACATACACGAGCCTGTGAACCTTTACAAATGGTAGACTAGGTTAGAGCCATTTAAGAAGATCAGAGAAATCTTTGTCATGCCGACTTGTGGTGCCTGTGGGTGCACACTTTTTCTTTCTCTCTCTCTTTCACAATCTTTTCCTTATATCCTCCTCTCTCTCAGCCTCTCTCTATGTCTCTATTCTCTCTTTTTTTTTTTTCTCTTTCACTCTCGCCCCCCCTCTTCTCTATCTTACCATTCTTTCTTTTTCTTCTTCTCTTCCATTTCTATCTCTGATCCTTTCACTTCAACTCTTTCTTTCTCCCTGTCTAACACTCTATATTTCTCCCTCTTTCTTCCAACTATCTCCTATTTCTATCTCTTTAATCCTCTCCC
>RQTK01000166.1:0-27388 GCA_003991915.1 Elysia chlorotica
GTTTTTTTATGATTGAGTTATGTAAAAGGTCTGGCCCTGCTGCCGTTTCCTTCATTTGCTTGAGGCAGACATGTAGTTCTTTAAAGGAAAATAATTTATAATAATAATAATTATTGTATTCTTTGGAGCAGTCTGGGGAGAAGTCAACCGTTTTTTGCTTAGACTGCTCTTTAAAACTTTTGAATTCAGGGGAGTAGTGATGGTTGGAGGAGTTCCGGGAAAATGCAGAGCCTAGTGCGTCTGCAATCTCCCGTTCCCCCTCCACATATGAACCATTCGCCTCCCTAGGGTACTTACGGCAATTTGGTCCTGTATTTTTCTGACTAATTTCCATACTTTGGACAGGTTTGTGTCGTTATTAATTTTGGAAATAAAGTTTTTCCAAGTCCGTCGCCTCTGCTGCCGTATAGTGCGGCGGGCTTCACCGCGCCGCTTCTTTTAAAAATATCTGAGGAACTGTAGAGGTCCGAGGGATCGTCCTCTTAGGAATCTATAACAGAGTGTCATTAAATTGCAGAAAGAGAGAGAGAGAGAGAGAGAGAGAGAGAGAGAGAGAGAGAGAGAGAGAGAGAGAGCAAAACATGGGGATAAAGAGTGGGGTAGAGAGGGTGGAGGGAAAGAAAGATAGAGATGATATCTAGATAGAAAGCAGGGTATTAATGCGTCTTACAATAAAAAATAAACGAAGTTTTATTTGTGTAATTTGTAAGAGCTTTTATTTTTATTGCTTGCCAAAATCATGTCCTTTAACGGTTCCCCTTAGATTCTCCTTCCGCTTTCATTTTACAAAAGTAACAAAAGAATCTCAAGTACGAAACGGAAAAAAAAACAAAAAAATATACAACATGATAAGATGTAATAAGAAAGAGATTGCTACAAAGAGAGAGAGATAAAGATAAAGAGAGAGATAAAGAGAGAGATAAAGAGAGAGAGATAAAGAGAGAGATAAAGAGAGAGATAAAGAGAGAGATAAAGAGTTGAGTAGAGATGGTGGAGGGAAAGAGATAGACGTGATATCTAAATAGAAAGCAGGGTATACACATGTTCCTCGAGATTAGCCCTGCCTTTATTCACAAGCGTATGATAGAGCGAGAGAGAGAGAGAGAAGAAGAGAGAGAAATATTGAGAGAGAAGGAGAGAGAGAAAGAGAGAGACAGAGAGAGAGAGATAGAAAGCAAGCGGCAGGAGTAGCAGCACATATAAAACAGCCGAAACGTAAATGTTCGGGCATATTCTAAGGAAATCGAGACACTTGCAATACTGGAAATCAGCAAGTTAATTTCAAGGGCGTCGATTTGAATGTCTCTCCCGTACGGCTTTATTGACACTTCCTAAAAATTGCCAAAGTTAGCAGTCAGTTAGCGTAGCAGTCACCGGTCACTGTTTTACTGACTGTCAGTGTCACTGACAGCCACAGCCAGGTAGATGACTAGCCTAGCAGACTAGACGATCAAGAATCCTACTAGCGCTGCTGCTGCTGCTTGGTATAGATCTAGGGTGCAAGAGTCTGGAAAATAGCGTTTAGATTTCCGTGTTCTTGCGGTTTTCAAAGCTAGATCTAGATTAGGTTCTAAACCTAGAAATCTAGAGATCTAGACCATCCAAAAATTGTCGAATTGATAGAAGAATCTAGAGATCTGATTCTAGGCCTAGATTTCTAGATTATTTTACATCTAGATCTAGATCTTGATCTAGATCCAGAATTATTAAACCAGGTAGATATGGATCATCATTTCTCGTTTTGGTACCCTCGTTTTAACCCTCAGAAAATAATATTCTACTATCATCAAGATAATTTATATAATTTCAAGATCTAGACATATGCCTACAGTACTAGATCTAGAATCTATTTTTTGATTCCTTACTCACTGTAAGTGACTTTTGGTCCCCTATCTCAATCTCTGTTGGGCTGCTAGGCCCAAGTCAAGGCAGGGAAACTGTGACATCATTGAACCCTTGCAACAACAGAAAGCCCAATAAACACTTTGCAATACTGTTCGCGCTTGATTTTCATTTTGATGATTTAATTGTTCACACAAAGAAAATGGAAATAGTGGTGTTCAAATACTCTAGTCAGAGAGGGGCACACCACGCTTTGAGATCACGTGATCCATAGGCGCTCTTTCAGGCTTTGTTTCAAGTCTTCTAATTGTTTTTAGCCTAGATTCTAGATCTAGAGCATGTCTCTCTATCAATACCTTCAGGAGGCAATATAAAAAATAAATGATAAATCTAGATATTGACTAGTCTCAATTGCATAAATTGATATAAGGGTAGATTTTTTAAAGTAGACTACCTCTGATAGCTTTTAATACCTTGCACCATGATATAGCTAAATGCAATTTAAGTATTTTGGTATCTGTAGACTAGGGACTAACAATTTATTGCTGAGTCTGTAGACTAATATATGCAGATCTTTTAAAAAAATAAGTTGTCGATCAAGACTAGATTTGTTTACCAACCCTACTGCAAAGTTACATTTTAATCTTACCTTGTCAAGCATGGGGTTTGAAAAGTGAATTATGAATTGATACGATAGAACTGTTACAATTTATAAAACCACACTGTTTCGAAGCAGACACTTTAACTGCTGATGAATGGTATTCACAAGTAAACCATTGGAGGGAATATTAGCTCAGATCCGTTCCTGCGGAGACCCAGCAAAATCGTCTTCATTTATAAACGATTCCTAATAATTGCTTTTAAAACTACTTAACTAGTCTACTCTTTAGATTGCCCATGCATCTTTATAAGAGTCAGACTGACACCAGCTTCTAAAGCTTCTGTGGTTCAAGGCAAATACAACAATCAGATTGACAATATAATTATTTAATGGGATTTAATCTGTAATGAGAGATGCATTTTAGCTTGTTACACACCCTGTCTTTTCAAATATGAAACATTGTTGCCTTTTATATTCCTTGAGAGTGCAGCAAATAATCAATTATTTTTGTGCTAAAGATCTAGATCTTGTATAGATTTTCAGTTATTTTAGAGCCAAGATGATCCATGAAAATTCGAAGTTATTTAAGTAATTTTCTTCAAAAGATTCTCTGTGGCAAGACTTTGATGATTTATATCAATTCTAAATGGAAAAAGATGCACATCTCAAGAGATGATTGTTTTTGCCTTCACTTTGTTTTATTAAACTTATGCTATATTTTTCTATTTGTTCCACTGAAAATTAAAAAAATTTAATCTAGAAATATAATAAATAATTACAAATGCATGGTTAAATGCTACTGGCAGACTTATTGAAGTATTTTATGTCACATTTACTGTGTATTCTCTTTTTTGATGAATTGAAGAAACAAGTCTTAATCACTGCTTATAGATAATATTTCTTCTTTAAAAAATAAAAGTAGCGCATTTGGTAGTTGTTTTGCTTAAAATCTTACATTATTGTAACTTATGTATCTATCATCATATATTTCTTTTAGATTCACATGAATTTGCAGAATTCATAATGATTGCTGGGAGTGACTAAAGATCAATCATGGCTACAAATTTCGTTCATATCGGGGACATTGTGTCCCTGTATGCAGAGGGGAGCGTGAATGGATTTTTATCAACATTAGGGTATGTTTTATTTTTGTGCAGGATTCTGTTTTAATTTTAATTGAGATTTAATAAGAAACTCTTTCATTAGTAAAACTCTTGAGATATGAACAATCAATCAAAAAAGTCAGTTTTAATTGGTTTAGAAAGTGGCCTTTAATAATTGTCATTGTTGTTTTTGCATTCAGAGCATTAGACAATTGAACATAGCCTCCTATTTTTTAGCCCATGGTCTTCCATTGCTTAACATTATAAGCAATAGTATTGATAAAATATTGTGAATACATAAAATACCCCATTTATCATAGTTAGAATAAATATTTTTCTTTAAAAGGTTGCAAGCTCATGCATGGTTTTGTTCTATTATTTTAACTTCCTTATTAATTACCACGTGAACACAGTAATTGAGTAAAGTAAAAATAAAATTAAAGTTATTGTTTCACAAAATTAACACAGCTATGAAGTACTGCTCATTTAAAATATTATGTCCATAGTGAAGTTTGGAGAACATGTGAAATTAACGCTTGGTGATTGGTAACATTTTTTTTGGTTGTTTTGTAAAAAACATGTAGGCATCGATAGATAATAATGGGGAACAAAATTAAGACTAACCTGTATTTTTTTCCCCCCGTAAAATAACTCTCTTTATTTGGTAAAACAAATTAACTACAAGAAATTTGTACAGCAAGTTTATTATAAGAATAGGCATAACTGGGTTTCTTTGTTTTATCAGATAGAAAGATGATGTTTGGAAATACAAAAACTTTAGAAGTAATCATCAAGCAGAGTCTGATTTAGTAAGCCTTCTAAAAAATTTTGAATTTTGCATCAAGAACCCATATTGTTTTTTTACGATACTTGTTTTTTTATTTTTATGAGACCTGATGTGTGGTATTTTTTTCTGATGCTAGATTGGTTGATGATAGATCGGTGGTGCAACCTGATGCTGGAGACTTAAACAACCCGCCCAAGAAGTTTAGGGGTGAGTCCTGATCATAGGCCACAGGGTAGTTGGGAAATGTTACTTGGTGTGGCATCTATGCAATAAAGTTAATGAGAATTATTGCAAATTGCAAACAAATTTTGCATGTTATGAATAGTTTAATGATTTAATTATCAAAATTCGTAGCAAGTCACCTCTTAAGTATGACATTGTCAGTTTCATACAGTGTTTGGACCCAACTGTTATCACACTTGAACCCATCAAAGCCAAAAAACTGTTTAAGAAAGTGACAGCATCTCAGCCTTACAAAATGGATCCAGGGTGATGAGGTGGATCAGGTGCTCTATGACTTTGAGACACTGGTAGACAGGCTGTCTAAATCAACAGTAAGGTACAATGGTGAGCGCCTAGATGAGTCTTCATTGAACATGGTCAGTTTGAAAGTTCACCTGCATTGAGAAAGGCATTCCAGATGGTCCTGCTGCTAAGCCATGGCAATGCTGATGTTGAGAGGGGTCTCTCAACCAACAAAGAAGCAACTCTAGAGAATCTATCGGAAGAAAGTTTAGTAGCTCAGAGACTGATATGTCTGTATATCAAGGACAACAGGCCTTTAGATGAGCTTCCTGTCAGCAACAAAATGTTAGACTACTCTAGCGAGGCCCACAAAACCTACATTGATGATTTGGAGAAGAAGAAGAAAGTGAGCAGACTGGGAAAAGGAAAAGAAAGGCAGAAGAAATCACAAACATGAAAGCAAAGAAGAGGAAGACCAAGTTTGATATTGATCTTTTAATCAAATCTGCGGATGAAATGATAGAAAAGGCAGTGAATGAAACAGTAAAAGAGGCACATGCTTTAATGGCAGAAAGCTTAGCTTTTAAGAGTGATGCCACAAAGAAGAAAGAGGATATAAAGGCTCTAGCTGCTCTCATCAATGACAGGGAGTCTAAGCTGAAGCTTTAAAAGGCAGCTGCATGTTGTATATAAACTGTATACATAGTGTGAATAATTTGACTTAATTTGTTTTATAAATCAACTGTACCAATGAACAGTTAAAGTACAGCAATGGCAAGTTATTAAGGACGAATAATTTGACTATACGGATATCAAGTAGAGATGTGATCCTCTACCAATACATTGCTGAACTAGAATAGAGGTATGTAGTTGTGTTTCCGGAAGTTAAACTTTTCCTTGTCGAATATATATATATATATATACATATATATACTTTTACTTTTACTTGTCTGAATATTAACTTTTACTTGTCGCTTGGCTGGTAGGATATTTTTGGACCAGATTTAGGTGGACACCCTGTTAATGTTATATCAAAGCATTTGACAGTCCATCACAATGATATTTACCCAGCAACTAACAGTAACAACACAGTTGAATGTAGACACTGGCTTTTGGTGCAGGAGTTCCATGATTCGAGCCCTGGCAATGTCGCTCCCTACGGGTTGGGTCAGTGTCAGTCTAATGTGACCGGCTGGGACAGGAGTCATTATATCCCCGCCCTGTTTTGTGTGTCCCAGCACATAAAATTTTCAGATGTCAGTCTTGGGACCCGTCCACTATATAGTGTTGATGTTGGACGTTAAACCAACGTAACCACTACTACTGCAGCAAGGGAAAACAAGAAAAGATAATGGCAGGACTAACAAGTATTTCTTTATTGCCAATCCTCGACGCAGCTCCTTGCAATGCATTGAAAGAAGTAAGGGGTCATGAAGTTGGAAGGGCATCATCGTCAACGCTGCAAATCATGGTATTTTACCATGAAAAATATTCAAAATCATGAAAATGTCATTCATTTCTTTTTTCAATCACTGAATTTCATGTTCCTGATACCATTGCCGATCTAAGCTGCCTGGTGTCATACACTAAACTATTCATATTAACTTGGTGAAGTCGCTGTGATCAGCTTGCATTGTCTGTTGCTCAGTCATTCTGCAGTAAGTGCCCAAGGAAATGTTCCCTTGGGGATTTCAGTGTTCCAACTGGGTGACAAGAAATTTAAATCATGTTTGTAAGGCTGGACTGTTTTAAAGGAGTTTAATGGGCCAGCCTTTTTTGTGCGTGTGAAATAATCGCTGAAAAGTCTAGACCTTTATATATTTCAAGGTAATTCAAGTGCAAGAAATAATTGGTTCTCAAACTGAGCCGTAAATGATCCGCTTGAAAGGCTTAGTTTTTAGTGTGTCTACTCTTATCTTAACAAAACTTACATAGCATGTTTGATTCTCGTGTATTTTCTTGTGCTTTAGTCTTCAAAAAGATAATTAATTTTTTGCATGTCACAGCGCTAAAATTTGCATTTTTCTTGCCCTTTGGTTTATAATATGTTGATCACAAGCTAGATAAAGGTTTGTGATTTCTTCTTCCTTTGTTGACACACGCGATCTAAATGGTGTGAACTGAATGACCTGTCAGATTCTTAGATGTGATTGGGAAATGTATGAACCAGCACTGAAATAAGATGTGTTAAAATCACTTGTCCAAATCAAAATCACTGTAACACAGGGAGTACGACAATTACTGGACTGTTTCAGTTACTGATGAAATCGATGGAGGCCGTGCGTCTGAAGTCTCTCTCTCTCTCTCTCTCTCTCTCTCTCTCTCTCTCTCTCTCTCTGCTTTCCTGTGCGTATGGAACATAAATTTTCTATATCAACGTTTGAGCAGTCATTATGCATTTAGAAAGCCTCTAATTCGTGAGGGAAGCTTACACTTTCAGATCGGTTACTGTAATCCTTCACAACATATATACACACACACGCACACTGTTAGTGGTCATTATCGTATATCCCTGCATATACGGGTGTTGCTAGTTGTTAGACCATTTCCCCGTAAATCAATGGAACTGTTACATTTATATAGACTAATAGAGTGAACATCGCTGAGACTCAGTTAATGGTCGTTTGCTCGTGATGACTGGCTGAATCTGGAAGCTTCATGGCCGCGTCGAATTCTTTTTTGTGTTCTTTTTTGTCTGCTCCAAACCGCATACCGTTAGCTCCTTTAAAAGAAGACGACCACTCTTGATTGCGCTCTGTATACTAGAGTCAAACATGAATTTAGAGGCTGGCACGAGTTTTTCTCGGGGGGCAAGGTGACTAATCCTAAGGTAGCGGATTTGGTCCTCAATAATGACACCTTGTTTTTTACTTGTTTGTCAATACAGACTCTTATTAGTGTTATAAATACAGACATAAGTCTTTTTGGTGTCTCCGATTTTGTGTGGCAGCATACACTTTTGTCAGACTTTTAGAAGTGGGTTTCCGTTCGTCGGCGACGCATAGGATCGTTTTTTGGAAACATGAGTAGGATTTAAACTTGTAGAGAACTCGATCAAAGAAACAATGCCGATTCCTATCGCCTTTCTTGGTTAACGCAAGATCTTTCATATAATCACCGCTCTCAGTGTAATTTACAGTCCAAACAGTTGTGTCTTAGTGTCGTTAACCACAGACTGGGTGGAATAATAAAACTGACTGCGGCGACCAAAGTGACTCGAGAAGGCAGTAACGCACTGAGGTTGTGAGAGGATCTCAAATATTGACACTCTGAGTTAGCTCTCTCGCTACCCCCCACTTTCCTATCCTCCATTCCGTCTCCTCTGTTGTCATTGGGTTTGGTCAGGGTGAAGGAGTGGGCTTGTGCGTTGTGCTCTATGTTCAAAGGCGAATCTTTGCTTTCCTAAGAGTCTGGATTTAGTGGAGCTCAAATATCTTAGAACGAAGAAGAAAAATATGCATATAAATCAACGAAAATTAAAAAGAAACCAAAACACGTAAAATGACCGTAAACTCTAAATGAATGGGGCTTTTTATTTGTAGGTTTTTTTTTACTTCCATTGTGGTCAGCTAGGTTATATCACCGGCGGGTTCCAAGACAACATTTCTGACAGTTTTACGTGCTGCCGCAGAGACAGAAAGCACACCAAGTCACAGGATACTAGCACCGACTGAACCAGTAAGGAATAAGGCGGTCTGGTCATGGTTCGAAGCACGCCCTCTACCGTTGAACCACCTTTCCCCCTCAAAGAAAGTTGCATGTTGCCGGCAATCTACTTATGCGACTGGTTATTTTCATCGAATGCTCAATATAGCGCGTCTTGAATAGACAGTTTTAATTGTTACTTCCATCGTTAGCAACTAGATTATATCATGGACGGATGCCAAGACAAATTGTATGACACGTGCTGCCAAACAGAGACAGAGCATACCAGGTCTTTTGTCTCAGCCAATCATGTCTTACTGAGACTTATTGGACCAGTAAAGAACAAGGCGGGCCGATCGTGGTTCGAACCACGCGCTGTACCCATGAACCACCTCGTCCACTCATAAAAAGTTCCTAGACCACATTAGTTCTGTGACTGGGGTTCCTTTCACGGAATTCTCAATCCTCCATGGTGTGATGCATCATCTAATACGTAATTCACAGTTCCAACTAATAATGTCAAAGGT
Organism: Elysia chlorotica; assembly: GCA_003991915.1. Taxonomy (NCBI): domain Eukaryota; kingdom Metazoa; phylum Mollusca; class Gastropoda; family Plakobranchidae; genus Elysia; species Elysia chlorotica. The sequence goes on from RQTK01000166.1 coordinate 8,971, forward strand.
CCCCACACTTTATTCACAAAATAACCCCATCCCCGCAGATACAGGAACAAAGACAACCATTTCATTTCCATATTTCGAATAGGTCAAATATAAAACCAAACAAACAAAATAGGTTTTACCTGGCAAGCTCGTTGGGATTCTGAATTGGCTCATGATATTGAATGTATTAACTATGGAGTTTTCAAAACATAAACAGATAGCCAAAATTTAAACCCAAAAGGTAAGCGCAACAACGAACTTGTTTGAGCACATTTGTGCTTGTGAATGACTGTAGCATCCCCCTCCCCCAATAAACAAAATTGTGTGATTGAGGCTACCTGTGATTGTAATTTTTCTTACCAGCTTGTCACGCACGTGTTTGTGATTGTGAAAGCTTGAATGACCAATATCACAAACAAGTTTGAGGCTACCTGTGATTGTGAACGTCTGTAACCCTAGTTTCAAACTCATTGGTTTTTGGCTACTCCGATTTTGAATGTGTGTAGACCATCTGTCACAATCTGTTGTTTTCTGGGCTTCCTGTGATTGTTAATAATTGTCTGACTTATGTCTCCTACTGTCCACCTCCACACCCAGACTGCCTGTTCAAGATATGCCCTATGAACCGCTACTCCGCCCAGAAACAATTCTGGAAGGCCGCCAAGCAGACGTCGTCGATGCCAGACTCTGTCCTGCTACAGAGACTCAAGGTTAGTCCCCATGTGAAAGGATGTCTGGTGCCTTAAGTTGTCTTGTTTTCATCGCAGATCAATGTTTTTCATTTACTTAGTCCCATTTTTTGTCTTCTTCTTTAGTTAGTATCGTCTTTTTTCCCCGAAGAAATCTCAACTCTCTCTCTAAAAGCTCCCTAAGTCTCTCTTGATGTATGGCGAAGAGATCTCGGAGCGGGTAGCACTTACAAATGGCTACGTTTTGAAGGGTTTATCCTTTTCAATATGTTGAGAGTATCAGTCAGGACGATTCTAATGTACCGTTTTATCAAAATACTAACATCGATCATTGAACTATCGTATGAATTAGTGTGTACCCCCCGCCCCCCAAAACACACACACACACACACACACACACAAACAAACAAAACAACGCCCCCCTCCAAAAAAAAAACGAAAAAAAACAACAAAACAAAACACCCCTCCCAAAAAAAAAACAAAAAACCAACAAAACAACAAAAACAACAACAAAACAAAAAACAAAACAACAACAACAAAACAAAAAACAATAAAAAAAATTAAAACAACAAATAGACAAAAAAAAATAACGACTGAGACTCCCAAAAAGTACCTTTTTGTTCTAACGTTCCTCATTATCACAGGTTCGAGGGTAGATTTCTTGATTAAAATAAGTAGGTCACTCCCACTGTTGAGGAGTCGTGATAAACCCAAAACCGCTTTTTTATCTCTCTCACAATATCATCAGTAGAGAATCGTTGGAGAATATTCTTTTAACTCCCGTTCCAGTGTAGTTCTCTCACACTTTCCCTTCCTCCTCCTCTCTCTTTCTCTCTCTCTCTCTCTCTCTCTCTCTCTCTCTCTCTCTCTCTCTCTCTCTCTCTAGCTCTGACCCTAGCTTCCGCCAAGGGCATCCTTATACGGCGGCAGAGTCTAGGTTGTCTTTCCGATGTGAACTTTTACTTGATCTTAATTTTGATTTTGCGAAAAGTTGTTCGATTTTGACTGTAAAATACTCTTTGTATTATCTCTTATTTTCATCACACGCGCATAATTACTCACTCATTCACCTTATCTTCTTCCCGAGAAGGGATCAGGGTTCAATATTTTGGACTGGCAAAAAATATTTTGGGTGACGTTTATCAAAGATAGTAAGTGCCTTAACCTTAATTCCTATAATTTTATATTGATAAATTTCTAAGAGTTGCTATCTTTTTGGGGAAAGCTTTGAGCTCTATGCATGTATACCATATGGTCATAGTTATCTCTATCCTGTTTTTTGCACTACCTCCACAGTCGCGAAAAAATCGCCAGTTGTTGAATGGACCCACCCATCCATGTTGCAATCACAAACATCCAATCTCATACATCCCCCCTCCCCTCCTCCCAAACAAACTAGTTAGTGTATACTATATGTTTTGAAGTTACTCACCCATTAAATTGCCTGCCAGAATCTTCTTAGAACTGCTCACTGTATAGCGAATTATGCGCTCTGTTAAGCATTGTATCAAGCTCGCTTAAGCCTCTGTCTGTCTTTCTTTCCCTCCATCTCGCTCTTTAATTTGTCTGCACTATGTATTTGTATCTCTTTTCATTGATGGTTCTTTTGTGCCAACCATCTTTAATTAATTCATTTTTGTTCTCTTTAAATAGCACCATCCCCATGGCCCCGACGCATTTTAATACTAGATTAAAATGCATACACAATAAAATAAAACATAGCACCCATTAAGTGCAGAACTCATCGTAACTTGAGATCGATTAATCTGTGCTAAAAAAGGTGTTTGTGTGTGTGAACCTTGAAGTGCTTGAAGTGCGTGATGTTTGGTAATATCAACCATCGATATAAACGCACCTGTTAAAACTTCCCAACTATTACATTTAAAGCGGTTTTAAATTCCAATTCGTTGGAGGTCTAATTATCCTATCGGAGAACAGAGTACTGTTAGCTACACTCTAATCCCATGAGTATTTTTACTCTCCTGCACAGTGACATGATTGTTTATTTTTTTTTGTCAGCAACTAGGCATGTCGTGGACAGGCCCCTAGACTAGAGTATATGCAAACCGGGAACAACAAAACTTCTAGCCAAGCCAGTAAAAAAAATGTGAATACCGACCCAATGGTTGGGACTCGCACCCGAGATCTCCTGATTAGGAGCACGCGCTCTAACGACTGAGCTATCTCATCCCCACAATGAAGAGTGAAAACATTGAAGATGCGCCATGCATAATGTTGGGAAGTCATTTTACATACTTTTATTGATTTTTTTTTTGTGGCATGCATTGTTGATTTTCAGATAGGAAGGGAATCTTGAGTGGGAGTTTGAAGTTCAAAGAGGCACGACAAGTGACACCAGTCCTGTAAATAGAGTATAGTTATATATTCCTGAGTGACATATATTGATTATAGCTTGCCTGAAAAGTCGACAGGTGCAGAGAATCTTTCATGAATTGGCAGAGGATGGCTAAAGTAAAAAGCAAGGCCATGACAGCCCTACAACTCATAACAAAACGGAGATGGGGAACTGAAACTTAACTAGCACTTGGTGGATGATTTAAGTTGCTGTTAAAAGCACTAATATCTTTGGGCGCTCCCTGCACAGTTTTTATCATGCACTTTACTAAGTTTAGTGGTCAGAAGTGGGAACTGAACAAAATGTCTCGATATTTTTATTTTTGGAGTTTGCTCCAACCAGTAAGCTTTAGCATTCCTTTAAATTATCATTTTAAAACACTCATATTTTACCAAGCCCCACCTGCCGCGAAGCTCGTGCTAATTAGACCAACGCATCACACAATGTTACACACTCGCGCAGACACTGGGAAAAAGTGGAGGTAAAGCTGCCATTCGCACAGCAAAATAGCAATCAAGTTTTGTTTTTGCGAACGCGAAATGCACAACCATATCTTGATTTAATGATAGCATTCAAGACTCGAGGCCTTTTACCCTAGTTCTTCCGTACACAACAATATATTACGCATGTTTATTCTTGTTGTTTAATAAACGAGACAATGCTTATACACCCAGCGCTGCGGGATCCTATGGCATCTATTATAAACAGCAGGATTTCCCCTTTCTCTAACTTTCTGTAGTTTATCTCTATTTTCTATCTCTCAATGCCACTTTTTTGTACGAACTTTGCTATATCCACCTGAGGCTCTTGTTTGTCTGTCCTTCTGCCTCTGTCTGTTTGTGTCTCTGTCTGTCTGCCTGACTCTCTCTCTCTCTCTCTCTCTCTCTCTCTCTCTCTCTCTCTCACTCACTCTCTGTCGCTCTCGCACTTTCTACGAACAATAGCATTTTGTAGTCATTTTTGTTGTTAAACACGACTGTCTCATTGAAACTGCGCGAGGAAGTTCCAACTTATCTGATGTCAGACTAGGGGCATATGCACCAGTTGTTTTTAGTTGTTTCTCACTTTTGTTTGACAGGGGTAATGTATGATTATTTCGTTAACGTGCTTTAGTAATCTATCTATCTATCTATCTATCTATCTATCTATCTATCTATCTATCTATCTATCTATCTATCTATCTATCTATCTGTCTATCTATCTATCTATCTATCTATCTATCTATCTATTTATATATCTGTCTGTCTATTCGCATATCCATCTTTCTTCAACAAAAACAATGAAATGCTCGCTTTCGCTTGTTTTTTTCTTCTCCACCTATCCTTTTTATTACAAATGTGTGTTTCATTCTTTAAATGCATAATTATCTTATTTTTCTACTCCATTGTGCCTGCCGTCTATCGATTAGCGGGATGGGAGCACCAAGTGAGATTTGAGCCTAGAGCCTTCTGTTCGCTGGTCCAGTCCACTGCGGCCTAAGCTATGTTTTATATAGCCCTTCACACATGATCGTCCTCAATGTAATAAACGTAGTCTTATGTAGGGAGAATCAGCTCACGGGCAGACTCTATCTCTCTATCTCTCTCTCTCTCTATCTCTCTTTCTCTCTCTCTCTCGTGTCTTTTATTTCTCCCCTACCCTATCTCCCCTCACCAAGCTTTGTTTTGTGCTCAACCCTACTCCCGTGGCGAGGACAGGGGTCACGCTCAGGTTAGGAGTTTATGTCGATACTGCGTGAGCACAGAATAAAACAGTTCTAAAACATGAAAGGAAAGAGGCAGGTAGACCTTTGCGCGACTGCTAGATAACTGCTACCTGGAGCTTCTTATACGTGTACCATCATAGTGCATAGGAACTCTCTGCTGTAGTGCTTACTACTACATGTACCTCTTTCAGCTCTCCAGTTGTGACCTTCGCCAGACCCGTTACAGAACGAAATCTAGATCTGCAGTTATAATTATGTTTATTTGATGAGCAGTTGTGCGAAGACAATGAGAAGAGGCTGGTGGTGTTTTGTTGATATTGATCTCCCTTAAGAATTACACTCGTCGCAAAACTTCTATTTCTTATATCTTCGTAAGCTAAGCACACCATTGTACTTACAACCTCTCGACTATAAACTCTCCTGGCAGGAGGATGTCAATAGCGCCTCTGTGTTCGCATCTCCGTTATTTTGTGGTTTTGTCAGACTCGTACATGTACATGACTATCTTTGTTGTTTATGTGCTTTGTTGGATGAACAGTTGTACAGATTCAGGGTAGGGAGGCACCCTTTCGCCCATAGGTTTCACAGGTCTAACAATTTTTTTTTTAAACTGGTGGAGTGTAAGATCCCCATATAGATAGATCATGTATTGAAAGACAATTAGGTAATAGCTGGAGATAGTGAGAGAGAGAGGGGGGCGGAGTGGGGAGGAAGGGAGAGGGAGAAAAGACGGGCCGGGAGACACAGACAGACAGACAGAGAGAGAGGGAGACAAAGATAGGTACTAGATAGAGAGAGAACCAATTGGGAGACAATTAAAAATGAGATACAGTTAGAAGTAGTGTGGTGGCAGAGAAGCGGATATTAATTATCATACAGCGGCTCAGACCCGTGCGATAACGCCGTGCAAGAAAACTAATTAGGTGGAATCTACACTGGCTAGGTTAAGAACATTAATTTTGCGTGAGTGATGTTATATCAAGAAAGTGAAACTGTTGCATCCTTATATCGATAAAAAAGGCGCATTTCTCCTGTATGTTGCTCTTCAATCGTTTCCCTAAGAAATAAAGCGAGTGAGAGGCAAGGGAGGGGGGGGGTGGTGATAGTGGTGGTGATAGTGGTGGTGATAGTGGTGGTGGTGGTGGTATTCAGTTAGCGAGCTAGAGACAAAGGAAGAGACAGACATGCAGAAGGAGAGATGGAAAGGGGGAGGGGGGGGGGGGAGATGAGAAAAAGGAGTAAGGGGGAGGGAGAGAATCAGACAGAAGAGTTGAGTGAAAATGAGCAGGTAATGGTGCTCACACCTGCCCATTATTGCCGCTGTTCCTCTGGTGATATTGTGTACTGAACACACACACACACACACACACACATATTGATAGTCTCGGGCTCCCTACCTGGGACATTACATGGATTATAACCAACCGTATACAGTTTAAAAAAAAAAGAAAATATTTTCCCCCAGAAGTGAAAAAAGAATCTTTTCAGATATCTGCTATTAAGCAATTATCAAATACAGTGAGCGTAATGCAGCTCACTCGATTGTGCTTTTTGCTGATAAGCAACAGGTACACAGATGAATCTCAGGTATAACATTACTGAGCTAGCACATAATGACGGATCGCTTGTAGCAGACAGGCATGAATTTAAGTCTTGATATTCAAATCTCAGCTAGTACTAAGATAGCTCAAAAGAGGCGCTATTAGCTCACTCGGACCTCGGATAAATCGCCTGGGTCTTAATATAGTTTCTACTCGGTGACGAGATTGCAGAGTGGTATGTCTGAGACCTAACGAGTCACACTATACTAACACCGACCCAATCATTAGGAAAAATTGCGACCGGCAGAGCTGAGCTCGAATCCGGACCCCCTGCCTTGGAAGATGGCTCTCTCCCCGATCGCGTACTCGCTTTGCTGAAGATCGGACTTGCGTTGCCGTGCTATGTGCACCCTTAATTACACCTGGCTTTCTCACATTTAGCACCGGCATCCACATAGCACTGGTCTAACAGGCGGAATGAGTCCCAGCTGTGTTTACTGGTTGTCATAATCCTACCTGGCGCTCACCTGAGACACTCTGACCGTCAGAGAATGGTCAATCACTTCAGGGATTCGCCCTCCCTCCCTTCCTCTCTCCCTCTCTCTCTCTCTCTCTCTCTCTCTCTCTCTCTCTTTCTCTCCCTCTTCTACTTCCGCCTCATATACGCATTCTCCATCTTCTATTCACTCGATCACTCTTTCTCTACCTATCTCTCTGTATCACTCTGTCTTTCTTCCGCCCTGACTCTCTCTCTCTCTCTCTCTCTCTCTCTCTCTCTCTCTCTCTCACACACACACACACACACACACACACACACACTCTCTCTCTCTCTCTCTCTCTCTCACTGTCTGTGTCTGTCCGCTATCGATTGTCTTCTCACACAGGGAAACCGACTCTCGTGTGGCACTAGTGTATTCAGCTCAACCACATTTTTATCCTCTTTCTAGTAAAATACGAAGATCCGACTAGATCTAGCCTTTGCCTGTTTGTTTGATGTTATAGAATCTTTCAAGTGTTGGACACTTGACATTTGGGTCTTTTATTTCTGCACTTACCGTTACTTTCAGCTGGATGCTTCGCGGTCTGAGCCTGTTAGATGTATACACGTAGATCACCACGACACAGCTAAATTTCTTGCTCGTCCCCCACTGACCACAGAAATTTTCTGCCCGCCCCCGCGGGGGGGGGGGGGGGGGAGCGGTTGTACAAACTGCCCACTCTCACCTCTTCTATGAAAAAAGGAAAACAGAAAGAAAGAGGAAAGGAAAAAGAAAACGATGGTTCAACTGTTATGTGCATTAAGACATGCGCTTATAACGAACGAATAATAATTAAAATAAAACAAGGCAAATAAGTTGAATATACAAAAGAGGAACAACGCGCCTTTTAAAACGTTCCAACATTGGTGAACAGGTGATTTTGCCTTCCTCTATTAATAGAACGCACCGGTCTCTTAAAAACAAAAAAGAAGAGGGGGGGGGGGGGTAAAGTCCTGATGGTTTTCTTTTTTTGGGTAGAAGGGGGATATTTATCCGCTTCCGATTCACAATTGGTAGTAAGATGTTCCGCGTCCGTTAATATAAGATCGGAAGTTTCTCTCCATATCATTTCTCTCATGCTGACAACATGCACATGGCAGGGGACGGGGTATCTCATTTAGTAGAGCACGCGACTGCTATTGAGTAGGTCCTGGTATGTAGTGATATGGTGCAGGGCATAGTGCTTGGTCGAGCCGCAACCAAACACAAGGAAAAAAAAAGTGGGTGGGGGAGCGGGGTTTGAGAGAATGGAACAGAGAAAGCAGGCATTGTTTTCAAGTAAATGTTACGATTACCGATGTTGCTGATGAAACTAGACCCAGCCCAAATTTTAAAGTGGATGAATACAGTTTGTCTGATCCGAATGACGGTATGGGGAGATGGCTTCTAATCTGAAGTCGTGGGTTCGAATCCTGATCAGGTCAACTTTAGTCTACTGGTTAGGTCGGTATAAGTAGAACTTGACCGGCTGAGTCGGAATTTCCCGCTCAGTCTCTGCGATGTAGGACGTAAACTGAAATTGTCAGACTCAAGTCGTGGAACCCACCTACTAGATAAACGTGTTGCTGACGTTAACGTTCAGAAACCAGCAACATACAAACGTACACATGGCTATATCACCACGGCTCCAGGGGGGTGTGTAAAGCTGTGAGCTAAGATCGTGTCAAGCCGACTCATTGCACAACACAAGCAGGATGTAGACTTGGAGATGGAAAATTATTCGCCTGAAAATTGGGAGCAAACATCTGGGTAGGGGAGAAGAGAGAGGGAGGGAGAGAGAAAGAGAGAGGGGAATGGAGAGAGAGGGAGAGAGAACAAGAGAGGAAGGGAAAGTTTGGGGGGGGGGGGGTGCATTTGTTGATTGGGAAGGAATGGCAATTTGTGTAGGGATATTATAAGATGTAAAGAAAGATTACGAGTAAATAAAATTTGATTGAATATTGTAGTAGTATTATAACAGACGATGGCATTTGGAACATGCATGAGTGTAACGTCAATTATAAGACACGTGCAGCGATTGTTCAGCGCTCAGACAGACACTGATAAATATAATAATCAAGTTATCAAGTTGGTCCACACCATGGAGAACAATGCACTGGCTGTGTCCTGGTCTGGTGATTCTACACTGATATGATTTGATTCTTATTGATTGCCGCCGCCGCTCTGAGCCGTCGTTATAATAACAACTGCACAGTCAGTATCTACAGTCGGATAATTCCTCATACTGTGTTGTGCAGTCATTGTCTGTCCACTGTCTGTCGCTGTGTCTCTGTCTGTGTGATTCTATCTGCGTTACCTCTATTTCTTCCCTCTCTCTTTCTCCGTCTCTCTGTCGCGTCCCGTCTCCGTCTTTCTCTGTTTCCTGTCTCTCTCCGGCTCTCCCGTCGAAGATCTCCGGATCTATCCGATGCTATTTTCTCGGAGACTTAATAGGCTGCATATCTAGACCAAGCCCGATTGATTGGTAGCCAAGGACAGTTAGCGAGAGACAAGAAAGGTTCCCATGAGCAAATTGATTGGTAGCCAACGACAGTTAGCGAGGGACAAGAAAGGTTGCCATGAGCAAATTCTTCGGCAATGGAACATGGGTCGAACCCATAACGCCTAATTATCGGCATGAGTGTCGAAGTTGCTGTCTAAACCTATCGGCATATCTATTTAAGATTTTTTTTTAAGTAAAAAAAAGTTATATTCAAACGTATTAAATCCGTCAAATAGACAGTCGTAATATTGAAGTCGAACAAACTATGGTTTACATACTTCTATGGCTCTCCCTCTCTTTCCATGCGGGATTCCTCCAGGGTACTGTTTTGACTTTTTTCGCGCCTTGCTGGTGTAGGTTGGTACACGATTCTCGTAGAAATGAAAGGAACAAAGAAGGATGTGGCTATTGTCCAACTGCCGGAATAATAGCCAAACTACTGCTTATCCGGATGACGTGACTATTTCCAACATAGGAATGGAAGGACATGTTAAACGTAACCGAACTGACTTTCGCTTTGTTCATGTCTATAATAAGATCTGATCGAAATCTTCTTCCTCCTCTCCTCCAATCGTCATCCTCCTCCACCCCTATTCATCATCATCACAAATGTACGACTGTTACTAGTGATACGTGTGCTCTTCCTAGTCCCGCTATTGAATTTTTACTGTTACAAATTGTACAAATAGTAGGCAATACAACACCGCTGGTGCTCGAATTAATGCTCCCTTTCATAAAGCTTTACAATAATTGTTTAGATTATTCATATTACTTTTTATGTACATTTCTCATCATTCTTCCTTATCAATTTCATCATTAATAGTCGACACAGACTTCACCAACTTCTCTTCATCATTATCATCACCATTGTCCTCCCTTGGCAGGATAACGATCACAGACCAGGGAGCAGCATCCATCTATAGGTTTTAAAAATTGACCCCCATCCATAGCCATTTCTCGAACATCTCCCAAGCCTACTCTTGCTTATTGTCCTTGAAGGTTGGAACTACAGCACCTGACTTGTGATTCTATTCTGTGGTTTTCTCAAGGTTTGTCCTTTCCTTCGACATCTTCTTCCAGCTTTTCTCTCGCTCTGTAAATTACTCTCAAGGTGTGTCCTATGCATTGCCATCTTCTCAAGTTTTTTATTACTCTGTAAATCACTCTTAAGGCGTGTCCTATCCATCGTCATCTTCTTTATGCATTTTTCTCTCTGTAAATCACCTGGTGTTTGACTGTCTCCTATGGTTGTCCCCACAGCATGCTGCAGAGCTGGAGAAGAAACAGAACGAGGTGGAGAACAAGAAGCTCAAGGGCATGGAGGTCCAGTACAGCCACGTCATTCAGGTATGGCTATCAGCCGTTGTCTACCATTATAGTTAGTATAGGGGCATGGAGGTCCAGTACAGCCACGTCATACAGGTATGGCTATCAGCCGTTGTCTACCATTATAGTTAGTATAGGGGCATGGAGGTCCAGTACAGCCACGTCATACAGGTATGGCTATCAGCCGTTGTCTACCATTATAGTTAGTATAGGGGCATGGAGGTCCAGTACAGCCACGTCATACAGGTATGGCTATCAGCCGTTGTCTACCATTATAGTTAGTATAGGGGCATGGAGGTCCAGTACAGCCACGTCATACAGGTATGGCTATCAGCCGTTGTCTACCATTATAGTTAGTATAGGGGCATGGAGGTCCAGTACAGCCACGTCATACAGGTATGGTATGGCTATCAGCCGTTGTCTACCATTATAGTTAGTATAGGGGCATGGAGGTCCAGTACAGCCACGTCATACAGGTATGGCTATCAGCCGTTGTCTACCATTATAGTTAGTATAGGGGCATGGAGGTCCAGTACAGCCACGTCATACAGGTATGGCTATCAGCCGTTGTCTACCATTATAGTTATTATAGTAGTTCTGTTGTCATAACATTATATCTCAACCAGCTCAAAATTTCAACAGGATTTAACCATAGCTTGAATCGGTCAACTTCAAATGATTTTTCATATAAAGATAGAAGTATGCAGGAAGTTCAATTCATTCAAGATGAAAATTCAAGTGTATCACTCTTTTTTTAGAATAAGCAAGGTAAACATCAACAGCTTGTTTTAGTTTTTCCTTTAGCAATTTCAATGCTTTCGTTTTAAGAATCAGTCTTGTAAAACTTAATATTTTCAAAAGAGTTAAGTAGGGAATGTATCTTATCTCCCGATTTGCAGATCAACTAAGAAGAGAAGTGAGAAATGCTAGGATCTTGCTCTGTTTCGATTGGGAGGTCTCTGGTTCAAAACCCATAATGAGTAAACATCTCCCCCTCTGTGATACCACAGCTACTACATGTGAAGAGCAGCAAGATTCTGAGAGTCTTTAACAACTCAGTCCTTCTCTCCCTCTGTATTGCAAGAGCTTCTGTAATACATAACTCCAATTTTCTAGTGCCGTACTTACCATATGAAGTTGGAGCAAGTTTCTAATGCACTCCTTTCTTTTCCTCTGTCCTTCCGCAGTTATTACATGTGAAGAGCAACACATTTCTGACGGTCTTACTACCCCTTCCTTCTCTCTCCCTGTCTTGCAAGAGCTACTGTACTACACAATAACTTTATTCTCTCTTGTCATATTTACTGTATCAAAACAGCAAGATACTATCTCTCCCTTCTCTGCCTTCACAGCTACTATAATATACTATAAGTTCATTCTCCCTTGTCTTATTTATCGTATCAAAACAGTAATATCTTTACATCTGTTCCTTCTCTGCCTCCGTCCTTTCACTGTTTCTATAATGCACAATAAGTTCATTCTCCCGTGTCATATTTATCTTATCAAAACAGAGCAATACCCTTACATCTCTTCCTTCTCTGCCTCCGTCCTTCAACAGCTACTATAATACACAATAAGTTCATTCTCCATTGTCATATTTATCTTATCAAAATGGAGCAATGCCCTTACATCTGTTCCTTCTCTGGCTCTGTCCTTCCACAGCTACTCCATGTGAAGAGCAACAAGTTCCTGACAGTCAACAAGCGACTTCCGGCCCTGCTGGAGAAGAATGCCATGCGAGTCATCCTGGACAGCTCAGGGAACGAGGGATCCTGGTTCTATATACAGCCGTTCTACAAGCACAGCTCTCCAGGCGATAAGGTAGCTCTGTCTGTCTTGTCTGTCTGTATTTCTCCCTCTTTCCCTCTGTCTTTCTCCCTCTTTTATCTGTTGCTGATGTATACCATCTCTGTAAAGGAATTTTTAAAACTAGCCAAAAATTACAGCTGAAGTTCTAATAATACCAACCTAAAGTAGCTGAAACTGGTGCTAACCTCTAGTCAGTAAAATTGTGCAAGGCTTAATGGATGTCTTTTCCTTTTTTTCTACTCTTTCAAAACACTGCATTAAAAAAAAGTCTAAAAACTAATTCCTGTTTTGCTGACAAAATTATTCAATCTATTAGAATGCTATCACACATTTATGAGTAAATTTAATTTAAACTAAATATACCCGTGATTCCTTTTTTAGATGGCATCTTTCTTTTAAAAATTTAAGGGGGAGGGGCGGGGGTAGCCTTGGGGCCCTTCGACGCAGGAGGTCAGTGGTTAAAGCCCTGGTCTGGTGACTTAATCCCCTACTGGCTGAGTCGGTGTCACTTTGTGACTGACTAAAACAGAGTCATGTTATCCAAACACTATTTCTGTATGGCAGCACATAAAATTGCCAAAGATTAGTCTTGGGGCCCATCCGCAATACAGCCAATATAGTGCTGACAATGGACGCTAAGCATAACAAACAAACGTGAAACTTTTAGCCAATTGGATCTGTTTCATGGGTTTGAAATCAGATTTATACACTTTTTTATTTAAAAAAAAAAAGAAGAAAAATTGATTTTGAATTGTGGGTATTTGCCAGGTGGTTGTGGGAGACAAAGTTGTACTGAATCCGGTGAATGCGGGCCAGCCATTGCACGCCAGCAACTGCGACCTGGTGGACAACCCAGGCTGCAAGGAGGTCAACTCTGTCAGCAGCAACACATGCTGGAAGGTCATGCTCTTCATGGATTTCAAGGAGAACCAGGACGGAGTGCTCAAAGGGGTCAGACTCATAGCTTTTGAGATTATATGCTAAATGTGACACTCTCACAGATAACACACTATAATTATATGTGACACACTTACATATCACACGCTACATATATGACCCTTTTACAGATGGCATGCTATATATTTGACACACTTACAGATTACAAGCTATGTGTAACTCTTAGAGATTACACGCTATATGTGACACTCTTGCAGATTACATGCTGTATGTCACACTCTTACAGATTGCACGCTATATATATGATATACTTCACACGGCACCCGTATTTCAACATTTATGCTCAACTTATAGGTCTAGATGGTCAGCTTCTTACACTCAAGGATTACATGCTTTATGGTACACACTTTACATTACACTGATATTTTAACATTTTCTAATTTAAAGGCCAAGATATGCCAGCTTAGAGATTACACGCTTTATGTGACACGCTTTACATCATATGGCACTTAGGTAAAAAAAATAATTTAGGTTTAGTTTGTAAGTCAAGGGGGTTGGGCTCACACACTTAGAGATTTGACACACATAACATGTCCTTCATTAGAAATAGGAAAAATAAAATTCAGGATTTTTATAACAACTTTTTCAAATCGGCTAAAAAGTTTTGCAATTCATACAATTTACATGACACACTTTATACAACACTGGTGCTGGTGTTTAAATATTCATGTTTAGCTTATCGGTAAAGCAATCTCATAGTCTCACAGAGATTATTTGCTCATATTTACACTGCTATTTAAAATTTATTACATAGTTACACTGCTATTTAAAATTTATTTTAGACTCATCAGTCAAGTCTTTTACAAAATTAAAAAATACCAAACAATTTTTTCTCTAAATTTTTTAAACCCTCCACAAATTTCTAGAAAGTTGCTAATTTGTCTCTTTGAATTGTGACAAGTTATTGGAACTCTTAAGGGGACCAAAATATATGATTGAAACTAATAAAGGGAACTAATAATGGGAAGAAAAGAGAATAAAAAAGAATATTTCACCCGAATGCCATCTTTCATGTCATTGTCTCAGCTACTGCAGATCTCTTGATGTTATGAACATGCGGATGGACATAAATTCATAATTAAACTGAAAAAAAAATCCAGGAAAAAAAGGTTGTATGCCCACTAGTCCTAATTTGAGCAGCCTTTATTTAACTGTTCAAACTGGGTGTAAGATAACACACCAACACAGATATCTGAAACTTATGCTTAGTTTGAAAAACAATAACTGTAAGATAGTTTGTTTAGTCCACTATCAGAATCATTTGTGGGTTTCTTAGGCAGCAACTATCACTTGACTGTGCTGTAAGTGTGTTGTAACTGTATTGTTAATGTCTCTACCACTGACCTTTTAGGGTGATGTGGTGCGTCTGTTCCACGCGGAGCAGGAAAAGTTTCTGACTGGTGATGAGTACAAGAAGCAGCAGTATGTGTTTCTGAGAACTACAGGCAGGACGTCAGCAACGGCCGCCACCAGCTCCAAGGCACTCTGGGAAGTAGAGGTTTGTGTGTGGTTAGCTTTCTGATGATATGCTTTTAGGTGATGATGTTAATTTTGCTGCAAGTTGTCCATATTCACAATTAAAAAAGTTATTGATTTTTTAGGGTAAAATGATATTGCAAGTTATAAAAAAACCCACAAGCAATATATACAATTTTAAAAACCACAAAAAAAAAAAAAAAATAGACCCCACATTTGACAGAATGTATTACATTGTTTATTTTTAAATATTATCAAAATATAATCTTTATTAGCTTGAAGTCTCATTGGTTCCCTAGAGAATCTTCTACACAGATAGATGCAATATGTTAGAGAAACAATTGACCATCTGCCGACCAGTCCAGAGCAATGATTGACCTAGCTTTCTAGCTTCCCATATCAATAATATTATATTGTCTTTATTTGTCTAGTGTGGGCGGTCAAATTTATTTTGTCCCCTACTGATTTGGTCAATGTCAGTATAATATGACAGGCTCAGACAAGAGTCTTTGTGGTATCCCTGCACTGCCTTTGAGTGGCACAGTGTAAAATTATCAACATTAGTCTTGGACCCGTCTGGGATATAGCCTTCCTACTAACATTGGACATTAACCTTGTCACATCGCATGATTCAAGGCCTATTTGGGGAATAAAAATAAATTATTTATTTTAATTGGAAAGTATGCAAATCAATACAAAAAGTTTCTAGCACAAAAAGGTTAAAAACTAACCAACCCTTGATTCACTCCTAATCTCTCCACAGGTTGTCCAGCACGACCCGTGCCGTGGTGGCGCCGGCCACTGGAACAGTCTGTTCAGGTTCAAGCACCTGGCCACTGGGCAGTACCTGGCTGCAGAGGTGGACGCTGACCCAACCCCTGACGTGACTCGGGCGAAGCTTCGCGGCCAGCCCAACCTGCCGGTCTACTGTCTGGTGTCTGTCCCCCACGGCCATGATATTGCCTCAATCTTTGAGCTTGACCCCACCACCATGATCAGGGAGGACTCTCTTGTGCCGAGGTGAGGCAGTGTGATCGCTTGTTTTCTTAGCTTGTTACATAGTTGGTTGTATGATTTATCTGTTTTTTTTTTCATTTGCTGTTATTTGTTTCAAGAAAAATAGGAAAGTACATTATCGGTAGTAAAAATAAGGCATAATTATAGTCGGAAAATAAAAAATTTGGTAGGTAAGAACAAATTTAAATAAGACAAGTTCATATCTAAAACAACAGTTGATCTGAGAGAAATAATTTGAATTGTAGTACCTGCAGCAACTTTCTCCTATCTATTTTATTTTTGGTGCAACAGCGAGGATTATTGAAATCCAGTTAAGCTTGAATAACCAGTATTTATTTATACACTTGGACAATATAGGGAACAATGCGATGATGACTGATTTTGAATGAATTGGAATTAACTATGCTAATGTATCTGGATTTTCATGAAAAAAAAACAACTTTTTTCACATTTTTTTCTGCTTTTGAGACTTCAAAATGCTTCATTTGTGCTGTATAATTAGGATTTTAAGAAACAGACAAGATTCATGCAGAGGATTTTAAGAAACAGAGAAGATTTACGCAGATGTAAGAACAAAACTTTCAATCATTAATTTGTTCTCTCCCCAGACAAACGTATGTGCGGCTGCACCACCTGTGTACAGACTCGTGGGTCCACAGTACCTCCATCCCACTGGACAAGGACGAAGACAAACCCATCATGAACAAAGTGAGAAATTGTCTGCAGTATTTGTCAGCCTTTTTAGACTCTTTCTATATTTTTTTTATATAGTTGATTCTACCAGCTGCATTTGTATACTCTAAATATTTAAGTATTAAGAAATCTTTTTGCCTTTTGTGACTGGTTAACTTTTTATGCAACTTGAAGAGACATAATGTTTGAAGCAGTATTTTGTTTTTACCCTTTTTTCTGTTTAAAAAAAAAAAAAAATGATTTTGACTGGGGAACAATTCATTTATGGCCTTTTGCTATTAACATTCACACTAAATTCCACCTTCCTAGAAACATAAACAATTGGGGCTTCTTCTTAGAGAAATCCTGAAATCAGTTGGAATCCCTCTGATGATTCTCACATGTGTCATGTATCACGATGATATTCATTTGTTATTGTGATTTGTCTCAAATCAGAGTTACAGTGAGTTACTATTCTTTCTCTTTTATATCTTTATTGTTTAGGTGGGCTGTGCAAAAATCAAAGAAGACAAGGAAGCCTTTGCCATTGTACCTGTGTCAGCGCAGGAGGTGAGAGACCTGGACTTCGCTAATGATGCAGCCAAAGTCCTCACAGAGATCGCCAACAAGTTGGTCAAGTCGTCCATCACACAAAACCAAAGGAGGCAAGCAATCCCTAACATTTCCTTTCCATTTGTCAAAGTTACACTGTTAGTCATCATCTCTCATTTAGATTTTTGTAAGCTTATCAAGACACAACATCTATAGTGAAGAACCAAATTTCAAGTCATGAGAAGAGAATTAGGAACATGCACATAAAAGAATGAGTACATCAGAGGCCATAACGGCGAACTGATTTTTGAGCAGGTATTATGTGTTCCAACTATGTTGCACAGCTCTTTTTTAATACCTCAGTTTTATTCTGAGACCTTTATTGTTACAGTTTCCACCTAAAAATGTCATACAGACTTTCCTAACAAATCTTCTAGTAGTAAATAACTTCAGCTTTATATTACAAGACACAACATCCATAGTGAAGAACCAAAATTCAAGTCATTAGAATATAATTTAGAAAATTCAAATGAAAGAATAAGTGCAGCAAAGGCCATAACGGAGATCTGATTGTTTAGCACATATCATGTGTTCCAAACATGTCGCACAACTCCTTTTTAATACCTCAGTTTAATTTTGAGACCTATATTGTTACAGTCTGCCATTTTTTTGGCAGACGGGATGAAGGAGTGGCTACAAATATCAAAGGTTACAGAGATGATGAAACTAACCAGAGAAAGAGAGATATGGAGGGACATGATCACCAATGCTATGAGGCATGGTACTTGATGATGATGATGATTGTTACAGTTTCCACCTAAAAATGTCATATAGACTTTCCTAAGAAATCTTCTAGTAGTCAATGACTCCAGTTTTATATTGTGGGACGAGAAACTGCATCACTGCTCTATAATTTAACGCTGCCTCTTCGAAAGAAACTTATTTGTATTTCATATAAAAAAAAACTCATCTTTTCATATCCACCCGTAGATAAGTGTAGAGAATGTCTTTTTTTTTCTATCGATATTTTCAATGAACTTCTTTTTCTCTTCTCTCCCTGTAGATCTGTGATCCAGCTGATCACTGATGTGATCTATTTCCTGGCGCATCAGGAACTGTCAGGCCACACAGGGGATCCACTGGACCTTGTCATACCGAAGCCCGACCGTGAGAGGCAAAAGCTGATCAGAGAGCAGGACATTCTCAAACAGGTCAGATTATATAACATGTGATGGAAAATACAGTTTTCAGTGCTTTTATGAATTTAATTTTTAATAATAATAATAATAATAATAATAATAATAAATAATAATAATAA
>RQTK01000166.1:27398-104221 GCA_003991915.1 Elysia chlorotica
ATAATAATAATAATAATAATAATAATAATAATAATAATAGTAATAGTAAACAAAATCAAAAGACCAAATCTTTTGATGTTTATGCTTGTGACATTGTTTACACTACTATGTTAGCATTTATCAGGGTGAAAAGTGTTCACGAAATCAACTGTTTGAATCAATGCCACAATGCTACTGTCTCATTGACTGTTTTCCCCAGATCTTCAAAATCCTACAAGCTCCATTCAACGATGTAGGTGATGGAGCCCTGATGCAGTCGATGGAGGAACTTGCTGATCAGAGACACGCTGCCTTCAGACACTTATGTCGTCTTTGCTACCGACTGCTCAAGCTCTCCTTCCAGAACTACCGCAAAAACCAGGTGCGAACTGAAAAGAAACATGTTAAGGGCTTATCAGCAAAACAGGCAAAGGCAAAAGAAAAGAGGAATTCCATTTTTTCATGTTTTTGAAGATCACAGTGTGTACAAAGTCCCTGTAAACTCTGTAGATTGCATAATGTACTCCTTAAATCGAATAGAAGTATTCTACCTTTTAAATTACATAGAAACTTGAATAAGTTTCAAAGACTTGTAATATTTGTGTCCAAAATCTTACATCGCTTGTTATTTCAGGTTGCTCTTTTTGTATGTGTTAACTGAACAAAAAAGATTAGTTATTCTTGATAGGTTTTACATCCAATAGGTTTCTGGAAGAATCTTACACTGGGTTTGAGGTGCCGCTGTCTATTCAAACCTCAGACCTTTTCCTGCATGTCAGTTCGGACCACTACTGACTCGATGTCTACTGGAGCATATCTTTATAAGGCTGTACTAATACCTTCCAAACCTCTGTGTCCCTGACCTGTTTAGGAATATGTTGCTGCTAAGCTCCAGTTCATGCAGCGCCAGATTGGCTACGACGTCCTGGCGGAGGACACCATCACTGGGCTGCTGCACAACAACCGCAAGCTGCTGGAGAAACACATCAAGAAGCCCGAGATTGAGATGTTTGTCTCGCTCGTCCGCAGGAAGAAGGAGCCACGGTTAGTGCGGAAACAATTTTTTTTCCATTTGAACTTGCAAAAGGAAAATTAAACAACTATGCAAGAAAAAGGAAGAGCGAAATGAGGAAAAAAACAAGGGTTTTGAAGAAAAAAAATGTTTATGAATAAAAGAAACGGGAACGAAGTAACTGTTCTTTTGACAAGATAAGAGAGACTTGAAGTGAAATAGATCGTTCCCAAAAATACTTTTCAAATGAATATTTCTTTTTTAAACTTTTGGGAAGGAAGTAACACTATTTGGGGGAAAAAAAGATTGTAATTGTGGGAAGGAATAACTGTAACTATCATTAATATCAAAAAGTAAAATTATAAATATATGTAAACAAAAAGAAGTATGGGGAAACATGTTTGAAAATACAATGAGCACTTTGAAGTCCTTAGCAGAAAGTTGCTATCATTTTTACAACATAAAAAAGCTTTCTGGAATCTTTTTATCTTTGTCTAGCAATGTACCAGTCATATAATCCTTCTCCCGCTCTCCCCCTTCTCCACTATGAAAGAGATGGCACATTTAGCTATAAAAAGCTCTGTTCCATAGCTTGAAGCATCATGTTGATACATTATATTCCTCAGGTTCCTTGACTACCTGGCAGACCTGTGTGTCTGCAGCAAAGTCGCCATCCCCATCACACAGGAGCTGATATGCAAGACACTGCTCTCACCCGAGAATCAGGACATCCTCATTGAAACTAGGTCAGTCAGTGCCACTTCTCTATGCTCAAACAATGGAAAAATATCGAACAGTGTTTATTTTTTTGTTTAAATTTATCCCCTCTCGTCAAATATTTTTGAAACTGTGGTGGTGCAAAGTATATGAGCATCTGATAAAAAAGCAAAAGTTTCTTTGTCTTTGTGGGAAAAACTTGCAGTATCTAAAAAAATTTTTATCATGTGACCAAGCCAAATTTTGCACAAAACAACTCATTAATTGTGTCAGATGTCTATATTACTATTCACCATTCATTATTCTGTTTTTTTTTTAATTCCCAGACTGCAATTATGGTAGAGGGATACTAACTTTAAAATGCTTTTGTAATTTATGACATTCTAATTTTTATGTTTTTTATTTATCTGTACCTTTTATTGAAACATTGAACTTTGAAATAAATTTAAAAAATCTTTGAATAAAAGAATAATACATGCAGGAAGTGAGAACGAAAATGGCAATTTTTTGCATCTTTTTTGCCTCATACACAGTATCGAATAAACACTTGAATAAGTGGTTCTTTATACCAGATACTAATTTTTCTCAATGCTTTTTGCTGTACATGCATCACAATACTATTTTATGTCTATTATTAGAAGCATTTGCAATGCAATTTTATAACCTAGAAAAGATAAAACCCTTAATTGTCATCTGAAATAAAAGCGAAAACTTTAAACCTGTTTTTCTCAGTTTCTACGTTTCGAGAAGTTGTGACTTTAACATGGCATATCTCAGCTTGTAATTAACATATTTGAAAAATTCAAAAAGCATATTGTTCAGTAACTAAAGGAGATTATGAAAACGTGTAAAACAAAGAAAGTCCAAATTTCACCATCTTCCCTGTTTTTGCTTGGTGCATCAAAACAGTAAGAAATCTTTTTTGCTGCACTTTCCTTGTAATGTATCTTGGTTGAGAGATTCCTTTTACTTAATCAACTTAGTGAAAGCCTTAAGCTTTTCTCTGTTCTCCCTCAATCTTTGACATGAAGATTGATCCGCACCCAAATGGAGTATGAAATGCCAGCAGAGGGAGAGGAAGGGACAGTGATGACAATGGATGAAGACGATGAAGTTGTGCTATTTTGGGACCCGACCTATGATACGGATGCCTTTGACAGCGGCTCCAACAACCGCGACAGCAGTAATCTGGTCCGACACATGCTGGGCAGTGATGGGCCAGAGTATGCAGGCCAGAAGGGCATCAGGGAGCTAGCCATGGGCGCAGCCGATAACATCAAGGCTGACAAGCAGATTCTAGACTACTACAGGTGAGAGATAGGGAGAGAGAGAGATGGGAGGAAAGCGAAAGAGAGGGGGGGGGAAAGCGGGAGAGAGGAGAGGGGGGAGATGGAGAGCATGCATGTGTGTGTGGCTTTCAGTGGTGAACGGAAGAATTTCTCTCAGGTTTGAATAATTATGTATTGCATTCATCCTGGTAATGAAAATAAAATTATTGTGACTTGATCATTTCAGAGAAAAAGTTTTATGGTAAAAAAAAAACCCAGTGTCAATGAATGTCATGTATGTTAGAATATCATTGTAAGACGGCATGTTTTTTGAGCGTGCAGGAAAATGTAAAGAAGTTTTAGCAGTTGCATTGAGGAAGAAAATATTTAAATTAAGAGCGAGATTGGGAATAAAAAAAAAGCATAGTGCAGGTCTTGAAATAATTTACCATACCTTTTTCCCCATGCTCAGATTTGGACCAGTAAATGTCATTGAATCTTCGTTTGCGTCAGCCTTGTGTATATCAGAAGTTGATAATTATTCATAACTGTGGATCACAAGATGATGTTGATTCAAATCAAACCCAAGCTTTTTCTTCTTTGTATGAATATCAGAGATGTCAAGATAGAGCTATTGTTACATGTAATTTGACTAGGCAAATGATGTCACTGGTCAAACCTAAACCAGTAAGAATCTAGATCTACTGAGTAAACATAGGAAAGAATTACTTCATTTTGTTATTTCTCTCTCATTATGTTACAGACACCAGCTTGATTTGTTTTCACACATGTGCCTGGACCGTCAGTACCTGGCCATCAACAAACTAAGTGAATCTCTTGACGTGGACCTCATTCTCAAGTGAGTTTTATCAGATTTGGTAGGGTAATCATTTAGTTTTACATGCTCTAGGTTCCCTAAGCGTTTCCTATAAGGAGACAGGAACACCAGCTGCAATTCAAACCACAAATCTCATTATCGTCAGCCCAGAAAAAAACTTATGTCGAAGAAATCAAAGCTCTTTTATAGTTTAGTGACTCCCAAGGTTTTAAAGAAAAATGCTATATCTGTGATTACCAGTTCAGACCACAGAAACCAAAATTGCATAGTAAACTTCACTGACACAATAATTCATTTCTCTCAAAGCAATTGCACAGCGATGGAATTTATGAAGGGTGGGAAAAGGCACTTTTATGTAAATAGAGAAACCAATAACATACTTCAAAGTACAATCCTAATGCAATAACTTTATTCCCAGGTGCATGGCTGACGAGTCTCTTCCCCCTGACCTTCGAGCAGCGTTCTGCCGACTGATGCTGTCAATGCATGTCGATCGAGACCCCCAGGAGCAAGTCAAGCCGGTCAAGTTTGCTCGCCTGTGGTCAGAGATTCCACAGAAAATATCCATTGAGGAGTAAGTTTAAAAACGCCCCTCATATCTGGAAATGTTTATTTTAAGAAAATGGTTCAGATTAAGGATTTGAACCAGGATGTAAAATTGGAAGTAAAAAAGACATGTCATAAGCTGCTTCAAAAAAAAAAAAAAAATTCTTTTGAACCTTGTTTTACAATCTCTGTCCTTGAAAACCTCATATCAATCCCTATAGCTGCTGTACTGGCGGTTTGCTTCATTGCATTTCTCATTGATGCAGAATTAATTATTCTTGGTGATGTATGTTAAGATTTTTTCAAAAGTTATTCAGAATTCAGGGATTGCTTTTGTTCATTAATTTTTAACTATAAAAAACAAACAAACAAAAAAAAAGATCATTTCATTATCTAAGTAACATTATTGAAAATATAATTTTAAAGATTTGAATATCAGACATTTATTTCTTGCATTTATCGGAAAATGTATAAAAATCTAAGAGATTTATAAATGTTGTAACAATCTCATAAAGATTTTTCTAGTGTTTTAAATATGTAGCCACAAACACCCCCCACCCCCCAAAAAAAAACAAGTTACATCAAGAAAAGTTATTAAAATGGGGTCTAAATTTGTAATGGATGCGTGAAATGATTGTACCATCTCATTTCAAAATAAGCTTCATGTTTCAAGTAATAATTACTAGTACAATCTCAGTATTGAAAGTATTTCTTGAGCAGGTCAAGACAGCAGCTAGATTTTTTTCATTGATCCTGACACAATTATTCCTTGCGCTTTGAAACCATGCTTAATCCGTTACCCTTCTTTCTTAACGACCATGACTTGAGCCTTCTTGCTTTCACTTATCTCAATTATACAACAATTTTCCTGTGCAACTTTTTCACCGTGTCCATAAATTGAGTGACGATTAACATTTGTTTCTCCCATTATAATTCTAAGATTTGTTCCCGGAAAAAAATAAAACAAAATAAAAAAGAAAGAAAACGCTTAAGAAAAATAATTTTTTTTTGTTTGATATTAGGGATTTCTGTTACCCTATAATTGTAAACAGGTCCATTTCATTAACGACTTCAAAACTTTTTTATCCTGCACCAAAATAATCTTTTCTGTTTTTCATGGGCACTTGAAAGGTGTTGTAAAGTGTGTTATACCTTGTTACTTTAAATATAGTCCAATTTGTATAGACACCGGAAATGTGGGAAATAGCAGACTGTACGGATAGGGTTAAAGCAAAATCATTTTTTCTAATTAAGCTTTTTCTTTCTGATGACTTGACTTTATGGTATTTTATAAACTAATGCCTGGGGAAAAAACAAACAGCATATGATAACAATTTCTCTCTGAGAACTTGATAAATTTGGTTGCCTTTTCAGTTTCTCAAACCATGCAAATGTCTTTCAACTAATGCATTTGTTATGATGGAATGATAACTTAGGTAGACTGGCATGAGTTTTGCCTTGAAGATATACTCTTTAGAGCTTCTTTTTTAGTGGATGATCTTATAGTCAGAAGCATCTTTAGGCAATGTAGTCAAATGTAGATTTCCTGTCTGTTTAAGACAATATTGACTTGAGGCGATATTATAAGTGTTTTTCTTAAGCTGATAGTTCTGCCCCATAGTGTGACATGACTCAAAACTAAGTATATGGTACATTTTAAACTTTGATACACTTGAAATGTGACAAGGGCCAATGATCAGTATATCTTCTCTTTTTAAGCTTCTCCTGCTACAATCGTTAATCTTATTCTCAAATAGTAGAGTCAGTGTTAAGTTTGTCGTTGGATATAGGGTTGGGTTATATTCTTATTTATTTTAGAGCTTTAGTTAAGAAAAATGCATCATCTTTTTAGCTGCCCTTTGGTGAGCTTGCAACATCCATCTCATCCTCTCACTAACATTATTTTCAGTTTTGCTTATGCTTAAAATTTTTTTTTTTTCATTTACGATTTTCATAAATTGCAAAATTATTAAAAGCTTTAGTTGTGTAACCTTTCTTTTTTTATTATGGGTAAAGAAAAAAGACAAGTATGCAGCATTTTTTCTCCAGAAGAATTTCCATTGTGTATGGCATGTAGAGTCTAACCGGAATCATGCCCTCTTACTGTTGCAGATATGAGTCTTGTAAACACAGTGAGACGTACGTGTTTGGTGTGCAGCCTGGCCCTGCATGCCCTTCCCCCCATTTCCCCCTCCCACCTTCTCTCTCCACTCTCCTGTTTCCCCTCACCTGAAGTGGGTAACAGCCCTGTCTTGGTTCCTTTCACATTCTCCTATATCTTAATCCTATCCTAAAACTCACACGGTTTCCTATGTTTGATATCTCCTGTTGACACTACTCTCCTCTTACCAAAAATTTCACAATGCTCGTTGATTCCTTACCTTTATCAAATGGATTTTAAGTTTGACCTAATACAAAACTTACCCATTACAGAGGTGAATGCTCTTCTTGTGCCTCACACATATACTTGCAGCTGTTGTAGAGCTAGACACAAAAATGGCCTTGTCATATTTCCAGACATAATAAATCTAATGTGCTTCATGCTTGGTCATTAGGCTTATAATTCACACAGATGTGCTTCCAAAATTATACTTTTCACCAGCAAGAAATCATTAAATTTCAAAAAAATTTTTGCCGTGATTATGTAAAGAGCCATTGATATGAATATTTGTGGGTGGTAAGATAAAGGCATGTCATTCATTATCAAATTTGACTGTGATTCTGTACATCAACTATTTTGTTGCTTTCAATAAATATGTATATGCAAAAGCTGTAAAGGATAACGGATATACAGTTTGCTACATACAGTTTGCTAATTCTATCATCACAGCTTTTGAAATTGTCAAATAATCCATTGCCACTGTGGCAGCTATTTTAAAGAAATAGATTTTGTGGATTTTAAGTGCTTATAGATGTAGGAGGCTAAAAAAGTATAACTTTAAAAAAAAAAATGGACTAAAACATAAATCTTTGACATGGTGAGGTAAAATATGTCATATATTACCAACATGTGTTGTGATTTTCTACCTCAAAGTTTTTCTTAAACACACACAGCTTTTTTAGGTAACAGCTGAGGAATTATCTTATTCTGAAGTATATATTTAAAAATTACATGTTTCTTCTATTATCGTGAAAACTTCTTAAACTCTTAAATGCTAGTCTCTAGATTAAAGAGTCCAATAGTACTTTCATCTACAAGGGGACTTGAATGGTATCTTTTCATAAAGGTATCCCAAAAGTTGAATTTTTCTGTCTGCATACAGCTGATTAATTACAAAAATTCAATAATTTTTTTTACAAGAACATTCATTATTTAGTCTTTTAATCCCCATAGATTTCCATCTTCACTTGTCAATGTCCTGTATTTGCTAGAAACATGTGTACATACTCCTGGTCCTGCCCATTGGGGCAAACCATGCAGGACAGAGTAGATAGACTCTAGTAGCCAGTCAACGTTTTTTTACTCTTTCAGGGGGTTAGAAAGACATCTATCCATTTTCTTTATGAAATTATCATTTTTACATTGTTGATGTAATGGTATTTAGCATATTAATTATTGATAAAAAGATAGAAAAAGAATAAGCAGATAGGAGCAGAAAGGAAATGATAAATGGGAGCAAGTGTGCGTTGTTGATTAGTTTGTTTTACTTTGCCTCGTTAACTTTTTCTCATTAAACACGAGTGATTATTACTTATATGATATAGAATTTTGTGCACTAACCTGATTCTGAAAGTAGACGATAGATGCATATTAAAAAAAATAGTCTTAAAACATTGCTGTGTGTTTACTCCGTTAAAACGAGCAAGTCAAACAAAAAACAGAACGAAAAGACAAATTTTAAAAGCAGAGGAATTTCCCAAGCACTTCCTTTAATCACAATTTAATACACTACAGAATAATATTTTTAAGTTGTTTAAAAAGATCTTTTCTGTGTTTTACCCCAAATTAAGTTTGAACAAGATAGAATGGTAAACAGTCTTGGCTACAATAACACAACACCTTCTTTTCATATTTATTTTCTTTTTCGTAGATCTGTTATGTTCCTTTTATTCTTGAGAAATATAGCTTCACTTTTGTATTTAATGGAAAATGTAGATTGCTAGAAATTGAACAACTCTTCCAAGTTGTATTTTTTGGTTTTTGGAATTTTTACCCTTTTCTAACATATTAAGCAGCTTGGAAATCTTAAGAATTCTAATTCTTTCCATGGTATCCAGAAAAGTTTACAAAGATCAGTATTTAACATTAGCTTTTTTATAATAATATTAAATTTGCACCAGACATAGTGAGTACATAGGGTTTATAACATTACAAAGAATTCTATTTTGAGAAGTATTGATCTTTTTCAATAGTGTTAAAAGACAAAGAGAAATATTATGATTAAAAAAACAAAAACAAGGGAAACTTATTTTTACTCTTGAGTTTCTTACTAAAAGACACCATTAAAAGCCCATTTGGGTTTTCATATATAGTTCCATACTTAAATATTTTTATTAACAAAATTATTTTGGAAACACATTAAACTGTCGATGAGGTATTGGCCACTCAAGAGAAATAGTATTTTATTTTCAATGGAAATTTAGATAAGACGGCTAGTTGCATCATCATAATTATGCCTGCAGCTATCGGCATGGATTGAGTTGCCTTTTTATACAATCTCTAAAATCATTAGGAAAAACATCTCACTGTAAAATCTATCTTATTTTCCTTGTCGGTTCCTCTCTTGCCTCTCTGTCAAACTTATAATCAGTTTTCCTAACAGATCTTTCTCCTAAGTTAATACGTGCCCAATTATACTAGGCTGGTTGCATGCATTCCTCATGCATCCACTGTGTGTTTCTATATACAGCTCTGATGTGTCTAGTGCAAAACTTAATTTCACTCGTACATGTCTGCCTGTGTTGTAGGAAGAAATGTTCAGATAAACTTTGGCATGGCAAAGGTTTGTCTATCTTGGATGCAAGCTACGTTAGATCGTTCATGGATTTTAAAGATTAAAATAAATCATTTTTCCTATCATCTTTAATGATGGATATTTGTGGAGGAATAGGAAGGAATAAGGGTTTGATTGAATGCTTGTAAATTGTTATATAGGAAACACATTTTTTGTAAATAACTAATTAAAAGATATTTAAAAAACTTACAATTTGGCAACAGCAGTTTAGCATAGGCCATCTTTTCTTAGGATTAGGAAACATATTTGGAGGAGCAGATGGAAATATTGCGTAAATTAACTCTGTGATGTGATGCATAGATCAAGCAATGCTGCATGCTTTGTAATAACACAGTCAAGATTTCAATCTTTTAACTTACTAACAATAGCTCAGATTATCTCTAACTACCAAGTCCTGGCTCAGGATTCTACTTTAAGAAAGCATTAGGTACAAATAACTAAGACTGACTTTTTTACTCAATGTCTGTCTTTCTTCTTCACATAGCTATGAATCCAATATCACTAAAGCGCCGGAGAAGGAGGAAGTGAAGAAGAAGTTTGACCCAACCATAGCCTTTGTGGAGGACTATTTGTGCAACATTGTTACCAAAGCCTGGGCGGATGGAGAACAGAATAATCTCACATTCGAGGTGATTTGAACGTGTCGAGATATATTATATGTTGACATATTCTTTAGTGCACTAGACATGGATTAAGCCTATTTTCTCTGAGCTGTATTTTTTTCCTGGATTGCCTTTCATAAAACACTTACCAGTCTAATAAAAAGAATACGGCTTAAAAAAAAAAAAGCATATCAATGTTTTCATCAATGTTCTGTGATGAATGACTTATACAGTATACTGGCATTTATTTTGTACCTTTTGTACTTCCATTGAAAGTGAGCTAAACAATACTTCAATTTCAAACTAAATTTGACATTACTCACTGAAGTATTGCCAAATGTAAAAAAAAAAACCAAAACATAACTAAGCTTCTTTTTTGCATAATACTTTGATCATAAGTTCAACTTGTTGAATATTTCTACACATTTTGAGTTAAAAACACAGACTTTTGGTAGAGATTTTGTGGAATTATAAGTTTCCTGAAAATTTTAGTTAATTCATTTCAATTTCCTTTAACTGAAATTGGACAATTTTAAAATATAAGCGGTGGCAGTGGCCAATAGTATTTTAATCTTTTCACATTACACAAATTAAAACCTATTTCTTGTGTGCATACTATTTTGGTGGATTTAGAAAAATTTTTGTAAATGTAAAAGCTTTGATATTTATTATTTTGAAATGGAGTGTGTGCAGATCATTACTAAAAGGTGCTAGCACAAGAGCATATCAACACGCACAACATGTGTTATGGGGAAAGGTTAAGAGTTAATTGATCCTTAAATTCAAGATCTCTATGGTGTTTCAAGAATTGTGATCTAGCTATTCTATATCTTTTCCAGGTGGTTAATTTGGCTCGCCAGCTCATCTACTTTGGCTTTTACTCGTTCTCCGACCTGTTACGCCTTACCAAAACATTGCTCAGCATTCTGGATTGCATCCCAGAATCCATAGCTTCATCGTCGTCAGCCAGCCTGGCTGTGCCCGCTGTCGCTGTTGGGGTCACTGAGGGTAAGAATGTGTTTTTATTTCAGTGTTGTCAAAATGTTTCTTTCCTCTAACAGTTTTGTTTTTCAATAAGAAAAAAGTGCTATCTATATTTAATACTTGCAAGGCACAGCATTGGAACAGTATAATAATCTGCTGAGTTGTATGCAATTGATTGATTGAGGTGTGATATTAAAAGTGAGTTTTGTTTTTTAAAATTTAGCTCTTAGCAATATAAGTTCATATTTGATCATTATTTGGTTTGATTATTTTTGCTTTAAAGCTATCTCTTGCTGGAAGTTTTCCTCCAGTTTATTCTGATGTTTGAACATACTGAAAAAAGTCGACTTTCTGAATCATAGAATATTCGTAGATATTCTTGCCTTTTTCTTGATAAAGCGTGGTATAGCTTTTACAATGACCAGTTTGATTGTGTATTTTTACAAATATTCAATTTTTAATTATGAAGAGATTAAATATATAGTAAACAATTTTTTTTTCTTAATATGAATTGATTTCCCTGGATAATATTAAAAGATGATCACTTGGTAAAATTATTTATTGGTGTCAAGCTTTTACCTTCTGATCATAAGCCCAGCCTTTAACCACTGATCTATCTAGCGCCCTGGTTAATATTTCATATCGATATTATTTAAATGTATACTTGCATCCAGCATGGTTAAAAAATTAATTATTTGGTTTGCTTTAAATCACAGTTGCAGACGATCTCGATCTACCAATGTCTGAGAAAGCAACAGAACTGAAGAATAAGAAGAAAAAAGAAGAGGAGGAAGATACAAAAATCATGGACACCAAACTGAAGATTATAGAGATTCTTAAGGTGTGTTGCTCAAAAAAAAAAAAAGTGAACAGGAAGAAATATGCTTTTGAATCCTAGGTCGACTTTGGTTCTAATTACCAGTTCATTCTCTCTTTCTTTTTATTCATTTTATCTAATGGTAAAATATATGAAAGATAAGCCTTTTAATTCTTCTTCTTCTTCTTCTTCTTCTTCTTCTTCTTCTTCTTCTTCTTCTTCTTCTTCTTCTTCTTCTTCTTCTTCTTATTATTATTATTATTATTATTATTACTATTATTATAGCTCAAACACATGAATAACTTCATATTATGTAAAATGCCTAAGGATATTAACAAAAAGAATATCAATGACAAAAAAGAATAGATTTTTGCAAAGCAAGAATCTCTATATGTTGATCAAATTTGCCAATTATATCCTTCAGCAAAGATGTTTGTAAATGATCAAATTTATTTTTATGGTTAACATACAAGCGTACTTGTTTCAGTTTATCATGGACACAAGGCTAGACTTCAGAATCACCTCCCTTCTGTCCATTTTCAAGAAGGAACATGACGAAAACTATAATCCTAGTGAAAAGTCTGGTAAACATGCCTCTCTTCTTGCGATTGCTCACAGCCTACCAGAATTATGGGACTTGGTTGCATGCATAGAACTGGCTCTTACCTATTCCACTTACATTTCCCCTTTTCCTCCATTTTTAACCCATGCTTTATGCCAACTTCTAACCCGCTAGAAATTCTATAGTTTTATAGATTTTGTTTTGGAAAGATTATGATAACATCTTTTAGCCATAATTTGTGGCATGTGAGATGATGCATCATGCAGACATGTAATATATATATATAAACTCATTTTAAATGATTGGGATTTAGAAATAAAGTTAAAGCAATTTTTACAAGGCAACTCATTTCATCATGTCTGGAGCACATCTTATGACATGTTTGACATTCTATTTTAAGCGTGACAATGTCATTAAGATACAAAATTTGTTGTCTCAAAGGTTATTAACATCAATGGAAAAACACACAGGATCCCGACTTCAATTTTATGAATTTTGTTTGTCCTTCCTTGCAAATTTTACTCATGGACTACAGTTGTTGGATAAGTGTAACTGTCAACAAATCTGCACAGCTGGAACCAAATTGCATTTTTCACGGACATTTTTGTGCGACGAAGAAACAATTAATGGGACCTTTTTGGAAGGATCAGAAAGTTTGCTTCCCTAGTCATAAATAGTATTGGATAAACTAACACTCACATTTCTTTTATGATTTTGTTCTGGTTTCTTTATTGCAGTGACTATCTGGTACTATGCCTCACTCATAGTTCTGTGGTTTTATCATGCAATAATTGTCTGTCTTTCAAAACTTGCTAAATCTATTCCTGTCTACTGAGATCTCCTAGTTTTTTCAGCATGCGTGTGCTACTTTCACATCTGTTTATTTGTAAAAGGTATCTATATAACTTTTACAAAATTTGCATTTTACAGCCATGACTACAAAGAGATAGAATAAACCTCTTCTCCAGAAAAAAAATGAATTACAAAGCTTATGTAAACTTTGAAGCTTATTTTGTTCAAGAAATTAGTACACTATACTCATCATTTAGTGGCACATGAACTGTTAACTCCATTTGGACCCATTTGTACTTGTCAAAAACCATATATTGAGCACCTGATCTTGTACCTGAGCATTGATATTTGGACTTACATTTAGCCTCAGTATAAATTCCACACCACAAACCTGGCACATAAGCTATCATCTGACTCTTAATCCTATAATTCTAGACCTAATTATATGTTGAACACCTGGTCTTTGCGCCAGACCATAGAGATGAGCGCTCACATTTTGTCTTGGCATGGATTCCACACCATTTATCTAACACATGTCCTCTGATCCTAGTCTTAACCCCCACAGCATAAGGTAGCTCTCAAACCTCTCACCCCTCCTCACAATATACTCATCAATGACCATATATATCGAGCACCTGATCTTTGTACCGGAACGTAGAAATAGGCCCTTACATAATAGCCTCAGCACAAATTCTGCACCTCTAACCTGCCACTCGACCCTTGACTTTTTACCCCATTGACCTTGTAGTACCTGATGCATGTGAGGCTGGACTACCGCCTGGCCTGGATTTTGGCGATGTTTAAGTCTCAGATCCAACCGCAGCTGGACAGCAGCCCCGTGTATCGGTCCAACGTACACATACGTAGGTGGTCGCTGGTTGGATTGGTCGTATCCAGTGTTGTCTCCCGTCACCCTGCCCAGCTTTATAGTCTTCTTACCTTAGATGTTACAATAGCTGTCACTGTGATGGTATATCCTGATGGTTGTCACCCACGCAATAGTTCTCCATGTTTGTCACAGATACATCATAAGATGATGATTGTGTCCTATACAGTAGCTGTCCATGTTATAGTATATCCTTATGTTTGTTACCCACATAATAGATGTTCATCAGATAGTATATCCTAATGGTTGTCACCCACACAGTATCTGTCCATGTCATAATATATCCAGGTGGCCATGTCATAATATATCCTGGTGTCCATGTCATAGTATGTCGTGTACAGTTATCCATGTCATAGGATATTGTGGTGTACATGTTATAGTATTATCCTAATGGGTGTCACCCACACTATAGCTGTCTTTGTTATAGTATATTGTAATGGTTGCCTTACATACATGTTGCAGTAGATGCCCCTTTTACGTTATAAGCTGATGGTTGCCACCTGTACAGTATCTGTCCATGTTGAAGTTATCCTGGTGTCCATGTTTTAGTCTATCCTCATGGACTTTCACCCATACACATGCTGTCCATGTTGTATTATATCAAGATGGTTGTCACCCATACAGTAGCTGTTCATGGTTTTGTATATCCTGATGTTTGTCTACAACATCATAGCTGTTCATGTTTTGTATATCCGGATGGTTGTCACCCACACCGTAGCTGTTTGTGGTTTTGTATATCCTGATGGTTGTCACCCACACCGTAGCTGTTGATGGTTTTGTATATCCTGATGGTTGTCACCCACACAGTAGCTTTTGATGGTTTTGTATATTCTGATGGTTGTCACCCACACAGTAGCTGTCCATGATGGATGTCTTTCATACAATAGTTGCACTTTATAGCTGCCCATGTTGTCACCCATAGGTATTGTCCATGCTATAGTTTGCCCTGTAAAAAATGTTGACCACCAGCCATTACCTTTTCACTACATGTGACAGTTTCTCACTGCAGTAGAAAATGCCCTGATAATTTCTACAGCCACTCAGTGCACTGTCATTGTCGCTGGTAATAGTGGGTAATAGTTTTTACTATTTATAACATACCACTTATACTTATGTGTTTTTCACAATTCAGGTATCACTATCATATTCTAGTTTGAATTATAGCCTATATAATCATGATAGCATATTTACGAATTAACATGTATCTATTAAACCTTCCCTCCCCTCCTTTACAACTATCACCCTCACAGTTTCACTTTTTTTCCTAACACAATTTATGTACATTTTGTTTGGATGATTTACTTAATCAATGAGGACTTTTCTTTCTTTCTTTTTTTTTTTAAATATGCATGCACATCTCTGTTTCTTTATTGCCTACTCACCTGTCTCCATAGCAATAACTTTCATCCCAGCTTTTATTAACCTATCTATATGCCATTGGTGCTTCATGCATGTTCTATGTAATATAATTCTCTATTATTTTGATATATTGTATTTACTTCTGTTTTTTCTAATTATCAAGTGATAGTCCTAGGCTTATAAGAGAGAAGGCCCGTACAAAACATACAACACATTTATTAGCTTTTTGACTATTTGGTGTTATCCTCATCTGTATGTACAGATCATATTGGGAATACATGT
The DNA here is from genome assembly GCA_003991915.1 of Elysia chlorotica. Classification (NCBI taxonomy): domain Eukaryota; kingdom Metazoa; phylum Mollusca; class Gastropoda; family Plakobranchidae; genus Elysia; species Elysia chlorotica. The sequence goes on from RQTK01000166.1 coordinate 42,998, forward strand.
CTTATTTAAAAGAAAATGCATGACCGAACATAATATAATTTGACAAATATTCACTAAATTGCCTTCTCTGAAACTAAAAAAGCCAATAATTCTGTGCAGATTTCATGTCAAGGCTTTAGAAAATTTATACTTGTTCATTGCATTTTAACTATTGAATTAGGTGTGTATTAAATTTTCAACCTCTGTTGTTTGCATTAATCTCAGATATAAAGTTACATTTTTCTTTCCTTATTCACATTTGAAATGTGGTTTCACCTCTGCAATGTCTTTTGCCAAGGCTTATACTTAATTATAATACAAGCCACTTTGCCAAATCTCAGTCACAACGAGTATACGTCTGTAGTATTTGCATTTTCATTGGATTTTGAACTTTTAAAACTATTGTTCTAACTCAAAACTAATGAAGTATTTAGGGATATTAATGTAAACAATTTTTTAAACCATGTACAAAACATATCGTACATGAGATTTCCAATTTATCAATACTGAGCTTAATCATCATCATCATCATTATCCGTGCTTCTTAGCATTGGCGATCATGTCCTTCCACACCGCTCAATCACTTGTTGCCTTCAGCGCCTCCATCACGTCTGACACATTCAGCTACAAAACTAGACTGTCTAGTAGCTTTTCTCTGTCTTCCTCAGCTCCTTTTCCCTTCTAGCATTCCTGTCATGACGAGGTGATGGAGTTTTTCTCCTCTCGTAGCATGTCCTATAAATGACAACTGACATTTTCGTATTTTATTAATGAGAGATATTCTTGAGTCTGCCTTGTGTCATTTACTCACGGCCTCAATATTCCTCTGCGCTTTTTTGGATACCGTCCAAGCCTCACACCCATAAATTAAACTGGGTTCTATGTAACATTGTAAGACAATTTTTCTCATTTCCATGGATAGAAGCTTGTTCATAAGAACACGTTTCACCTCTCCGAAATTGATCATTGCCTGGGATATTCTAGACGATATTTTTGTGTTATTTCGGCTGTCGCCTGTGATGTGATTTCTAAGGTATTTGAAAGTCTCGCACTGCTTCAGTTAAAATTGCTTTATGGTGTCTTGTTTTTACAACTTATAACCATGACCTCTGTTTTCTTACGGTTTAACTCGATTATTTTAATTATATCATTTCTATATCAATATTTCATGGAAGTAGGAATGCCTTCAAATATTTTTCAAAAAGTTTTAGTTTTCATTATGGTGCTTGATTTCACTTAAAAATGTTTTGTTTAAACTGCTTGTCCAAAGATTTGGTTATAATTTATATACTTCTCGTCATAAAAGCTCTTTTTGATACAAAGCTGTAAATATGACTATGTTATAAATGCTTTTAGAAAATGGGTACTTGTCATTATGAGAAAAGTTTTATGATAGGATTAAACGTCATTCATTCACTTTGAATAAAAAAAATAAATAAGAATACGCGCTTTTCAGGATTAAAAAAAAAATAAGATTGAAAAAAAATTCAAATTTTGAAAGATAACAGAATAATAAATGTACATATCCAATTCAGTGCAAAACAAGCCTATTACATACATGATATCCCTCCTTTATTCCTTAGGGCTTGACCTTGACAGCATAGCTACACAGGCTGAGGATGTGTTTGGAGGAAGGTATGTTCAAGTTCAAGTGCAATCCAGAACTACATTGTCTTTCTATGTTGCCCTCCTTTGCCCCCTCATATAAATAAACTTTTATGACTATTGAAGAAATGATTTGAAAGTTAGTTAAAGACACTAATTTGTCTCAGTGGAACTCTTGACTCCAGACTATCTCTTTATCCTGTCTTCTCTCTCTTGGTATCTTTGTGTCTCCCTCCTCTCTACCTCCCGACCTCTCTCCTCCTCTGTTCTTCCCTCACCTCTCTCTTCTCCTCTCTCTCCTCCTAATTTCTCCTCCTCTGTCCCCCCCCTCACCTCTCTCTCCTCCTCTCTCTCCTCCTAATTTCTCCTCCTCTGTCTCCCCCTCACCTCTCCTCCTCCCTAACACCATTTATATAGCTGACTCTTTCCCTTTGTCCTCAGCGATGAGCTTGACCTAGACGGCCAGGGAGGGAAGATGTTCCTGCGTGTCCTGCTCAACATGGTCATGCACAACTACCCGTCGCTCGTGTCTGGCGCACTGCAACTTCTCTTCAGGCACTTCTCACAGAGACAAGAAGTACTCAACGCTTTCACACAGGTAGGTGAGATTAGATGAGATGAGTTTGTTGTTTAATGTCCAACATCAGCAGCATATAGGCTACATTGTGGACGGATCCCTATACTGAAGATTTTGCAATTTTACAAGTTGACACACAAAGACAGACTCCTGTCTAAGGCGGTTGAGCTGCTTAATCTTTGAACCCTTTAACGTCAGACTTTCTCCAACCTTAACTGTGGGTAAAGATCTGCGTTTTGTTACTGTATCTAAGCTGCTATCTTATTCCACCACTTCTGCCATCTTATTCCACCACTTATCAAAGCATCTAGCAAAACCGTACACCAACAACATCTAAATATATAGATTCAAAGTAGTATCAAACTATGTGGTATGAGGTAGTTCAGTCCTCGTGCACCATGAGCTCCTAGGGTTAAAGACTGTTGACATAAAAATGAATTGAAAATCTTAAAAAACAGAAAATCAATTACAGAAGCAAAAATTTCAATTTTTCATTCTCTTGAAATGATTAAATGATCCATACGAATAAAAATGATTTTATTGCCTGTTAAAACTCCTTTAATTGTTGCTGTATTTGAAAGAGGATTTCCCCCCCTTAAATTTTATCATTAATTCAAAGAAGTATTGTTACTTTGGCCAAGACAGTACTAAAAGATCTTTCTGATAAAAGACTTAATTGACTGATCTAACAAAATTCTCAAAATGGGATATACTTTATTTATATTCAATAATTGACCTCTTCAACAGGACTACTTAGGGAGAAAAAAAAAGAAATGTACTAAGTCTGTAACTTAAATAATATTTTCTGTTTAAGTTATACCTGTCTTGATTTCTTTAGACTAGCACGTAACAGAATTTGTCATGTCGTAACCAATTTCATTAAAACTCTAACTTCATTAATATTTTCTGTTCAAGTTCTACCTATTAATCGCTCTAAACATAGAATTGATAATGTTTAAACCCATCAGGTCCAGTTGCTGGTGACCAACAGCGATGTGGAGAACTACCGTCAGATTAAGTCAGACCTCGACAAACTGAGGCTGCTTGTTGAGAAATCCGAGCTCTGGGTCTACAAGAGCAAGCATGGAGATGATGCACCCAAAAAGAAGAGCAAGAAGAAGACAAACAATGAGGATGCTGATGACAGTAAAGAGGCCTTGGAGAAAAGTGAAAAGAAGGCACGCAGAGACACTATGGTTAGTGATCTCTCATTTTACCCTTCCATTTGTAGCAAATGGAAGAAGGCAGTATTATATCTTTTGCACTGTTATTTGCTTTTGTGTATTTCTATTGGAGATATTGGGATTCTCCATCAATGAAAATAATTATTTTGAAGTATCTGGTTTGTAATAAAATTAAACAACCTATTTTCATACATGTAAGTTGTATTTTTTGTTTTTGTTTTAAAAAGGCATTTTCTTTACACTAATAAAATTTAGGAGAAAGTTTTCTTAGTGTTTTCCATACATAGCTAATAGCAGACTTGCCAACATTACAGTTTGGTCGTAATTTATCATGCCAAAGTGCAGCAAATTACGCCTTACGGGTTGTATTACAGTGAGTTGAAACTAGTACGAACTACAATCTATAACTTTAGTTTTTAGCCAACCAAATAGACTTAACACAGTACAAGACTATCGATATTACCTATCCGATTATAAGGTACTTTCGTTTTCACTCATTCAATACAATGATTATTGCCATTCGGTTATTAGTTGATTTACCTTATATTGATAGTCAATATTTTATATACTAGGGCTCGGTCATAATTTTTCATTTGGGTTGTTTTCAATAGTGTGATATACAGTTGATGTCTGCATTGCAAAGCATCAATTTGCAGTGATCAATGTTGTGACAGTGACAATTGTAAGTTAAAGAAGTAAGGATTCGCCGTCGTATTGCATTGCTTTTTTTAGTTCTTTCTCTCTGAGCAATCAGTTACGGTGCTTCCCATTCCTGTGGTCTATGACCTAACTCTGTGTCTGATGCTTGTGATTAGTGCATAGGGATGTGTATGTTGCGCCCACGTGCAAACGATGAGGTACTTTGAATGAAAGGAGTAACTCCGCCTCAGATTTTAGAGAGGGGCCCTTTTGTGCTCACAATAATCTGAGGTAGGGATGCAGAAGCCACCAATCTGCATCAAATGTTGCCTTTGTTTATCCATCGCTTGATGACACAGGATAGGTTGAACTTCTCACGTTCCTGTCTGTGCATAATATAATATATGCTATTGCTATAGCCTAGTCCCTGATGTATATATCTAGACCTTTCCAAAGTTTTTCATGTAACTGGGAAACAGGTCTGAGAAAATTGTTATTTTCTCACAATTCATATCATTCCTTCAATTTTTTATATAGATTATATTTGTTTCGTTTATAAATCCCACGGCTATTTTATTCTCTTGGAATTAGTAGAACGAGGCATAAATCCATTACTGTAGAGTTCTATAGACAAAATTAGTTTGGCAAGTCTGCTATAGTTGGAATTTAGGAGTTCAATGGCATTGTCCTCAGTTGTTGCGTTTTGCTCTTGTTAGTTTTTTAATGTCCAACGCTAATAGCTAAATAGGCATTGCAGGTATACCAGGACTCCAGTCTCAGACGATCACATTAGACTGACATAGAGCCAACAGTAGGAACGAAATATGCCACATAAACTTTCCAAATTGTGGGATCAAACTGTGTGCCTTCTTATAAGGAGCCTAACCCACTACCACTTCCACAAGTTCTCCCCTCTTCCTCAGATTGTTGCCCAATATTTTTTGTTTGTTTGCCAAATAAATCAACTTTCTCTATAAGATAGTTAGAGAAACCAAGGCGACATCAAACTAATCGAAGAATATTTCTTTGTAATTCATTGTTTGTGTTCTCACCCCACAGAGCAGCGCTGGTGATAGAGAGTCTGCGATTGACCTTGACCTTGGTCCGCCCATCAGCAGCGACTCAAGTGTAAACTACAAAACCATTAAAGCTGTGAGTGTTTCTCCCCCTCCTATCATGCCTTAGTTTAAACTGACAGATTTGCATTGTATTTCAATATAAAAAAAACTGATCTCATAAAATGAGTCTTAAGTGTGGTTCAGACTTCGACTTGGAAAGAAAAAAAAAAGTATATCAAGAAAAAAACATGAAAATTTTGGTGACTAAATTTGATCTAGATTGGTGATATAACAACATTATTCAAAACCAAGCTTACCATTTCAAGTAATATAAATTTTTTGCCTTGTATCTCTAAATATTGAAGTATTCCTTGAGCAAGCCTGAACTGTAACTAGACTCATTTTGCTGTACAGGTGAATTGATGGTATACTGTTGTTGGAGGGTGGGGGGATGTTTGTGTGTATAGATAATGATATATAATATTTTATTTAAATTTTAATTATTACAATATGCTGAATATATGAACCAAAGGAACTTCGTTTTTAAACTTTAGGATGACAGTTGTCTAATGATTTGGAAAGGGGAGCAGGAGGTTGGTGGTTTGAATCTCAGCTGGTGCTTAACCCTCGCTAGTTTTTAGTGTGTCGTGTCGGGCTATATTTGGTAATGTGTCTAGGGGTCATAATAAATTGGACTGGGAGACAGCAAATATTTATTATAAACCATAAAACTTATACATTTTCTGAAAGCTGAAAGGGTCTAGAAAATTTTGAAGCGGGTTTCGGTACCATACAAGTGTTTTGTGACCTTGACCTTGGCCTTCAAAAGCCAAGGTCAGGTTTCTAGCCTAACAAATATCTACTTTGTCGTCAAATAACTTGGAAACCAACATGTTTAGCTCAAAAAAATAAGAATAAAAGTTGTAGAGAATTTATTCAGCTTTCAGAAAATGTATAGGTCGAATAGGTTTACACCAAGAGTAAACCAGCTGTAGCATATCTATGCAACTTAACAAGTGAACATAAACGTCAAGTAGGTCCTATGTTTTCTCTCTGGCCATACAAAAAATACATGTAAAAAGCATGCAGAAGTAGATTGAGCACTTAGCTGGTATGGTTATTCAGGTCTCTTTATCAACTGGATCTACATCTAGATCTACATCTCCGTTTCTATCTACTTCTAACTCAACTGCTCTTGGAACTGAATCCTAGGTCTAGATCTAAATCTAGATCTAGATTCTAGATCTAGATCTAACTACTGGCTCCCTGCCTTCACTGCCACTACTAGATCTAGATCTAGATAAAATAGCTGAAAATATCAAAATGATCATCAATCTAACCGTCTAAGACATCTAAAACTTGTTCTGGAGTAAGTAATTTCCTTCCTGATGAACCAGCTCCTTGGTTATAAATTGTTAAGAGTTTGTGGCTTTCAAGAGAAAATCGAGTCTCAACATATAAACAAAGTTTGAGCTGAAAACAGCTGTTGTCTGCATTCAAAACAACACTGGAAGGAAGTGGAACTCTTCTTTATTTCTATAAGAGTAGTTTCGATTTATTTGGTGGTGTACAGAAGCTTTAGACAACCATAAAATAAACCCTCTTTTACGGCCGATCATATCGGCCGAAACACCACAGCAGCGACTTTACGGCCGATTTAATCGGCCGCAGACACAGAGAGGGTTAAGGAAAACTAATGGCTGCCAAAAGTAAAAAATAAAGTTTGTTTGCTTTAGTTAAACCTATGATCTTCATAATGTGCATGCAGTGGTTTTGGTTTTGCCATAGGTGTAAGTTCATATATTTTCTTCTCTTGGTTAGATCTTACAAAGACTGACCAAGCTGTGCATTCAACAAGCAGGGGACACAAAGAAGGCGAGGAAGCACGAACAAAGATTGCTGCGCAACATGAATGCTCACTATGTCATCCTAGAGTTGCTTATGATCACATATGATAAGGTAATGACATTGAGTATTAACCACCTATTTGGTATAAGCTATCAATTTACGGAGCGCTAAAAGGCTAACAAATCTTGCCTTTTGTTTGTGAGACAGTTTTGGTCTGATTGACCTTGACCTTGGTCCGCCCATCAGCAGCGACTCGAGTGTCAACTACAAAACCATTAAAGCTGTGAGTGTTTCTCTCCCTCCCTTTCATGCCTTAGTTTAAACTGACAGATTTGCATTGTATTTCAATATTAAAATACTAATCTCATAAAGTGTCTAAGGCTTGGAGAAAAAAAAATGCCTTATATCTCAATATTAAAGTATTCCTTGAGCAAGCCTGGACTGTAACTAGACTCATTTTGCTTTACAGATTAATTGATGATACTCTTATGGGAGGGTGGGGGGATGTTTGTGTGTATAGATAATGACATATTTATTTTAAATTCTAATTATTACAATACCCTGAATATATGCAACCAAGGGAACTTTGTTTTTAAACTTTAGGCTGCCAGATAGTTCACTTGTTTAATGATTTGGAAAGGGGAGCAGGAAGTTGGTGGTTTGAATCTCAGTTGGTGCTTCAGGAAAACTAATGGCTGCCAGAAATAACAAAGGTTGTTTGCTTTAGTTAAATGTATGATCTTCATAATGTGCATGCAGTAGTTTTTGATTTTTGCCATAGGTGTAATTTCTCATATTTTTTTTCTTCGTTAGATCTTACAAAGACTGACCAAGCTGTGCATTCAACAAGCAGGGGACACAAAGAAGGCGAGGAAGCACGAACAAAGATTGCTGCGCAACATGAATGCTCACTATGTCATCCTAGAGTTGCTCATGATCACATATGATAAGGTAATGACATTAAGTATGAACCACTTATTTGGTATAAGCTATCAATTTACAGAGCGCGAAAAGGCTAACGAATCTTGCCTTTTGTTTGATAGACAGTTTTGGTCTGCAAAGAGCAAAGTCTTTCTCTTTCTATGTCTCCTAAGAATGATGTGCTCTTTTTTGTGCCCTTACTGTATTGTCATTTGCTTCTTCAACCTAATCCTTCTTTATCCCCTAGGTTTGGATGCATTGTTTGCCTTACTGTTAGGATTAAGCAAGGTACTGAGACTCTGAGAAACAGCTGTAACTGAACTGAATATTTGCATATAACTTTCAAAGTACCCACCGATAATCCATGAGCTTAAACTGTCCTTACACAGTGGATGTTATCGTGCACCTGAGCCAAAATTTAATAAAATCTTTCGGAGTTCATCTACTAAAAGTAATCAGAAGCAAATTGACAAGCTGTCAATTATTTTTTATCGCTAAATTTGTCTCATTTTTGTTTTCTTCTCTAAATGAACATAGAGAGGAATTCTTCTCATGAAATGAAACTTGTAGACCAAAAATCCTGTTTGGTCTCTGCGACAATCTTTTTTAATTTAATTTTTTAAATTCTTTTCTTATTCTCTGTATAAACCAAGAAAAGAAAAAGAAATTTGGAAAACTAGATGCATATCATATAGAATTTATTAAGCCCTTTGTTCTACCATGTCTCAGGACCAAGATATCCGCATGAACGAACTGATGAAGCTGGCCCATGAGTTCCTGCAAGCGTTCTGCCTGAACAACCAGCCAAATCAGTGTCTTCTGGAGGACAAGCAGGCGCTATTCCTGACCCCAGGGGTGAGGCAAACTCCACCACACTCCTTGCAGAGATATGCCATTTTTACTATAGCATATCAATGTATTAGATTAGTATCTATTTCATAGTGACTTTGTAACTAGCATTTGTACCACCAACAATGTGATCGGTTTAGACAGGAGTTGAGATATCCCTACACTGTTTCTGTGTGGCAGGATGTTAAATTGTCCAGGTACCTGTTTATATAGTGCTGACATTGGACGTTAAGCAACCAATTCATCTCAACTTGTATTACCAACACAGATTTAAATCTGTTGTGCTATTGAGTTCCTATTCTCTAGTATTTTGCTACTCCCTCCTACAAAAATGGAGGATCAGCGAGAAGGATCTACTTCATGTGTTATATCAAACTGGCTGAATTGAATCAAACATTACCACCCTTCACCAAGTGTCATGTAAGATTGAATGTGGAAAGATTTGAAATGTATTTTTATTAACGTTAGTCTTAATTGCGGACTGTTAATCTTAAAAAATAATAACATTTTCTGGAATCAATGTTATGATTGTCTCTATCCATACCAGCTGCTGGAGGCTGAAACGATGAAGGCCATCTTTCAGGACAACGCCGCTCTGTGTAATGAGGTCTCTGACCGCGTCATCCAACACTTCGTCCACAACATCGAGACTCACGGTCGGCACGTTGAGTACCTCAAGTTTCTACAGACCATTGTCAAGGCAGAGGGCGACTACATCAGGAAGTGTCAAGACCTCGTCATGTCGGAGGTGAGCTGCTGTTGTCATGAACAGTGAACATTAAACAGCAAAATGTTGATGTCAAGGAACAGTTTTAGATAGAGGAGAGTTAAACAGTTTAAAAGCTTTATGGAAATTTCTTATTTTTCTTTGATTTTCTTTTTAATTTATTTAACAAGATTAAGTAAATCTGAAGTGCCCAAGTAGTAAGTTTCTATTCCTTTCTCTGGAATAATCTCATGGCACTCTCGAAGCTTAAGCTTTAGACAGAGAGGGACTTGAGAAATCCAGATGTATTCTGGAACACTTAACTATAATAATAATATAAAGAAACATCGATCCACCCTTTTGATAATTTGTTGAGTACATAAACTGCTATTTCTTGAGGAAGAATAAAGTGTATAACTACTATTTTTTTCCTCAATGAAATACTACGAAATTTGTTCATTTCCATAGGCAACGATGTTCAGATTTCTTCGAACTAAAAAATATCAGAGAAAAACCTATTTCCCCACTCAGAATAAACTAACTGATTCCCCACCCCTCTCCCTCAGCTGGTTAACGCAGGCGAGGACGTCCTTGTCTTTTACAATGAGAGCAGCAGCTTTGAGCACCTGGTTGAGCTGATGCAGAGCTCCGACCGTCAGCGCCTGTCAGACTCGTCGGCCCTCGAGTACTATATCAACCTGGTCCAGTTGCTAGCGCTGTGCACTGAGGGCAAGAACGTCTACACTGAGATCAAGTCTCACTCTCTCCTGCCTCTGGACGATATTGTCAAAGTGGTCACGCATCCTGACTGCATTCCTGAGGTGAGTAATTTTTTTAGTCATACTTGTAGATAGCAAACTCTCATTTAAAAGTTGTATTATATAGTTTTTTCATGACTTTGCAAGATGCCTTTTAAATGGTAAAAAGATTACTAGAGAGCAGGAAGCCTCAAACGCTTGAGGCTTTAAAAGGAATGGGCCAGATTATGGTCTTGACTTCTAGGTGCCTTCCTGCTTTCTCACCTCCTATATTTTAGTTCAAGCTTGGGATTCGAACCAGATCATATCCATTCTCTTATCGATTGATCAATGTTTTATTATAATCATATGTAGTTTACAGGGAGAGCAAAGTGGTTTTTAAAATACTACTTTAATTCACTGGAACACTATACTATTTATGCTTTTCGAATGTTCTTTATGAAAGAATTGTCTTTGAATTTTTTTTCTCTCTTCACATTTGTTCACTATCTGGTCTGCAACTTTTCTTAATTAGCCAAGCTTTTGTAACTCAAAAATGTACCACTGAACTTTTTGTAGGTGTTCTTCAGAACTGGATTTTCATTTTCATGATTTGAAGTCAATTCTATCTGAAAACGCTGAAAAAACAATTGGGATTAGAACTTCTGATTTATAAGTGCGTTGTCACCAAATAGTTCTCAAAGAGAACATGGTTCATACCAAAAGACTACTTATCTCCCTCTGGGCTTTAAAAAAATGTAACCGTACAAAACGCCCAAATCTCAATCAAATCAATATTAATTCACATTCATGATAATCTTTACAACATGGAGTAGTTAATTTTATATTATCATGTTAATACTACTACTATTTTAGTCTGACTGTCGTGTATTTTGCTCTTCAGGTGAAAACTGCGTATATCAATTTCCTGAACCATTGCTACGTTGACACAGAGGTGGAGATGAAGGAGATCTACACCAGCAAACACATTTGGACTCTGTTTGAAAACTTCCTGGTGGATATTGCAATGGTCAGTGCAGAAAGCTTTTAGTTGCCTATAAAACGATTTGTGCCATATGGGATTTTTAAACTGTTGAAAATTGAATGTTTTTTCAGGATTCTGTTAAAAAAATAACCAACATAACAGGAAACACTTTGTCTATCTGAATTTTTTTTTTTTTTTTCAATCTTCTTATTGAAAATTAACTTTTTACATATATAATTGAACATTTCTGAACATCTAGTTTGTCACAAAGTTTTTTCTGAATACAAGAGAAGAAGAAAAATAGTAATAATATTCTGTTTTTTCAACTTATCACACTACTGCTTTTGTAATAGATTTTATTTCTCATTTACACATTGTCTCGGAATATTTTAATATAAAAACTAAATGTAATAACGCAGCGGATTGATTCCTTCCCTCAGGTGTGCAACGCCACCCACGATCGCAAGCATGCAAATCTGGAGCTGGAGAGCTACGTGACGGTCACAGTGATGAACATCATCACAACCTTCTTCAGCTCAAAGTTCTCAGACCAGAGTACCAACATACAGGTCTGTACACTATGTCACAATGACAGACTGATAGCAAAAAGATGTAACTTTCATTTAGCTAGGTTGAATGAACAGCTGTGTTAGAGAATGCACTTTCATATTACACTCCTAAAAGGACATTTACATAAATATTCAGATTAGAGCTCAAGAATCTAATTTGAATGGTTTGCTTTGAGAGTAATATGTAAATCTCTAAAAAATTCTAAACCTAGTTGTTGTCTTTTTTTTTTATTATTCTTCTCAACAAAAAATTGTATATCTGGAATTAAAGTAAACTCTTTGTTGCTGTGGGGTACACATGTAGTAAGGGTATGCTGCCGATCACTGAGCGGTACAGACTACTGTAGCAACAGAGGAAGTCTTGATTTGATGAGATCACACGAACGTATAGCTTCAGTCAGCATTTGAATGCAAGACCTCATATTGTCAGCTCAATTATTTACATGTTGACTTCAGGGCTATGGACAATTTTAAGTCTATGATTAAGAGGTGTACATGACATGATGTGCATGATTATGCCAAAATGAAACACATAGGTTTTTGCTTTATCTTACTAGGAACTTAGGTCCAAATTTTAAGCAGGAATAAGGAAATGAAACAGTTTTATTATTTCAAAAGTATTAAAAATGACTTTTGCCGAAATTGTAGCACAGTTGTGATATTCATTTAATTTGATCTTCATGATTGTCTTTCTTATGATTTTAATTGTTATCCCTCGAGCCTATAGCACCACATAAACAATAGAGGGCCACAAATATGTGAGGAGGTCAAGGCTCAAGGAGTTAATCTATTTAGCTGGAGTGTGCTAATTGGAAGACAGCGTTGGGCTTTCTTTTAGATGACCTGTTTTCCAACTGTTCCCCAGACAAACCAGCCTGTGTTTGTGCGGCTGCTTCAGGGAGCATTCCGACTGATCCGCTGTGATTGGCTGGATGGTTCTCAGAGGTTCCATGTGGAGGCGTGTATCAGGACCCTCTCAGACACAGGTGTCATCACTCTCTGTGAATCTGTCCGTCTGTCCACTTTACCCTGTCTATTTCTATCTCACTCTTCGTGTCTGATTGAATGTATGTGTGTTTTCCCTCTCTCTCAATGCACCTCTCTTATGTAGGTCCATTACCATAATCTAATCTGAAGATTTGATTTTCTTTTATGAGCTTAAATATTATAGGCAACACATTTTTCCCCTCGGGAAATAAAAAGAAAATTTAAGTCCAGTATCTGATGGCATGGACATCTGCATTTCAAGTATCTTTTACAAATAAAAGGTCAACATATGATAAATCTAGTTTTTCATATTTAAAATTAAAAACTGTTTTTTGTGTCTCTTTCATTCAAACATTTTCAATAATTATCAAGGAAGATTAACTTCAAGCGCCCCTTTTTATGTTTTTTTTTTCTATTATCATTTCATCAGCAAAAAGTCGCAGCATTGCTATACCAGTTGACTTGGAAAGCCAGGTGAACGCACTGTTTGAGCGCTCCAACATTGTGCAGAAGTCGACAGCGCGCTGGCTCAACGTGCGGCAGAACAGACGCGAGTCCCAGGCCCACGCCTCCAGAGATTACCGGAACATCATCGAAGGTCTCCAGGTAGGCTAGCTGCATTATTATCTGGGAAACTAACACAAAAATAGATCTAACCTCCCCTCTTTCCATCCGAGGCATCGTTGTCTGTATCCTCACTTGCAACCTCTTCAACTTTATCTGTCCATATGGATTTCTGGAATTTCAATGAATTTTAACTTTAACTTGGTTCTATAGGAAGATCTTATAAAGCTACAGGTGGCATTAATAAAAGACGAAAGAACAACTTGAAATCGGCACTTTTCTACTATGATTTGCTTCCAGTAATTTCTTTATGTATTTAGAGGAAGGAAGAAAAGACAATAGAGATGCAGACCTGCCATTCGTCCAGATTTAATTGGAATCATTCTGATTTTCCCCGGAAAATTCACCTTTTTCAGATTATCCGATTTTTTCGGGACTCACTTTTTTCATATGTGAGAAAGAAATTCAGGCTCTTTTTTTTAGAGTCTATGATCTGAGACTAAATTACTTAAAGTGCAATCTTTTCAGTAGCCTACCAAAGTATGAATAGTCAATGTTGGTGATATCAACACAAATCTGTACAGAAAGGAGTTAGTTTGTACAATACATTCAGATTTCTGTTCCTGGAGTGTGGCAGGTCTGGAGATGTACCTTGTTTTTCCATATGTGCCAGCCATGAAGGTTGTGAATGGTTGATACATATATTGTCTTTGGAGTTGGAGCTCTATAACCTGTTATACATGAAGGTTGTGAATGGTTGATACATATATTGTCTTTGGAGTTGGAGCTCTATAACCTGTTATACATTGTCAGTGTGATATATCCTGGTGAGGATAGTATAGTTGAACCATAACCAACAATGGCACATCTTCAATGGGAAAAGGGCAAGCAAAGATCTCTTTGTTTGTAAAAAATTAATCTTTACTTATTTAAATGAGAGAAATCTCCGAAATCCAACTTGTAAACGTATATGTTTGTAAATGCCTGTTAAATTGCTTAAGATAAAATTAAGGTATCACACGATTTTAATATTTAAAACCCTCAAAGAAAACAGTACCAATTCACAACCAGCACTAAGTGTATATACAATTTACATTTTTGACATCCGTCCTTCCCTGCAGGGAAAACCAAAGGCGAGACGTCATCTAGGAATCCAACAATCATTACCAGGAGAACTTAGCCTGTTTGAGGTCTTCAATAGTTTTATCTTCAGGTTTTCTTTTTTTGCCTAACAAAATTGTACTGCTAATAACACTATGCTTTTTCAGGGGATAAATTCCGTGCTAAAGTTGAATTCATAATCAAAGAAAACACTAAAACTGAACTGCTTGTGTGAAACAAAGGTTGTGACTTTAAGTTAGACGTGATGCACACTTGATCCACTCCCTGAACAGCGTTGTTCATCTGCTTTTATATCACTGAGTCATGCATTCATTTACATTTGCAAAGTTTTCTTTGGATGAAGGTACAGGCCAAGAAACACACCTGAGTAAAAAGTGTAGAAAAATCAGGGAACTTTCTAATTTTATCTGGCCTTGAGAGGAATCAAGAGGGTATTTTTTATTTGAAAAAGAAAATAGAAAAAGAAAATTTAAAACAGTTTTAATATTAACATGTATATATTTTGTCTTAATTGTATTATATTTGAATATACTTAAACCATGTTTCTTCATAAAAACAAAATCATAAAAAATACCTCCCTACACATTGAAACATAAAAAAAAACAAAAACGGAGATAAGGAGAGATGGAGATGGAAATGGAGAGACCATAAATATTTAGCTTAATTCATTTAATTTATTCAGTTGCTCAAATCTAACCAATTTTCTCCTTTTCTTTTCCTTTATTTCTTACAATTTTGTATCTGACATATAACATTATAAGTCATACGTAACATAAGTGGTTTTGGGGTATTCATACCAGCAAACTTGTATGACGATAATTTTCTATCATTTTCTTCTGATCTTTTTGACATGCCCTCGATAGAATTTTTCTTCATATAAATAAAGGATATTTAAAAGATCACTTAATATAGTTTGTAGCATGCAGAGAAACTCTTTATGAACGTGCAATATGGTTGAATTCTATTAACATTCATATGGTTAACATGATATATATTATCATTGATTAATGTCTGTTTGAGACCAGTACTCTGCAAAGACTTTTACTCTTGCTACTCTTGCTTATATAGTAATCACCCAAGATATACCATTATTTTATGAGATTTTCAATGTTAGGAACTCTTTTACTTTTAAGTTAGACCTTTTAAAGCCAAGTGTAGAAGGTCTTTGTGTTTACTTTGTGATTTACCATTTTCAAAATATTTACTTATTTTTCAATTCTATCCCCAAAAAGATGTGATACCTAATAATAATTTCCATAATTATTTTTGCATTTCTCTAACTTTGATGGTAGGTACTGCTGCTGTCTTTTGTTTGTTTTTAGAAATGGGATTCCCAATAAGTGTGCTGTGCCATTCTTGAGTGAAGGCGGATTTATCATCACCCCCATGTTATTATAATTACGGAGCTTTTAATTTTTCTGTATAGCTGCAATCCGTTTCTATGGAAGGTTTGCTCATTTTGCTGAGTGGTTTACTATTTACACATTTTACCTAAAGACTAAAGTAACACAGAAATTTTTTCTCGCAAGTGCAAATTATATGAACAATAAAAACATTAACTCCCATGCGCTGTTGAAAATATATTACTGATCAACCTTTCAGTTATCCAATAGTCGGTTGACACCACTCACATTTTTAAAATTTGCAAAATCATTTTTAGGGTAACCACTTGACTGTGATGAAGGCCATTTGATATTTCATTGTGAGATTGCCAAAGTTCTGGCAGGTGTTTGTTGTTTTCATGAGAAAGAGAGAGATTTTCACTTTGTTATGATCTTAGTAGCTTTATTACATGCAAACCGTGATTTTCACATTGATTAGCTGAAGTTTAGCTTTTCTCTTTCTTAAAAATGTACACACTGAAGCATTTCTGGTCAGTAGATTTCATACTTTAAAACAAAATAAATGCGTAATGTTTTTCAGTTGGTATAGCCAAATTTCAATACAGTAAAAATTGTATTAGTCATCAGTCAAGCGGTAACAGTATTCATTAGCCTTAAATCTAAAATGAAAACAACAACAATAACAATAACAATTACAACAACAATAATAATAATAATAATAATAATAATAATAATAATAATAATAATAACAACAACAACAGCAATAACAATAAAAACATTTATAGAGTGCATTGTTATGTTGAAAAAAGGTACTTTTACTCTATTGAAATCTCAGTCAGAAGGGTAAAAGTACATAGAATATTTTATTATAAAAAACAAAAATGTAATAAGGCATATAGTTGCACATTTTATTTATATATAATAAACATGTTGAATTTGAAGAAAATGTTGAAAGTAATTTTGCATACTGAGATGCATGGGGAGCACCAGTGAAAAAAACGGTATTTATCGTAACGACAATGCCCGACTTTTGAATCCTTTTTGCACACAGGTGAAAAGTTGTTGCACATCAATAATTACTTCTATGAGCTACTTAGTGGTTTTGGGTACATGGGTAGGCACCACCATATTTTTTTAGTTATAACGCAGCTCTAGGAATTACAAAACACTAGTATAACGCAGCTCTAGGAATTACAAAACACTAGAGATTTGTTCCTTCAGCCTTCTGTAGAGTTAATTGATACCAAGCTACAATGTTGTCTGGTGTTCCTGCTTGTCGCAGGAGATTGTGGCGACGCTCAACAACCACCTGAAGCCGCTGGTCCTAGCGGAGATGTCTGTCCTTGTGGACGTCCTGCACCGTCCAGAGCTACTGTTCCAGCCGTCGACAGAGGCCAGGGAGAAGTGTGAGAGCGGGGGGTTCATAGCCAGGTGAGTGGGATGGGCTTAACCTTTTCACAACTCATGGTTCAAGGCCTTGTCTTTGTGTCTGCATTATTTTATTGTTGGGAAATTTTGAGTATTTATAGAAGGTCATGAGCTTTGATATTCATTATTTCAGATTCTGAATGAAAGTTGTGCAGTTTAATGCAAAGATGTGTATCAATGCGCTTAATATGTGTGCAGTGTGATGTGAAAAGGTCAATGCCACTAAGCTGTCTCTTAAATTATTGACTTAGGATTTTTTTTGTTTTAATGACTAAAACCAGGCAGAGAAAGAAGTCCTGTTATCCACATGCTGTCAGTGGCAGCAAGGTGAATAGTCAGTTGTTAGTTTTGGGACCAACAACTAAGAAAATTCAAGCTCTGATGCCATTCCTGTCTTGCTACCTATTTCCATGGAAGTGCATGTCATCAACTTCAGAGGTCTTATATATTCCACATATATTTGTGTTTTTGATTGGATAATGTGAAGCCTTTTCCTTGTTATGTTTTTATTTTCTAGATTGTTAGGAAGATCCTACATATCAACAGAATCCCGAAGCAGGATAATTTTGACTTAATAAAGTTACATTATATTAACACCGACCCAACCAGTAGGGAATAAACAACATAGCCCAAGTGTGGATCAAACCAGCAACCTCCCAAGTAAAAGCTGGAAAAGTTGCACATTAAATCCCTACCACCTCAATCCTCACAACCTCATGACAATGTATAATTATTTCGCCTGAGATAGTTCATCAGGGACAGTGAGGCTCAATATGGGACAATATGTCTATCTTTTAAGGTGAATAATGATCAAATGATTCTTTCATACATGTTTTTCTCAGACTGATCCGGCACACTGAGTGTCTTCTGGAAGAGAAAGAAGAGAAACTCTGCATCAAAGTCCTGCAGACGCTCAAAGATATGATGTCTGCAAATGAGAGCAGATCAGAGAAGGTATTTGTCTTTCTCAATATCTCAGATCCGTAGTGTCACAGCATCGTGGAACTATTTCCTAAAAATCTCTTATGTAATTTACCCATTTGTATGACATTCATTGAATGTTTTAATAATTTTTATACATTTACTTCATTGGAATTTTAATATATCTTACAAAGCTTGTAGAGTCAAGCTGTAAAGTAAGCTTTTTTTTTTATCTCTGACTACGTGCAATTTTTTTTAATTTTATTAAAGACTCAGAAAATAATTGTGGCTTTCACAGATTGAAAGAAAAGTCATACTGTCACTTATGTTTGCACAGATCACAAAAACTAACTTTCAGACTTCCTGGTTTCCAAGCTTCCAAATGTCAAATAGGCGTAAACAAAACAGTTGGAATTTCTTCATCATCCTTAATGCATTTCTTTACATGTCTTAGAATCAGGTGATGTAAATTAAAAGTGAAAAAAAAATTAAATTTAAGAAAGTTATGGAACTTGAAAGAAAATGTTCTGTAACTGCTTGTGTTAGATTCACAATGGCCATATATTTTTTATTTGTTGTTGCGAATTTGAAATAAATCAAATCTTGACCATTGAAATGACATTACAAATTTGCTTATGGATTAAATGTAAAGTGAATTACACACTTTCCCCCCAAATTATTTTTTTTTATAATAATAAAGGATATATGCTTTTCTTTTATTTTTTCTAAAATTATTTACTAACAATGAGTAAATAATGTGTAAACTGTAAGTTTGTTATACTATCCTAAATATTACATTAAAATATATACAACTCCTGACATATAGCTTTCCTGTGCATAGTTGAAATAAAACAAAAGTATATATTGGACACATGTTCATAATCATCATATAGGAAAGATGTGTTGAGGGGTGGGTAGTAAAGGGGAGTAATTGTTGCATATATTATCAACATTGTCCATATTGATTTTAATAAATAACCCCCATGTTTAAAAAAACATCTCAACCATGCTTCTCATCCTTCTATGAAAAGATCTACCCGTATTTTCAATTAATTTTGTTAGCATTACTACACTTGTTGATGGAAAAATTGTTATTGTTAGTCTTTGGTTGCCCAGTATAATTTCTTTGTTTTACAATTATTAGAAGGCTGTGACCATTGAGTCAGCATTTAATGCCCTGTGAATAGCAAGTTTTGTCAAGAGTAGCTAATATGAATAGATATTAAGTAGTTAAATCAGTAAGATATAGTTGACTGTCAGAAACACAACAGTTGATTTGAGTGATTAAAAAAGCAACAGCATTGCTATCCGCCTTGTGTACCCTTATACCTTTTTCTTTCTTCCAAATTCTTAAGGCTCTTACAGAAAAGAGTGAAAAAGAAAAGGTACATGGGTCTTGTATTTATTTGGTCTGCAGCTTATTTCACTTAGTTCAAACAAAGTGTGTTTGTTTTGGCTAGTGGCCAGACCAAAAGTTGGTCTCAGTCTTTGCCTGCTTCTCATTTAATTTTTTTCAGCTCAAACATCATATAACTTGATCTTTATATAATCCTTGCAAGCCAGGTACTCCACACCGCTCTTTACAATTTTTCCTAATAACTGAATAACTTGTGCACCACATTATTAATCACCCTTACTGTCTTCCATACACTAACTCTGCAAGGTGGATATTAAAACCCTAACTAAGAAAGAGTTAGAAGATCATCGAAGGGTAAGCTTGATTGCCTGACCTTTATTGTATGAAACTTGGGTATCGTCACTGTCAATTATTTATGTTCAAATTGCAACCTTTCTTGTTGTAAATCAGTTTATTTTTTCCTTGAAGTAATCTCTTCCCCAAATTTTCAGTTTGAACTGCTGCAGTTTTGTTTTGTTTTTTAATGCTTTTTGTTGTTGTTTTTTTTGTTGAGTATTTGTTGTTGTTATGCCCATTTGTTTACACACAAAAAAATGATTTCCTTAATTTGGTCAATCTTTACATAAACCAGCTCAAATGGGTTCATTGCTATTAAAAGAAAACCAAACTGCATAATCAATTAAACATGGAAAACAAATAATTTGTTTTACTTTCCTGTAAAAATTGTATCACCTACCATACCAAAAAAAAAAAAAAGGCACAAGCATGACTATTTATTTTTACCCCCTTTTTTGTATGATTTATTCATGTGATATCCTTAAATATTGTTCTCTGTAGTACTTAATAGATATAGCTATTCTGTACTGCAGTGTCATATGGGAAAATTCATATTTCCAGTTTGTGATCCAAATGAACAGCTTTTATAGTTATTGTATGAACATCAATGGGTGTTTAAAATTCAATCAAACGACACCATGTGCTTCTTTTAATAATAAATATTATGCTAATTGAATGATCATGGTCAAATTGTTTTAATTGGTTGATGGCTTTACCATAGCTACCTATCTAAAAAAAACAAACCCAAAGAAGCAAATAAAAAAAAAAAAGGATGTTCAATGCATGACTTACTGGTGTTAAATATATTTTGAAGAGTAAGAATTTGTTTGAGCCACAGAGGAAAATGGTACACAGGAGTTGTAATATTTATTGAATTAATAATCGGGCACTTTGACATTAAGCTACACAAATATTTGGACAGAAGTTGACGTTTTCTTTTTTCTTCTTCATTTTTTTCTGTGAGTATAGCACTGTGGACTGAGCCACAATGAGGAAATTGTGTGCACATTTGTTAATTTCATTTTTTATTTTATTTTTATATAATTCTGTTTGTCTCTTCCCTTCAATATTTTTCCTGAATGTCATAAATCTATTATTGAATATGCTTGTCTCAATTTCTTTTTTTAACCTTCATTCCAATGGATTTTATATAAGACATTTAGAGTGCGAAAGCTGCTTTGCCCTATAGTAAAAAAGTTTCATACTTGGCAAAAAATGAGATAAAAGTCTTCTTTACAATTCTTATTGATTAGATTGTTCATATATGTTTTAGAAAAAAAATATAGCCATTTGTGTATTGATCTAGTTATTCCATCTGCCAAAAAATCTTCACAGGGCATTAACTCCCATTATGAATTCACAAATTGATAAAAAGGAAGATTTCGTGAATGTTTCAAGACAACTGGATAAAAAATAAAGGAGGAGGTTGGGGACAAAAAAGAAAAAAAAAAACAGTTATGAGAAAAACGTGTTTGAAAATAAACAAAAAGAATTTTAGCATTATTTTCTTATTTATTCTTTCTTTGTTTGAGCACATGGCATTGTTTACTTGTTTATCATGTTGTTCATAGTAACAACCGATCAGAGACCACTGAAAAATAACTTCCGTTTGACTCAACTAATCATAGCCTAGGTTGTAGGTCATGTCCTTGAACATTTTGCATACTAATGAGGTAGATATTGGCTAAAATGCCAAAATCTAAAAAATAGCTATAGTGACTCAAAATCGACCTCTCGGCATGTATGGAAATTGGCGCTCCACCTCTTAAATTCTTTGATGCAAATACGGGGATGAACTTATTGAAATTATCCAATAGAAATCTGTCTCAAGGAAAAGTCTTAAGGTCAAGAAATGGTTTCAAATAGACTTATGTCTGTTCAATTCTACCATCTTTTGTCTTGCAATTTATTTCATGTAAATTTAACTATCCTACAATGATTGTTGCACATTTCTATATCTATGTGTGTTTGTCGTTTGTATAAAGCATTTTGTATGTATTATACGGTGGTCTGTATGGAAGAATTTGCTGCTTTAAAAAATCCAACAACTCTGCCTTTGAACCAACTATCTTAACGCAACATGTATTTTCATTTTATTTTACCTGACTCACTCTGTCTCTGTCTGTCTGTCTGTCTGTCTGTCTGTCTCTCTCTCTCTCTCTCTCTCTCTCTCTCTCTCTCTCTCTCTCTCAAATTGCCACCTTCTGCAAAGAAGGTGCACACTCAACAAGTGGACCACCACCTGTTTGCAGAATTGATGACTCAATTCTTTCCCTCTATACAGTAGAAACTGATATATCCAACAGTTTTTTCCTCGTCTCATGAGGGCGGGTTCTTAGTGGAGACTGCTGTACTGCATAAATGTATGTGTAAGGTTCTCACAAACTAACTTAAGGGACCATGAAATTTTCAAAGATTAGCAACTCCTTGAGACATGCTAACATACTTGGCAAATGAAATTGCTTCTGTTGAGCAAAGCTTTAATGAAAGTCGTTTAGACATCCATGCATTATGAGTACTACACTACAGAGAGCAGGAGAGATTGTGTAGAAATGTATTTTGTCAGCATAGCAAGGCATAAAAAGCTGTTATTTTTTTGTTTTCTTAAATACTTCACAGAAGAAGAGTGGAGAATATGACAATATGAAACTTGCTAAGAGAGGGTTTCCCCCATAATTATACAGCAAGAACTATAAAGCTTTTAGGACTTGAACATGATTCATCTCTCCAGTCATTTGAAAATATCAACAGCTACACGTCAGACAGCAGTCCCATCTGCTTCAGTGCTGTGCAGTAAACCATAGCAATTTCAGATTCAGGAACAGTTTGGGTATAGGTCAATGTCGCAACAATTCCCAGAGATACCAAAACAATTTCCCAAAGTTTCTGCTATATGTGCAGCAACATGCCCAATTTTATTGATGGAGAACACTTCAAGACTTGTTTCCAGCCAAGAATCTCTCAGATGTTGAAAACTAGCAAATGATAACATTTCTGCAGTATGTTCTTCACTAACAGAGTTAGATGTTATGATCAGTATGATATCAACATTTTATTTCAAATTTATATTTTTAAAACATCCTTATCATTTTCAATTGAGTAACTTTTCAGTCTCAAAGACATCTTTCTTGATTCTTTGTTTATGGAAGATTTTGCTTTTCATTAATCCTTTATTGCTGTAGATATGGCTTAGACTTAGAGATTAATTTATATCTGAATTTGGAATATGCACAACAGGGGAAAAGTACTGTCTATGTATGGGATAAATTAGCAATACAAATAACAAAGAGAAATACAGAGTCACTGATAGCTGCGGCGATCACCCCATAGCACCTTAATGATGATGTATTTTGTTACCCCTCCAATTCTGGGGCAAAATTCATTTTCGAACAGAAGTAAAAAGGTAAAAAGATTGAATAGAACTTTTGAGGTTCATATTCCATTTAAAGCATACAATTGAAAAATTTGGCATGTAAACATTTGTAATATTTCTCAAGAATTTCTTAAGTGCAAAATTTGTAATTTAGCTAGTCGACGGAATAGTAGATCTATTTATTATAGCCTGCTTTGCATATTTATCAGTCTTTTCATTGATTAATTCTCTTTTATTTCAAATGCATGAACATATATTTCACTTAATACTTTACATCCTTTTTTACAAGTGTATATCATTTTCTTGTCTTGTTGTTTAAAAAAAAAAAGGAGGAAAAAAAAGGGTGGGGGGAGAATTACCAGTAAATTTGATTACCCAGTTTCCCCTCTCAACGTTCTTCTTGATAAGTCTACTAAATTCGTGTGACATCTAAATTCTAAATAATGTAATTTTTTTAATACACATTTTTAAAAAGATATTATTCATGTCCATCTATTTGCACACAGTACCTATTTTTTCATAGATGCAACTTTTATATTCATATCTTGGAAATTGTACTATATTTTCCATTTTCATTCGCATGATCATTAAATTTTATAGCCTATGTATATAAAATTTTAGGAAACAGTTATATCTTGCTGCAAGTTTTTACCCTTATTTCTTGTTAACATCAACGGAAATGCAGTTTTATAGATGCTTCATGTTTTAGCCTCTTAACGTAATGCTACAGCTTAGCACTAATCAGATAATATGTCACAAAGTTGGTGTTTAGATCATCAATTTGAGGAGAAAAAGAATAGCTGCCATTGTTTTAGTAAATACCCCATTTTCTTGATCATTGCTTGTAATCATATTAATGAAAAGATAATATTCGGTTTTACTTATTTAAATAAGAGAAATATTAACCTTCTTAATGCTTTTGTCAGTGTATTATGCAGCATATTATTTTAAAAAACATTAATAAATTACTATAAATTCTGGGTATCTTACAAAGGAGATAGACCATTTCACAGCTGAGATGGCCAATATTGGTAATCTGCATATTTTGGCTTAGAATGTGCTTACAACATAAATGCCATTCTAGTGTCATATAAATAAACTGAAGAAACCCCGAAAAAGCATCTAAGAGAATGAACATTTGTCACATTCAGACGATAAATGCTGTCACCGTCCTGCTCAATGCCTGGAGTTATTTTAATCTCTTGAATAAGACATACACTCGTCCTTCAATATAAGACTTAAGAGCCTGTAAAGTATCTCATGAAAATCATTGCTTTCATCATCATCAGCTCAGTGTAGCAGTTCTCAGTTATTTTGATACTTCCCACATTTTCATATATTAATGTCATGTCTCATTTACAAGTTTGACTAAACACATTTGGTCATTTTCTTTTATCTCATTGATCATACCAATAGCATATGTAACTTACATCCAACTTTCTTCTGTTAAAATCCATTTGTTGTTAAAAAAAACTTGAAGGATTCTAAGTTGAACAAGTTTTTGAAATTGTTATGTAGAAACTTAAAAAATTAAATGATGAATTATTGTATGTTTTCGCACAGCATAAAAATTCATAGATTACTATTAGCTTCACTCTCTCACTTATTCTTGAGATAGCCCTGGGGTAGAACATCAGCTGAGATAGGATTCATGGTATCCCCACCCTGTCTCATGTATGACAGCACATAAAATTGTCAGACATAATTTTTGGGATCCGTCCATAATATAGCCTATATAGTGCTGATGTTGGATGTTAAACCAACTCAACTCATCATATTAAAATCCGTCACCTCATCCCATGCCATCCTGCTACCCCCAGTGTGAGGCACTGCGTCAGAGTCTCCTGATGCGCTACTACGACCGCTCACAACCGCGTAACAACCGCAGGGAGAGCCAACCGCCCGCAGCGGCGCACCCACACCCTGGTAGTGGGCCGGGCTCCACAGTGATCAGCCAGGCCAACAATCTGTCGCTGCACCAGGTTCAGGTCAGGAATTTCTACCAAGTACCATTATTTTTCTTTTATAACTATACAATGAGATGCTGTGAATGACTAAACAAGAAAAATAAAACACAGTGAATACTCATTTTTATACATTTTTGAGATAACTGGGAGAAGAAAAAAATTTACAAGTAATGAAGCATTGATGAACTGTTTTTATTTAAGTTAATTAAAGTCAAATATGCACATCTTAATTTTAACCTCACTATGAGATAGATACTAATCTAACAAACACATTGATATGCTAAAAAGAAATTTAATGGCTTCACATTTGTTTCATTGATTGTGATTCGTTTTCTATGAAGTCATTAATCTTAATTTTTCTATAATGTACTTTCTAAACTTATGTTAAATTTGGCTACAGTTTGATAACCTACAGTTTAGGCTGGCTTGATGACATATAAAAAATCTTGTTAGCAGCCCAATTTTGTCTATTATTTGTTGAGTTTCTTCCAAAAAAGAAATTCAGAAAACATCCTCCAATTAGATTTTTTATCATTGCATTTTTCTTTTGTCTCAGCCAGAGGGATATTTCTTATCCTGAATCAGTTTTTGAAGTTTTCTTCCATGACTTTCGAAATAGTTGTGCTGTGTTACTGCTGATATTAAAACTGTATACGGTAATGTGTGTTGGATGTAATAAATCCCTCAACTAGACAAAGTCATTTATTGGATCACACCCCTCCCCCTCCCCCTCAGTGATTGTGTCAGGTGAAAATATCTGAGGCAGAAGTCCTGTTATCCTGGCTCTGTCTCTCTGAAGCAATTGACATACGTTTTGGGACCCCTTAGCAGAATAACCTAGTTGCTGACAACCAACCAACCAAAATTGTGTGTCTTGCAGTGTTTCCTGGATGACAAGGGAGCATCTAACCTGGTGATTGATCTCATCATCAAGAACACAAGCAACAAAGTGTTCCTCGAGACGGTGGAGCTGGGCATCGCGCTTCTAGAAGGCGGCAACAGCAAGATACAGGTGGGGAAGGCTAGCCAAGGGGACTGGGATGAATCGCTCACTTTGAGTATTATTTTTTTATTATTATTTTGTTGTATATCTTCTAAAAGGATCTTTTTTTTCATATATCTTTTAGAAGAATCATATTTCTTGTGAGGTAGATCTATGCATAAATTATGGATATAGATAAATTAAATATTTCATCTTTATGTTGTACCTAAAAGATATCAAGAAAGGACTAAGGCCAATACGATGTGGCAAAGCCATCTTAGTGCAGAATATTGCATAGAAGTGAAAGACAAGTTTGAGCAGCTTAACATATTAGCCAAAGAGCATGAACCAGAAGAAAGCTACAGAGATATTGAAAGAGGCAACAAAATATCTCCAACCAACACAAGAAACAGCAATGGATATCAGAATGGATCTTACAGAAAATAAAACAAAGAAAAGAAGCGGAAAAAAAAAGTGGAATTTATCAACAGGAGTATAAGAAATTGGCTGAAGAAGCAACATTTTTTAGTAAGGACAACAAGAAATTTACAGTCAGAAAATTCAAGCTATTGACAAGCAAAAAAGCATTTGGCTTGATTAAAAGTCTGAAGGCAAACTTTCAACCAAAATAGGAGGTAATAAAGGACAAGTGTGGTGCAGTGCTAACAGAGTCATATGGAATTATAGAACTCTGGCAAAGATATTGCGATTTAGCAGCAACGACACCTATCAAATGGAAACGAGGATTGCGGTGAAAATTTTGAATCAGAAAATGGACTATTAAAAAAAGTGGAATGGGCTATTTACAATCTTAAAACGAAAACGGCCCAGGGTGCGATGACATCACAGCTGAGATAATAAAAGCAGGTGGAGATCCAGTCATACATTTTTTTCACAAGCTATGCCAAAAGATCTGGAACAAAGAAGAATGGCAGACAGATTGGTCAAAGGTCTGTCTTCATATTCTTCCTAAGATAGGTGATTTACAACAATGCTTCAGTCACAGATCAATAGCTCTAATTAATAATGCAAGCAAAATCATGCTTAAAATCATGATATTAGACTGTATAAAGCATGAGGAGCTGTGGGAAACACTAAAAGTGAATGTTCACCCTAATATCATAAGATTGATGGAAGAGTGGTTGTATGTTGGACAGCAGACTGCAGTAAGATTGGAGTGTGGTACATCACATTTTTTCCCTATTCGCCAAGTGTAAGACAAGGCTGCATTCTCTCGCCACATTTCTTCAGTTTTTATCCCTAGGACATAATGAGAAATGTTGGAAGACTATTCAAGAAATAATCTTTTCAATGAGCCTTGTATCCAAGGACTTAAACTATAGGACCGACCTGAGGTACGTCGATGACACTGCATTGCTCTCTACAATCCGTGGGGGACTAAACAAGCTGGTCCAAACAGTTAAAGAGCACAGCAAAAAGAAAGGACTGCTACTGAAATATCAACAGCCGACTTGAGAAAATCATAAGAGCTTGCATAATCCCCATTGCTACATATGGATGTTAAGATTGGACAATTACAAAATTAGATGAAAAGAAACTGTGTTCTTTTGAATTGAAATGCTACAGAAAAATGCTTCAAGCTCTATGAACAGCACACAGGCAAAATGGCGACATACTAAAAGAACTTAAGATCAAACCAAAATTGTCTTTTGCATACTTTAAAAAAAAAGAAGTGAAATTCCTTGGGCACCTGAAAAGACATGAAGGTTTGGAAAGACATATCCTAGAAGCAAAGCTAGGGGATGACATCAGGGCTACAAAGGAGGCCCAGGGAGGCAGGAAGGACTGCGCAGATTTTACAGGAGGCTGCGTCAGACACCTTCGACAAGTCTGCATGATGATGATGAATGTACTTTGAATGGTTAAATCTTAAAATGATGGATGAAGGAAAGGCATATGTGTGGGAGTCAGGCAATTTTCAAGCTTTCATTTGCATTTCTTAAGTCTGTATATTAAAACTATCAGTACAAAAATATGGAATAAGAATTAAGTACAATTCTCTAAGTTATGATTATGACTAAGGTTGTTGTTATACTGGAAATCAAAAAGAAATTCTGGCTGGCATTTGCATATTCTTTTTTCTCCCTTGTCAGAAATCAATCTTTCAAAGACTGACCACGGACAAAGATGCCGACATTTTCTTTAAAGTGTTCTTTGATCGGATGAGAGATGCGCAGGCGGAAATCCGAAACACAGTGACTGTAAACACCTCAGACACTGAACACAAGCCACACAAAGAGGAAGAGAAGAAGAAGAAAGGTAAGGCTCTTCACAAGTAGTCTTAGGTTTGTGTGGTTTTCTCTTGTTGTCATAATCTATGCACTTTTGTCAAAATTTGAACCTCTAGATAGTTTTAGTTATACAATAGCAGTTTCTGTCCACCAATCAGGCTAGTGATTTCATTTAGAACCTTTGTTGTAGCTTCACAGGTTTAAAAAGATCAGGTATATCGTTGACAGATGCTCTTTATTTTGTATAATTTCCCCCCTTAATAGTTTGTTTTTGTTGTTGAAATATATTTTTTTTTTTGGTCTAAATTTCATCCAATACAGTTTTGGAACATAAAACAGCTGTTTTCTTTAAATTCCAATTGAGTGACTCTAATAAATGCTCTTGCTTTATTTTTCTTCCATTTTTTTGGTGGTAGTGAATAAAAAAAATTCTGACTTTAAACAATGTGTAAGATATATGATATTTATTTCTTGGTATTCCAAGAAATTATTTTGAAATGAGGGTGAAACATTTAAGAATTAATTTTATTTAAGTTTGAAATCCACTTAGGTCCTGGCAAACATTGTGGATTTTACAACAAATCCTTTAAGAATGTTTTGCCCAACAAGTGAAGAAATTTCTTGCCATCAGATCAAGTTGACCAAAGCCATTTTGCCCTAAGGGACACATGACCATCACCTTATTCTTCCGTCTTCCAAACTGTATTCAGCAGTCTGGCTAATTAAAATGTATAGTTAATAAGGTGTGTAGCATGCTCTATCTGTCTTCCCTCGTGCCAAAACAGAGTATTTTAGTTAGACGACATTGGGGTGTCTGGAAATTGGAGTGGTAAACCAGTGTTGGTTGCGAAAGAAATTAAATAAACAAAAGCTACAAATCCACCAATAGAAAAATAACAACATTAGCAGCAGCAAAAAAAACAACATAATTGTATCTTTGACTCCTTAAGGCTTACAAAGGGAAGCTACCAGGTAAAATCTAAGAGCAAGATAAGATTTTTGTCTCCCAAAGGTTAAAATTTCCATTTCTGTTATTTTGTATTTCTTTGTTTTTGGTTAAGTCAGATTTATAAAACTTGAATGTGTTCTGAACCCTAGGATTTAAGCTCATATCTGAGACGGTGGATAGAGCTATGTACCGTGGTTACGGTAGGTCTGGACTAAAGCGAACTCCCAAGCTTGACCTGTAAAAATGATCCCTGAACCCTGCCCTTAACTTGCTTCCACCGCAATTCCCTGAGTTAGAAGCAGTTTTCAGAGCAAAAAACTTGGCTTTCAAGATACCTTTAAAACAGCAAATGTAGATCAATTTCAATGGAATTGATTAATTTCTTTCTTATAAACATAAAGGCAGAGCTAATGTAGACAAAACGAACATATAATTTAAATACTGATATGGTCATAAGTAAAGAAAGAATTATTAGAATTTGATTTTAAGGTGATATATTCATGACTAAGTGTACAATGTGCATATCATATTTCTTGAAAACACTAAAACACTACATACATGTTAAGTTCAAGGATTGATAAGACACAGGCAAGAGCAACAGTCATCAACTTGAACTTTCTGACAATTGACTCAGCAACAGCAACAGGTCTATTTTAAAAAAAAAAGTGTTCAATACATTGAGCATTCTTGTGTATAAAAATGGAACACTAGATGCCAAGAAGCAGTGCGAAAAAGAAACCAAAAATATGTATATACTGATCAGATTTCATAAAGCAAATAAAGCCAAATTCAATGCTTCTCAAGTTGGTATCTCCACTTACAAACAACTCTTAACACACTCATACAAGGTACATGGCTTGGCTTTCTGCACAGTTATGTCCAGTGGAGGTGCATCAGTTCCTCTTCAGTGGATTATGGCTTAAAATATAAGACTACTACATTCTTATAAGAAATCCATTTTTTTAAAGCTAAGTGTATGTTTTTAGTTATGTGCACTTGAGATTGACTGAAGCACTGTTGGCTGTATAGAAGTTACCCCTACCTGACACTAGTATCTGGCCCTACACCATCCCCAGATTCGTTAAGTTCGCTAGACAATATGCTGACCCACCTCCATAATGCGCCAGAAGGTAAGGTAGTGTGCAAAGCCCCAACCGTTCACCCAAGCTGTTTCCCTCACCTTACCTTGTAGTCATGGCGATTAACCCTCTCATTAAGCTTTTGCATTTTCACTCTACAGTTTAGGACTGAATGCCATGTACCTAGAATTGTGTATCGGAACCTGCAGTATAATTCATTAGCTGTGTATTGATTATCCTATATTTTTTTCGCAGCTTGTATATGGAAGACAATTATGGAGTAGATCTGAATACCTTTTTTCTCTGCCTCAATAATATGCAGCACTGGTAGAGATGTAGAGGAAATGCTTTTTCATATTCACGCTGTTCCTATATATTTCCATTTAATCGTAGATTTTTACTAGTCCATCTCGCATCTTCAAAGAATTGGTTCCACCTCTTTTATGTTACTGTCATGCGATTCAGGCACAGTCACAGGCACAGGCACAGGCACAGGCTCTACATTGCTAATTTTTTATTTGTAATATGTAAAGACTGTAGAGAAAAGAATAGGATGGCACTGTTCGTAAATTGAGGACAAAAATGTGCACTTATTTAGATTAAAGGCAGGGTAGTTTTCAATTTCAAAAGCAAAGACAGATATGATGGAAAGGAAAGCCTTTCGATCATCTAATATATGTGTTTGATGTGAAAGCCCATCTTAATTTTTGTTTACTTTATTGACTGAGATTGGTCAATGCCTCTTAAGAGAATCTCTAAATCTAAAGAGGCATTTACCAAAAAGCCTATGTGTTATCTATACTGTAATATGGATGTGAACTCAGGTTTCTTACAAAAGATCTAGAGAGAAGACTGGAAGCAACAGAAATGATTGTGGTCCATCAGACAAATTATGAAAGTATCGTTGAAAGAAAGGAAAACTTGAGGGATATCTTTGGAAATAAAAGATCATTACAGTACTCCAAACCGTTATATAGAGACAGCTTAAATAATTTTGGCATTAACTTAAACTGTGTGGTTGGACTAGGAATGGACATTATGTGAAAAAATAAAGGGAATGGAGAGGGAGACCAGGCACAGAACATACAGACAGTCTGAATGATAGTGCAGTCAATGCAAAGGAGCATCAAACAGTCTTCAAACATGCTAAATGTTTCCAAATGAAGATTTTACAGAATATGTTAAATCCTATAACCTAATTATATACATGTATTTATATGTAGACCTGTATCCTGTAGTGAAAAGCTATTTAATCCAGTATACTCTATAAAGTTAAATACATGCACAGACAAACAAAAAGAGAAAAAAAAGAAGAAAAAAAAGCAAAGTTATTTTTTGGAAGTTTTCTAAGCAATATTAGTAGGGGTATTAAAATAACCCTTGATGGGTTCACTATAGCCAACAATGAGTTAGACAAATCCAAAATGCAACCTTGTCTCCACCATCCTCTCTGCCCCACTCTGGATATAACAGTGTGTCCCTACGTTCTTCAAGCATTAATGTTTCTATCACACATTAAAAAAGTAAAATGTCTAAATTTTATGATGTAAATCTCATTTAGATTGGTCAATGGGTTTATCACACTTTATACCTTTCAATGTATACAATTTATCCTTGTTATTTTTTTCAATGGAAAATATTGTGTAAAATGTATCTTGTTCTTTATTAAATTTCCTGTAGAGACAAAAAAACACAACAAAAAAGGCACCCTGTCTTTTTAATCTAATAGCCTTACAATTTATAAGAACATATAAAAGTGGCGACACTTATTATAATTAGAAATAGAGAAACGGTAGATGCATGTATGCTTTTAGTATTTTCTTTTTTGTGCAATTCATAATTATGTCTGCTTTAAAAGTCCTAACAAATTACTTAACAAAAAAAAAATGTTTTGCTTATTTAAGAGAAAGTCATTTCGTTTTTTAGATTTTAACTAGCCTTAAGTTGAGTTGCAATCATTCACCCTGGTTAAGTTATAGTTGAGTTGGTTTAATGTCCAACGTCAGAACTATTTAAACCATATTGGGGACGGGCCCCAAGACTGACGTCTAACATTTTATGTGTTGCCACACACGAAACAAGACGGGACACCATGACTCCTGTCTTAACCGGTCATATTAAACTGATACCGACCCAACCAGTAGGGGGCAAAATTGCCAGGACTCTAACCACCCCCCACCCTTTGCACGCTGGATTTGTACAGGCCGTGTTAAGAGACATCAGCCAGGAATGGTTTCGAAAATGGTTTAGAAGATGCAGGCTACTAGGACAAATATAAGAAGAAATTATTTACAGTAGAGCTATAGGTGGTTCTCAGCCTGGCTAGAAATATCCTTTGCATTAAAGTGATTGAAAAAGAAATTGCACTTTTGGGAGAGAATCTTTTACCTCTTATAAAAGAAGTACTGTCTATTTTTATCATGTTTTCTTTGAGTGATCAGGTAATTCTGTTACAATGCATCTATTGACAGTTCTGATCTGATGTAAAAAAAAATGAAACACCTTTGTTTTTTTGGGGGGGGTTCTCTTGGTAACCACTGCTAAGGAGTATCTTAAATCTAGATCAACATAACTTCTACAGTAACAGGTTAGCACAGCCTATCTCTGCCTCTGCATCAGATCATAGTGGAATGTACCTCGTGCTAAATTCTCTTTAACATAAGAAGGTTTTATATGGAAAAGATGAGAATGAAAACTTTATATGCATGCAGTCTTACTCTGAAGTTTAAATTATTTGTGTTGTAAGGATGTACAACTCATAACTACTTAAAAGCAGGCTGAATATTGTAGCAGAAAAATGTGCAAATAGTTTGTCTTTTTAATATTGAGTTAACAAACATAAGTATTGATCTAAACATTATTTGACAGACTATAGAAATGCGGATCAACATTTTTAGCATTTATATTATAAAGCTTTCTCTTTATGTGGGAATCTATCACTGTGTAGTCATTTTCAATATAGTTGTTAAAGAACCATTCTTTGATAAAGCTGGGGGGCGTGGTGGTTCTGTGGTCGAACATCTGCTTCCGCCGCTAAAGGTCTGTGGTTTGAGCCCTGGCAGTTTCGCTCCCTAGTGGTTGCCCATGTCTCGTGTGTGGCAGCGCATAAATTTGTCAGACTTCAGCCTTGGGTCTCGTCCACAATATAGTCTACATAGTGCTGATGTTGGATGTAAAACTAACTCAACTACAACTTTGATAAAGCTACTGATAATTTTATCGTTATCTTTCTCTTATGGTAGGAACAAGAATTACATGGAATTTCTAAGAATTTCCTGAGAATGACTAGCTTTTGGTTCAACAGTTACATGATTAAAATAGTTATTAAAAAAAACGAAAACAGCTGCAGTAAGTAACTCGATTTGCCAATACATTTTCATTGGTTTCTGTGTTTTCCAGGCCAGCGCGAGGGAGGAGTCAACGAGGATCTGAGGCACCAGATGGAGGAGGCAGCGTCCCAGACGAACAAAGCCTTCAACCATGTGAGGCAGGTGCATGGGAGGGGCCATGCAGACAGGGACGGAGGCCCAGACCATGGAGGAGAGGATGACGGAGAGGTGAGTATCTCAGTCTCTGCTCTTAATAATATCTTGTTTGTCATGAACAATTTTTTATACAATTTTCTGATATGACATTTTGTGATAGAACCTAAAGAATATATTATATGAAGACAGATGTATTCTATTTTGTAATACAAATTTCCACTTTGTGATAAATGGTTAAATATTTAAAGATTTCTTGTAAAATGAGCGGTATGTCTCATTTAAAAAAAAAAAAATTATATTTGATTTAGCCTTTGTGGCTTGATTTTTTAAAATCATAAAGTTGACTTGGAAACTGCAGTTTTTATTCATACTAAAAAAAAATCAAAGTATTTATTTGAAGGGCTTTGCTCTGCTTCTTTGAGCCTTAAAAAAAATAAATGTACAGTTCATAGCTATCTGAAGGCTAGATTTAAGGGCTTTTGATCAAATTCAGCTTTCAATTTCATTGATACAAATATTATTATTCTTAGTTTATTTTATTTATAAATTTTCAATGCAGATATTGCGATTATAGTATATTTACCTTGAAATTGTGATGTAAGATATTAAGAGAGAAGAAAGAATTGGGTATTATTTAATTAACAAGACCTCTCACTGTTTTCCTAGTCACGGAGCTCACACACAGGTGAACAAACACATGAAGAGAGTGAAAGACACGGGAAACACGAGGGCTCGTCAGACGACAAGAAGATGTCCCAGCAGATCGCCATCATGAAGCCCATCCTGCGATTCCTGCAGCTGCTGTGTGAGAACCACAACCGAGACCTGCAGGTAGGCTCAAGGCTCAGGGCAAAACGCTAACCTTTTCCCATCACACCGCACACATGTTGTGTGCATTGGTATGCTCTTGCACTGTTTTAGGGTATTTTTAAAATAACTTAAAAAAGGTGAATCATGGAAGGTGTGCATAAAGGTGCAAAGATAAACTGACTCCTGTGCATGATTTATCAATGCATTGAACAGGTATGAGACATGATGGGAAGAGGTTAACCTTGAACTTCAAATTAGAAAAATGACCAGGAAAGTTTCATGTATAGAGGGCTCGTCAGACGACAAGAAGATGTCCCAGCAGATCGCCATCATGAAGCCCATCCTGCGATTCCTGCAGCTGCTGTGTGAGAACCACAACCGGGACCTGCAGGTAGGAGGAGGAGGAATAGGGCAAAATGCTTACCTTTTCCCATCACACCGCACACATGTTGTGTGCATTGGCTCTTGTGCTAGAACCTCTTTGTATTATCCTGCACACCTTCTGTTTTGAAATAATAAAAATCAAAGCTTTTACTTCGTGTGATTTTAAGTTTCACCTTTACAAATTTGGAATTAATCTAGATTTTTTAAAATTGATTCAATAGGCTGCACTGATTGCTTTTCCTGGCTATAAATTTGTCATGTTAAGGAAACTCAATGGCTGCTATATTTGTATTAGTTTGTTGAATAATAAAGTAATAGCATGCAATCATTATAATTGCAAAATGTTCTTTTCTGATTAAACTTGCCTTTTTAATATTTTGGTCATTTGTGATTGATTTAGTATTTATCAAGAAGACCTGAGAAGACCCTAAAAGATCAGAGAAGACCCAAGAAGACAGTCAAAAATATCTGAAATGACAGTCATGGTTTATTTATTATCTATTTATTTGTTGTTTTGTTTATTTGTCTCAAATAGTTCGATATTAATAGGGGCTATTAACAGCTGAGTAGACATCACAAGCGGGTAGAACATGAATCTGAAGTGTATAACAATAAATAAATATGTATATGTTTTTGGGTCCTTTCTTTTTGGGTCTTCTCGATTTTTTTTTTGTCTTCTCACATGATTAAAGTATTTTCTCGGGTCTTCTTGGTATAAATTACTGCCCATTGATTCTATGAATAAATGCACCATCTTAAATCAAAGGAAAATCCTCCCTGTGCCACTTGCTCACTCTCTCTCATTTACTATCTAGTGTCACTTGTAGGAATGTTTTCTGCCCTCACTGTCTTCTTTACTATGGATCTCTGCCCACTTATAATCTTTCTCTGTTAATAGTGTATACCCTTAAGCCTTTTCTTCTGCGACAACTTAAAAAATAACCCCCCCTATTTCACAGAACTACCTGCGGACGCAGCCCAACTGCCGGAACCCGCAGAACCTGGTGTGCGAGACGCTGCAGTTCCTGGACTGCATCTGTGGCAGCACGACGGGCGGGCTGGGCCTGCTAGGGCTCTACATCAACGAGAACAACGTGGACCTCATCAACCAGGCGCTGACGACGCTCACAGAGTACTGCCAGGGCCCCTGTCACGAGAACCAGGTCAGGCATGGTCTCACTAGATCTTCTGCCTTTCACTCTACTATGGAATTCTGTATAGGGTTACAATGGATGGCTTGTATCTCATAACAAAGGGGAACAATGTTTTGTGAAATCCCATTCTCTGTAGACTTGTGTATAGAAAAAAAAAGTCTATAAACACTGCAAACATTGCAATCATTTGACAGCAAACTTTCACTTTAGTTTATGCTTTTGATTTGCTTCATAAATGAGTTGAGTGTTTGATTGCAATCAGTCTGGTAAAATGCTGTTAGTCATTAAGTGTGAGAATTATTTGAAAACTAAATTTTTTTTATAATTTCATCTTCTTTGGTTTCAGATGATTTGGACGAAGTGCTAAGGACCATTCATTATTTAAAAAAAAACAAAAAAAATAATGAAAAAAAAAAAACCAAATAATTTTTTTTTATGTTCTCTGAAACTGAGAAGAGGATAATTTATATTATAAATAGTGAAGGCAAATCCAGATAAAAATATGTTTGTATGATATCTTTGAAATTTGGAATGAATTGTTATCATTTCCTTTTTTATCCATCAGAATGCAATTGCAATGCATGACAGTAACGGTATTGATATTATCGTGGCACTGCTGCTCATTGAGATCAAGTCCCTTGGAAAGAGCCGCATTGATCTGGTTCTGGAGCTCAAGGTAATAACGCTATGCTGAAAATAATGTTTTGTCTATTTGATAAATCTGTAGCTACAGGCCTAGGCATTGTTTTCAATCTTTGAGGAGTTGGGGCAAACGAATTTCATTCGGAGCTTAAAATGCCTGTGATGAGTATTTAATATTCATTCTCATTCTCACTGAAAGTAGTTTTTGGCTATGGCAACGGGACGCAAGGGCGGGATACCTGGAAAAGTTTGATCGGTCACATTATACTGACACCAACCCAACCTTACAGAAAAAATATGCCAGCCAGAAGGGTGATCTATCTCACAACTCTCTGATAAGCTGTCACTGTTCCCCACCCCATCCTAATCCAAAATATATCAGAAAAATCGTAACAAAAAATGTATCGTACATACAAGTTTTGGTTCATTCCTTGCGTTTTTCATGGATGAAGGCTTAGGAGAGACAAAGTGAAATGTTCCCTGTTAAATTATTTCTTTTCTTTTTTTGTTTTAGATTTCTCACTACATTTTTCAGTATTGAGCATCAAATAAACATTCGAAGGAAAGTTTTTTGTTTGTTTGTCTTTATTTTGTTTTCCCAAATTGTTCTTCTTTCTTTCTTAGAATAATGCATCCAAGCTGCTTCTGGCCATCATGGAAAGTCGGCATGACAGTGAGAATGCAGAGAGGATCCTCAGCAACATGAGGACCAAGCAACTGGTAAGATTTTCTGGCATTGGTGGACATCACATTACAACCCTTCACAACTTCACACACCTCCACTTACAAACAATTTACTTTTTTAATCAATTAACAATAAGTTAAAAGATTAAAAAAAAAAGTTTCAATCTGCTCAGGAAAGAATGGAAACCAGAATGTTTTAATCTGCTCAGGAAAGAATGGAAACCAGAGTAGGACTGTTTAAAGCAGAAATGTTTTCATTGTATGACTTTGACAAGACATGACTTAAATATATAGAAGCAAAAACTTTGTATAAAACATCTTTTGCATATTATGATCTCAGAGGTGTTTGCAATCCCTTAGAAGAAGAAAAAAAAAAGAGAAAAAAAAAGATTATTGTTTAGGGTTTGATTTAAAGTTTATATCTGCTTTACCTTGAAAAAGTGTTGCTGAAAAAGCTTGTAACTGGAATATGAAGCCCTGTAGCCATTTTGACGTTGACATTGCTTTTATTATTCAAATATGATTGTGGTATCAAATGTAGGCAGTGAGTGCCCTCTTCAAGCTCATATACACAGTAACATGTTTTAGTTCTTATTTTTTCTTTCTAAAAATTAGATTTTGTCCTTTCCCACTTAATGTGTTTACCAGCATGTTGTTTAACAGCATGTCTCTCTACCTTTTGAATGGAAACTGTCTTTGAACTCATACTGCATATTCACATATCTTCCCAACAATCTCTTTATCATTGCATTCTTTAGCTCTTAGTCTTTTAAACGGGTACAATTTTAAAACAGATATCATTGGCAAATCTCTTATGTACCGGTAATCAGACATGATTAACAAATAGATGCTAAATTATTTCTTGCACATGTATTGCTATAAAAAGTGTTCGTTTTAATGTATTGTTATAAATAATATACTCTGGCAAAGAGACCATGGTACCGATAGGGTTGAGTGACTTGCCTCTCTCAATGACCAAATTTAAGGCTAAGACTGCTTTTTATAAAGAAAGTGGCACCTGCTGTTTGTATGGATTGGGTGACATTTTAAAGATAATGATTTGTTTAACACATGTATAACTCAGGCTGTTAGTTTTTTTTTTCTCCCCCTTTTCAAAGTGTTAAGCATTTGAAAAGTTGTTTTTTTTTCAGGGCCAGGAATCAAATTTTTGCCTAAGTTTTCTGCTATTTCAGCAAATTAGAATGACTGTCATTCATTATTTTGTCCACAAAAAATGTACTTTAAAAATTCAATACAAGGCAGAGAAACTGTCACACTGTAAGGGCTCAGCGAAGGCATTTGCTGATAAGTTAACAAGTCATGTTCCGCTCCATTAAATGAACGGTTTCCCCCTTTAAATGTTATTGTTGTCGTTATATACTATTTAAGCAAAGATCATTACTGTAATTTACAAACTTGTCAAAATTACTCTACTGTTTTGGTTTTGCTCATAGCTAATGCTCAAAAAGATTGTGATGAAAATGTTAATAACTGTCATAAGTATTTTTCTAAAATAGTTTATCAAAGCATGTTTTTTGCTTTGGTTTTTCCTTTATTATTTTTGTAATCAACTGTCTGTTTCCCTGCATCCTTGTTGAACTTGGACCCTGATACCTCCAGGTTGAAGCTGTGCAGCATGTGTTTCGACAGGCTGTCGATTGCGGAGACATAGTGGCTGATTTTGTTTCAGACCCTGAAGAGGTTGACTCACCCCACCTTGATTTTCACAATTGTTCTCCTTGTAGACTTTTCTGCGTTGTTATTCACTTTTAGTTTGGTTCCTGTCAATTTGTTTTATTTCATAGTTTTTTTGTTTGTTTTGTTTTCAATCTTCATTTATTGTCTGCTTTTGAAGAAATGTAATTGACTAAATTTTAATCTTCTTTGTTTTTTCTTTGTGACAGCAGTGGTGGTTGAAAGTATTTGGTGCAATGTTGTGATTTACTTTATCATGGAGTATTTTCGCAACGTCTCTGTGACAGCACTTAAAATTGCTAGAAGTTAGTCTTGAGGTCCATTCACAATAACTTAGCAACAAACAAAGTCATCTATTGCTGTTTCTGTAAGCGGTGAGATATTAATTTGTGGATAACCAGAAAACGTCTTTCAATATTTTCTGTGAGCAGAACTGGAATCCAGTTTTAGAAAAAAAAAAACTAATTGAACATTAGCTGATAGCCAGTGACTTTAAAATGAATATGAATGTAAGAGAGAAAACTTGAATCTAGAAGAAAAGAGAAGCCGCCCTCAGAAAGAAATGTTACAAAAACAAAGCAAAAAAAAAATTTGATCTCCAGTTTTTTAAAAGATAATGTAATGAAGCCCAATTTCAACTCTCAAAATGAAGGGTATTTTTATTTGAATCCTTTGCATTCTTTTTTGTGTACTCAAAGTTTACACAAATGTGAAATGAGAAAAAACAGAAAAGAGGAATCACTTCTGATCTCTTTATCTTTTGAAGAGAAATAGATGAATTTTTTTTAGGAAATAGTTTTTGAAAACTAATTTTAATCTAATTTTATATGAAAAACAAAAACAAACAACCAGCAAAAAATGTATTGAAAAAACAAACAAATCTGCAAAAGCACAAAAGGCAAAGAACAAAACAAACAAACACAAATAAAAGGAAGCAAGGTGAAGCAAAAAAAAACAAAACAGCTCATTCATTAAAATCTACATTCAAATGTCTGCGAGTGCTCAGCTTCTGTTCTTTCTTTCTGCACAAAAATTTAAAGCACAACCCTTGAAACTCTCTACAGCATTCTAGGAAGTATTTTTGGTTGATCGTGAAAGCAATTCTTATTAGAGAATTGAGGAAAAATCTGTGGGGCAGAGTGCCTCTAAGTTTAATAAATCTGTTACATACTTTTATTTGATTGTCTTAAAATCAATACACTTGTAAGGCGGTCCTTTTCTCTTTTTATTTATCTAATTGAGTTTAAAGAAAATGAAGTAGAAATAAGATAAGCTATGGAATCTATTCAGGTCTACTAGAGATGACCGTAACTTTCCAGCATATGGCACTTTGCTTTGCAAACGCTTTGTGTTGGTCCTTTGAAATTTTTTTCATCACTATTTGTATCTCTGTAAGAGGTTAACTGTGCATGGTATGCGGTGAACCTTTATCGTTGTTCAATCGATTGTGGTGTGTTTAGGATGTTGCTATTGGTCTCTTTTCTTGTTATGCCTTGTTCCCACCGCTTATTCACTGTTGAAACTCTGGTGCTGTTTGCATGAACACCACTGTACATGCAACATATTTAAAAGAGAAGGAACAAAACAAAAAATGTATACTTAGTTTGGTTATCATCTTGTCCCCACTGTGATTTATTCATAATGTGTCTACTTTAAATGTTGACTGCTCTGCTCATACTTACATTTTCTCTTTCCTTTATTACTTTTAATTTTATCCCTGTTTAGCACCACCTGCAGCCTTGTTTTTCTCTTCTTTTTTTTTAAACCAAAAGATATTGACAGTATTTTTATCCGCTTTTAGTTGACAATCCAATTACTGGTGTGGAAAATCGTCAAAATGTTTTGCTTTTTTGTATTCCAATATCTTCGTTATGCTGTGCAAGTTACTAAAAATTTGAAGGACTTTCATAAAATTTGCTTTGTGTTTATGGCATGGATTTT
Organism: Elysia chlorotica; assembly: GCA_003991915.1. NCBI lineage: Eukaryota > Metazoa > Mollusca > Gastropoda > Plakobranchidae > Elysia > Elysia chlorotica. The sequence continues at coordinate 84,110 of RQTK01000166.1, forward strand.
TGTCTTATTAAACCTGCATGGATTTTTGTCTTAATAAACCTGCAGCAATTTTTATTGTATTTGTCCCTTCTCTTTTTTGTAAATTTTATTTACATTAATATCATTTGAAAAATTTTTTCTCAGAAAATGTTTTACTGTTAAATATTAGAAAAATTTTGTCTCTCGGACAAATATATTTGTTAAACAAGAGGTGAACTGGATAATAGCTTTCCAAAGCTCTGTAGGCTTACAAAGATTTTAGGTTCAGTCTCAATCTTGTCAATTTTATATGTTCTTTTTTTCAGTTGAATATAGTGTTCTTCTGTTGACAAATAAACAAAGAAACAAATCAAATTTAAACAAACAAATCAAACTTTGCTTTCATGCTTTTGTTTCACATGTTTTAAGCCTGTCACTTTCTTACCCACAGAAATCTCAAAGAGAAAACTAGTTACAAGTTATTGATTTCGGAAAACGCCAGTCCAGTTCTTTCGGACATGTGACTGACCATCTCAGACCATTTGTTCACATTTTGCGACACCTCTCATCTTTCTTCTTGTGTTTTCAGCTTGATAAAAAACGAGTCCAAATCTTCTCTAAAACTTATCTTCATTTGGTTGTCAAATATCGGAACATGCATCCCTATGATATTTCTCATGGGTAGTTTTCTTGTTTTTTTCTCTCTGTGCTCATATCTTAAATTTTACATAGAAACCACAAAATCAAAGACTCAGTTGACACATGTTGATCCATCCTGTTTTCAGACTGACATTTCCATCCAAGCATTCCATTCGGAGGACCCCAGCAAAGATGATGGGTCACGCTACGACCTAGAAGATGAAGATGATGCTGTGGAGGAGAACAATGCGTCGCCGAAAGCTGTGGGGCATAACATTTATATCCTGGCCCACCAGGTGAGGCGTCGGTGAACTGATCCGTGGTCAGTGTGAGCTTCGACTATTATGGCACAGCTTTCTCTTCCTTATTTATAAATATTGAATGTATTGCAGAAGTTCTGAATATTTCAATACCTTAAAACAAAAAAAATTCAAGGGCCCAGGTACTGCATTAACTCAATGCTTCTTACTATGACCCTATCTCATTAATGCCCAGTTATTATCTAAGGAAAGTAACTGTGATTGAAAAAGAACTTACTTTACAAAAATAAATCCCACTCCTATCTGGGGGGATGCGGTAGCCTTGGGGTAGAACATCAGCTTCAGACGCAGGAGGTCGGTGGTTCGAGCCCTGGCGATTGTGCCCACTACTGATTGGGTTGGTGTCAGTTTAATGTGACCTGCTGGGATAGGAGTCATGAGATCCCTGCTCTGTCTTATGCGTCAAATGTCAGTCTTGGGGTCCGTCCACAATATAGCCTATATAGTGCTGACATTGACATTAAACCAACTCAAGCACCCACTCCCACCCTTTCTTCCAAATTTTATTTTTAAAAATATGGTAAAACAGACAGGTAAATTCTCATTCATTTGATATATGGTATGTATGCTTACTACAAGTGCAAATAGTTTTAAAAAATGATAATAAAGTGGTTTATTTTCATATAAAGGCTCTTTTCCAATACATCTGCAGTAGCAGAAACCCTTTTTTTTAGATCTGATGTACAGTAGAGATATAGATCTGGCATTGAGTGTATGCCTAACATAATATTTATGTAAAAGTACATCTGAACTGGTTTGGTTCTGCCGAGTGTAAAGATTAATTTTATCAGCCAACAGCTCATAGAGAGATGAGGGGAAGAAGTGATAAAAAAAATTCTAAAGGACTTGAAATAGTGTCAAAGTCTATGATAGTTCCAGTAAAGTATGACAATTTTTTGACATTCACATTGTTCAAAGTCTCAGCCCATTCATTAGTAACTGTTGGTTGAGGCCTGGTGTCATCATTTGCACTGCAGATAGATCTAGATCTAATTTTCGTTCACTCTCTGTCTTAACTTCAACATCGATGTTGAGTTGAAAATGGTAGATATAGATGTAAAAATGTCTCAATCATAAAAACATCTGTTCGAATCGAACAAATCAAAAGTTTCAGTTTCAGCAGGGCGCTGTTGCTATGCACACACTTTTATGCTTTTTGGCCTAAGAGAGCTTAAGCAGTCATCACTTCCTGGTTACACAGTGGGCTCATTCAGGTGCATAAACGTGATCAGGGTGGAATGTTGGCGAGCGCATTCGGACACTGAGCACACTTATTTAAAATTACTTATTTATAAAAAAAAATCTCAATTTGTCTAATGATGAAGACACAAACCAGTTCATGTGGCTGTAATGCTACTATTGTAAACATTTTTACACTCGTTCAAAAAAAATGCCTCCTATCATGATACTATTTGGAAATCATACTGTGTGATTTATGGGCTGGCATATTGGCATGATTTCAGAGCCATAATTTTATCAAGATTTCAATTGTTTGTTTAGGGTGATATAACTTTTGTCTAGCTTTAATTTGATAAATCCAAAGTAATAACAAAGCCCTATATGTAATGATATTTTCTTATTGGATGTTTTTTAAATGTGTATATATAAATAATATATGATAGATCAGTAACAAATTTGCTCCCAAGTGACAAAGGACTTTAAAAAAAGTTTGTGTATCAAAAAAGACATTCTTAATATCTGTTTACAAAAGCTTATTAAAAATGTGTATATTTTAATGCAAATTACAATGAACATTTTCTCTGTCTTAGCTGTCCCAGCACAACCGAGACCTGGCAGATATGCTAAGGCCAGGAGGTTACGACTTGTTTGGGGATCAGGCTCTAGAGTATTATCATAAGCACACTGCCCAGATTGAGGTTGGTAATTCATTGCTGATAGTCACCAAGACTCTTGATAGGATTTTATTGTACTTTTTATTTTTTTTTCAATAAAAAAACCAAATACATGTTGCGACCATGATAACATACACTCATAATTTTTATAGGCCATGTATAGTTGAATATAATATTCCTTTTAAATTGATTTTTTAATTATCTGAAATTATTTAGATTTTCCTAACACTTAACTCATCCAGAATAAGCTGTAAAGAGGAGAATTGAGATTTGGCTGCTTACAAACTCTATAAGTTAACAAGTGTCAACCATAACAATGCGCTATAATTGTGAGAATGAGGCTTTGACTGAAAAAATATTTACGTCCACATCCTCTTTTGAAACAGAAAATAAAATTCACACATAAGTCCCTTCTAGTTTTTTTGGTATTGGTTTAATTTGACTGGTTAAGAATGAAGTAGTACAATCAATTTTGTCATTATGTGGCAGCAAGTTAATATGGAAAATGTTAGTCTCAGGAGCTTCCAGGATTTAATCTGGTTGCTGACCTACAACAAAGAGAGTCAACAAGTCCCGTTTGACCAGAATTAAATAGAAATCTAAGGCATCAAAGCAAAAACTAAGCGGATAAAATTTTTGAATTGTCAGGACTGCACCATAGAGTGAAATTTGTTTTCTGCAAATCTTGCATTGAATCAGAACAAAAATTTACCTCCACTGCTTTAAACACACACAAAAAAAAGAATCTCCAAATATGCTATAAATAGGTTAATTTCTTCGACATCTATTACCAGATCGTCCGTCAGGATCGTACCATGGAGCGCATTGTGTTCCCAATCCCAGAGATCTGCGAGTATCTGACCAAAGAGACGAAGCTCAGCGTCCTTAAGAACACGGAGCGGGATGAGCAGGGCAGCAAGGTAGCCGACTTCTTCTCAAGGCACAACCAGATGTTCAGCGAGATGAAGTGGCAGAAGAAACTACGCAGTAAGTTAGTGCTGAGGTTGAAACTATGTTCATTACCGTGAGCTTGTATAGTTCATCCAAACCTCCACTAGAGTGAGCCACGTTGTGTTACTTTGCAGTGGAGAGGTTGGAACTTTTCTCTTTTTTTCTGAAAATTCTTTTTTTTTTATTATTATATTTTAATCACCTCTAACTCTAGTTCTAAAAAACAAAAAAAACAAGAAACAAAAATGGACTTTGGTTGGACGAAGTGAAGCTTGCTCATAGTTGAACATCCAAACAGTAAGATAACTGTGACTTTGTTGGTCACAGTAAACTGCAGCTGATCTAACCAGTAGGGAAAAAATCAAGGCTGCCTGAGTGGGGCTCAAACCCACAAGCTTACGATTGAGAGCCACATGCTGTTTCATTGGATCATCGCTCCATCCTTATCTCAGGTTATTATTGCTTGATCCGTATTTAAAGATTATTGGTTATGATGTAGTCTACAATCTGAACCCTTCACATGACACATACATATAATAATGCATTATTTCTTTCCTTGCCAGTGCAACCCGTGATGTTCTGGTTCAGCAGCCACATGGGTTTGTGGAACAGCATTTCATTCAGCTGTGCCGTCATCATCAACCTCCTTGTCGCCATCTTCTACCCATACAACACTGTGGATTTCCGTGAGTTATTGAAAATATACATCGTGTAAAAAATTTGACCATCGACTTTTGAAAATTTTCTTTCTAGATGATTTCGAATGAAAGCATAATTGTAATGCTAATTTCAAAACTAATGCAAGTGTATGAAAATCAACATTTACAATTTTTCAGTCTACGTTATATTACAACCTGAAGCTGTTTGGATTGTGTATAATAAAATATATCTAAGACACCATATACTAATCTGTTGTAGAAAAAAAATGGAACCCAAGCTATGGATCATTTTTAACAACATTCTCGTGTAACTATTGATGAAAATTTTTGCCCTGTAAATATTTTTTTAGAACATTGTCCTTCACATAATTATTTTAAATAATTTGTTTCTCTTGAATGTAAATGAATGCTTGATTTATCAACTCCATCCTTTTCTCTTAAAGTTGTGTCATCTTTATCCATTGCGACTTTCCCAGTCTCTTCTATGTTTCTTTCCTCTCCAGATTCTGTCGGAATGCGCTTCAACGGTTTGCTGTGGGGGGCAGTGATGATCTGTACCGCCATTGTTGTGTTTTTCCCTCACCCTCTCGGCTTTAAGACCCTGCTGGCTGCTATAATACTGCGGTTTGTGTGCACGTTTGGGATAGGCTTCACATTGTTTCTACTCGGCCTGATGAATGTAAGTTGTGATTCATGCCTTTTGATCTTACTTTTTAATCAATGTCTATATCAGTTGATAAGGGAATTTTGTATTGGACTGAAGTAGGAAGTAGAAGTAGAAACTTTGTAGCTTTGTAACATGAGCTTTAAAAAGGGAAAACTAATATTCTTATGTATTTCGGTAATTTATTGTTTACAAGTAGCCTGAAGAAATGTTATCAGTTCCAGTCCCATGGAGACTGTTCGGCAGTTGAAACAGAAATATTACGTTTCAGTATTTACAGCCTTTTTTAAAATAGATATCATTAGTGATTTACCATTCCATATCTTTTTTTTTTTTTTTTCTTAAACCACGTGTTAGTCCTCTACAATACCTCTATCAACAGTATAATATATGAGGCAACCGAGCTAGTTCCCTCTAAACATAGAAGAACTACTTTCTATCGATGATTTTCATTTCCTAAAAAAAAATGATCATCTCTGGTTCTAGAAGTCAAAGATATAATTTGTTCAACCTTTTAATGTTTCTTAATACATTAAAATATCTATTAAAAAAAAGTCAAATTTCTGACTTGTTCCAGATTTACCCTGGAAATTTCACATATGCAATTTTACCTGAATCCCAAGTAAAATTATAGCCTTTTCAACCAATAAGTTTTTCCTATATTGCAACAGCTTAAGTTACATTCTGTTTGAGAAAAATTAGCTTTATGCAAACTTTCTGAGGCACAAATCAACTTTTTTTTACTCTACAGTCACAGTGTAATTTGATGAGAAAAATTAAAATTGTATGCTGCCCCTGTGACTGTTATCTTTAGCAGATTCCTATGTATTTTCTTGGCTGGAGAACTGGTGTAAGTGGTGAAGCGTTGGTCTTCCAAGTGGAAGTTTCTAAATTCAAAATCCACAATGGGTCAAAAATTAATGTGTCCAATTTAGTCCCCTACTGGTTGGGTAGGTGTCAGTATAATGAGACCAGCTGAGCGGAAGTTCAGGTTTCCCTGCATGTAAAATTTTCAGACGTTTGATAATATCACCTATATTGTGCTGACGTTGGACATAAAGCAACCACTCAACTCAACCCCCTTTACCTCATGCATTGCCAGCTCATCAACAAGTTTGTGTTCATGGTGAGCCTGCTGGGGAACCGAGGGGTGCTCATCAAGCCGGTCAACGAGATCCTTTCAGACTTCGACATGGTTTACCACATAGGCTATTTTATCCTGTGCGCCCTCGGATTCTTCTGCCACGAGTTCTTTTTCAGTTTGTTGGTAAGTTTATGTTTATATTTGTTGTGGTCGATATAATGTGAGCTGGTATTAATATTATTTCAAAATTTCAATGTATGATATATGAAAAATGAAAAAATAATATAGGGGACATAGCTATTCATCTTAAGTTAAAATTCCCTTAAGTGGATCTTTTTTTTACTTTCCAATGATCAACTGACATAGATTCTTATTACAGCGTAAAAAAAAAAAAGTAACATATCTGATATTTGTGACCATAAATTTTGTTCTTCATGTCTCTTAGAGATTGACATAGGCAGCATTGACTAATAATATACATGATATGTTCGAAATCTGTATCTGTTTTTCAGTAACTTAGTTAAAATAAAAGATCCAAATATACAAGTAATTGAAATAAACCGTTTTTTTTTAAAGTTGCTTTTGCTCATGTCTTTGTTATAGCAGCTTGGATCAAGATCCAAAGTGGTTGCATTAGCATTTCAGTGACTGAATAAATAAAGCTATAAGACATTTCCAATGGTTAAAGTGTGTGTCCACTATGTGATGCGAGATTGGAAACTGCAATACAAATTGTTCCATTGCTGTACTCTTGATCAACTTGGATAACAATTTCCTGCTCTGCGACCTAACCTTGCCATTAACTGTTTCAACCTTAATGCAGCTACAAAAAATTGATGCCTTTTTCTTCATGGCTCTGGGTAAAAAAAAACAACAGAAACTCAAGAGACCCACTGCTCTGAACAACAACGACAACAGCAACAACAACAAAAACAACAACAAAATGTGACCTCTAATCACTATTCCTCCCCCAGCTCCTGGACGTGATCTACCGAGAGGAGACCTTGCTCAACGTGATCAAGTCTGTGACGAGGAACGGTCGGTCCATCCTGCTGACCACGGTGCTTGCGGTGATCCTCATCTACCTGTTCTCCATCATCGGGTTCATCTCGTTCCAGGACGACTTCCTCATGGAGGTGGAGCCTCAGAACCTGCTGGAGAACGACTCGCACGGCCAGGGCCACACGCTGAATCACTCACTCGCTGGTGAGTGTTAGTCTTAGTCTTAGATTGCCTGTCATTCCTAGCGTCTGGTGTTGTTTGGTAGTTTTTGATAAAAATGAAGCAAATCTCTCTTCTAGTTATAGTATCTCCTAAATCTCTAGAAAGATCCTATAAGCTAATGGGATCACTCAGGGTGGAATACTCTGGACTTGAAATTAAAAGCTTACATGGAAATTGTTAATAGGACTTGATCAATTAAAAAATTCATTTGAGTAAGTCAGTCAAAATTAAGTTTTGCTCTCTAACTTAAGGGTAGCTCTATGATGAAGTAATCATTAACAATCATGAAATTATAAAAGAGCACTTAATTACTCTTAATAACTAAATAAGAGAGAAATTTGATTTCATCTCTGCTTTTTCTAGGTGTGTGTATTTGAATAGATCCTCTGCTCGTAGTTTGATAATAGGCTTTAAACGACTTGTTCAAAGTTTCATTTTTGTGAAATTAAAACAATTTTGAGCTATATTTTTATATTAAAAAACTGAAATATGTATTTCATGATGAAGTATTGCTAGATAGTTCTGAAATGACTAAAAACAAATGAACTACATATTTTTTCTTCCAGGGAGAAATGCAACCTCATGTGCGGCAGATGGAACAAACTGCACAGACTCAGAAGAAGAATCATACATTTCACAGATTCTCAACACTGGTGACTGTAAGTTGATCTAGTTTTCATAAGTCATCTCTTAACTTGACTGTATGAGCTGTAATGTTGATTTTACTCAGGGAAATTTGTATTGAGAGTGTGGCTTTCTATAAAATTGAAGCTGGGGCTGGTTAAGTTGTGACCATAGTCACACATATCGCCCACCATTAGCTGAGAATTGTGTATGGGCCATCTGTAGTAAAACTGAATTGGTCTAAACAACTTCCGCTGACAGTCCTGTGGGGGAGATGAATTGATGATTGTAACCAATTCCATTATCTGGTGAATCAGCTGGGACTTTAACTAGAAGTGCCTCCTCTCTTTAATAATCACAATTACATAGGTCAGCAACTGAGTTGGCAGATACCCTGTCTCCGTGGTTTGCATTCCAGTGGTGACAATGAAATCTAAGGAAACTTAAATTGTCAAATAGTATATCCCAGAATACATCTTTCTTGGAGCAGGCATTGGCATTTTATACAGAAAAAAAAGTCAGACAAAATATGTCTAGCTTTTATTGATCAATGAGAACAGGTTCTCAAATTTACTATATTCACATTTTAGTTTTAACAGACTTGAACCAAAAGAAGAGAAATGGGTTTGAGATATTATAGAGGATAGCAATATATTAATGGGTCTTTTAAATAAAAAAAAAGTTTTTTTTATTTTTTTTTATTTTGCCCATGTACCCAAGGTATAAAGATTGAATAAATTCTTTCAAGTTTTTCTTAAATGTGTGCCAATTTTCCCATGTATGTAGATAGAATAAATACTCTTAAATGGTGTGACTTTGACAGGGGCGATGGGTGAGGCAGAACAGGATGGGGACAAGATGCGGGCTTGCGACTCCCTCATCATGTGCATCATCACCAGCATCAACCAGGGACTGCGAAATGGCGGTGGAATTGGAGACGTGCTACGCAAACCAAGCAAGAGTGTAAGGCATCAAAAGCACTTTTTGTTTCATGAATTTCTTTTGGTTCACAGGGAGGAGAAAGGATTATGGATTAACTCTGTTGATCAATGAATAGAGAAAACTTTGATCTTCGTCTTTCAACAGTTCATTGCTTTGAGCTATGCAGAGAAATTCTGAACAAAGTTCCTCACTAAACCTTTAAAAAAATGATTTAAGGATAGGTTTAAAATTCTTTTCTTACATTGTAACAAGGTGAATTAGAGTGGAATCAGTCTTGTTATATATAAAGTAGGTATTGGATGAGTTAGATAGGTTATGCGGTGAGGATCCCCAAGGACCAGCTAGAAGATGTTAAACAAATGCTCTCTCGATAGAGATCAGATGGGTTAACAATATTTAGTAATGGTTACTTTTGACCCCAGGCTAAACGTCTAGTAACTTATGTTGATTCTCCTGTGTACCCCATTATCTTCTCTTGAGTAATTCTTAGTATTTTTGCTCTGTTAACAGAGAGTAACCTTTTTTTCCAGCCTTCATTATAGTATATATACCCTACCCCTTTTCTCCCTCTCAGGAGCCGCTGTTTCTGGCTCGTGTGGTCTATGACCTGCTCTTCTTCTTCATCGTCATCATTATCGTCCTGAACCTCATCTTTGGTGTGATCATCGACACTTTCGCTGACCTGAGAAGTGAGAAACAGACCAAGGATGAAATTCTACGCAATTCTTGTTTTATCTGTGGTATGTTTGTTCCCTGCAAGTCAACCTTATTGGAATAGAGTATGAAATTTCACAAAAACTTGTGCTATTTAGTTGGAAGACCTAAGTTATGTGCAAAACACATCAGTGCTTCAAAATCTTTGCAATACTAGGCATCTTTTGTACAATTACTTTTTCGATTAGTGCCATCTATTTCATTTTTTTTAATGACAATAACTTTTGCACAATTAAGCATTCCTGAGGGTAGTGGCTGTTTATTCACAAACTTGCTGAACCCTAAAGCAGAGTTCTTGACTTTTCACCCCCCAAAAAACAAAAAAACACTCTCTCTAAAATAATATGGTTAAAGAATGTATGGTTTGAACTGGGGCGCGATAGTGCTGTGGCTAGATCATTGGCTTCTTATGCAGTAGGGCCTTGGTTTAAACCCCAGCTTTGGTGTCATTTTTTTCCCTTCTGGTTGGTCAGTGTCAGTATAATATTACTATCTAGGTCCAGGGTATCCAGCTTGGAGTCCATCGCCGTATAGGACTTTTTTTTAGACCTAAGAGATGTTAAACTAGGAGCGAGACTAGATTTCTTCAAACTAAGACTTTATGCTAATAACCCTGGTTCGACTAAGTTGTCTTAAACAATGCCTGCTGTATTTCTATTCTCTGTGGTTGTGTCAGGTCTGAACCGTGCCTCATTTGACAACCGCTCGGTGACGTTTGAGGACCACATCAAGCACGAACACAACATGTGGCACTACCTGTACTTCATTGTGCTGGTGAAGGTGAAAGACCCCACAGAGTTCACAGGCCCAGAAAGCTACGTGGACGCCATGATCAAAGTGGGTTTGAGTTTCTGTCTCTCATACAATGTAGAATATATAGTACAGGCGCTATAACATATCTTCACTTTGTTTTCTTCTATCAATGCTGCATGTGGCTGTGTATGATCCCTGTAGGAGATGCAAGAAAGAGAGAGGGAGGGAAGGAGGGAGGGAGAGAGACTAGAGGGAGAAGGAGAGGATGAAGGGGAGGGCAAGAGGGAGGGAGGGAGAGACGCACACCCACACAGACATTTTCAGGTTCAAAATTTCAACAATTATAAGGAATATTGCGTGATAAAAAAGACTCAAAGCTTCTCAAAACACATTATATATTATTCAATTCCTAAGTAAAAGTACCAACGTGAGGTATACAAGTAACTATTGCTCTAGAATGTAAATCAAAAATGTTCAATTAATTCTTTATGATGATCTTTTAGAGAAATATTTCAGTGCTCTTGTATATTTTCGAACCACCCTCCTCCCCTCCCCCTTTATATTACACGACCCATTTAACCCCACCACACAGGAGCGTAACCTGGAGTGGTTCCCTCGCATGCGGGCCATGTCGCTGGCAGCTGAGGACAGTGAGGGCGAGCAGAACGAGATCCGGTCCCTGCAGGTCCAGCTGGACGCTACCACGCGCCTCGTCCAGAAACTGTCAGGCCAGCTGCTGGAGCTCAAGGAGCAGGTAGGTGGCGCCTCACACAATAATAATAATAATAATAATATTTATTATATAATAATAATAATATTTATTTATTGAGCGCTTTCCCTTCACAAAGCTCAAAGCGCTTAACAACATTTTAAGCATAATCACAAAAGTGTTTAATAGAAACATTTACATACACAACTCCCTAAAATGACTTTAAAAAGGAAATGTCATAAAAATATAGTAAAAGGCTTGCAAGGTTATACACAAATAATTATTATAAATAAATGTTATTAAAACTTATGAGGTGATTTAAACCTACATGACAGACCATGCCATCTAAATACATATTGAGTCGGGCATCTGTATCGACCTCCTGTTTGTACTAATTTCCAGAATGTTTCATGAAGGCCAAAGTTGTTTTTCTGGAAAGTTTTTCTGTAGTCTGCTAGTTGTACAGGAAGAACTTTTTATTTTGTGACTTTTAGGAATGTCTGTTAGGGATGTAAGCAAACTTTTTTATCTGATAATGTAATTTTTCAGCCTCTGTTTAAATACATAGAAAAGAAGCAGATATGTGTTGATGGTCAATGATGATAAGACTTGCCCGATATCTCACTGGAGCATTATTGTTTCACTGAAATGTTAGATATATTCAAGGGATTAGATGTGAAGAATTTTTGACTGAGAAATTTCTGATTTATGTAAACAAAGCATGTAATCTAACTTCCCGATATATTTGAGGAGAGAAAAATTTAGCTTTTCTTGTTTTCTTTTATCATACTATATCATCCTGCTTCTTAATCGGGTAACTTTTTTATACCCTTCTCATTCTTGTTAAAACACACTGAGGCGTACAGAGAGGGGCAGTAATACTTGCATACTTGACTTGCATACTTTTTTTTTCTTCTTCTCAGATGACAGAACAGAGGAAACAGAAGCAGCGCTACGGTCTGTTGCAGACAAATCCGGTACCGATGAACATGGCTGGCCAGTACTAGCTTCAACAGATGGATTGGGAGTTTTCTCCCTCAATATTTCTTACATTTTGTGTAGTAGTTTTTTTTATACTTTTGGGGTGTAAATGAGAAAGAATAATTTGAGAATGGGAAATTGCTATTATAATTGTGTTACCAAATTTTTTTTTTTTACTTTTTTTTATTTTACTGATATTAAGATGTCTCATTTATTCCCATCCTTTATTTTTTGTACATCACGATGAGCTTTGAGATAGCATTATGTCAGAGTAACAAAGATCTATCAGCCTTATTTATCTATACTGCAATACAACTTTTTTCTCTTAAGATCATGAAAGGTCCTAGTTACCTGTATTACTTGATTTGTGGGTTTTTTTTTGCTTATAGAAAGGAAAACACTTCACACTTGCGATTGTAAATCGGTGATGGGTACAGGAATCTAAACAAATTCACCTGTCTGCGAACCAGATCATTAGCTCCCTGTTGCGAAGGCCAGATCTTAAATTCCCACCGAATGCACAGAACGAAATCATTGTGATTGCGCCTTCAGTTCTTACTTCCTCAAGATTTGGGGCCTGATTATACTTATATCAGTATCACTGTGCACTATCGAGTGGAATTGCGAAACAAAATATTTCATTTCATTTTAGTTCTCTACGCAGGCTCCCCTCTTGAACTGCCATATTTTTACTGTATTTGCTATACATGTTTGTGCAATGTTTACTTTAGTGAAGCATATTGTGACTTACTGTATGGAAAATGTGCACTTGCTCCTCTAAATTATTTGTAACATAAGATTTTTGTGGTGTTGAATTTTTATATTATATTAAATTTGCAGCAACATCTTTAAACAGTGGATCATTTTTATTGTTAAACAATTAAGAGATTTTACTAATGTTTATTTCTATTTTTGTGAGTTTTCTCAGCGAATATTAAGTCAAATGAGAATTCTGATGCAGCTTGAGATTTTCATTGTTTGGTTTGGTTCTTTAGCTTCTTGGGTTAGGAGTCACAAGTGATTTTAGATATATCTTAACCTCATTGTTCGTATGATGTTACAGCACCCAGTATGTTATGTAGTTTGTGGCTCCGATAGGGGTCTTGTTTCTTTTAAAATGCTGACAGAAAATGCTTTATATTTATTTGCTGTCTGTTATATGAAGAATCAAAGGCATGGAAAGGGGCACCGTCTATATCAGTCAGTAACACTCTGAACTGGTGAAAACAGGAGGTCCAAAGCTGGAATCTCAGTTGGTGCCTGCCCTTGTCTATGTATAAGTCTATGTATAAGAGTCTTTAGAGAACTGAGTGACATTTCCTAAGATCAAAGATTTCAAAGGCTGGACTGGGTATAATATTGATGGTTTCTCTGAAGGTAGCTTTATCAAAATGTTTACAACTAGTAAAGTGAGAGACTGTGTTTTACATAAAGACAAGCTATGAAGCAGATGAACTTTGATATTATGCACCACTCTTATAACTTCAATATTGTGTTTTCCAGTGGCTGTTCTATTAATTGTAATTTTTTTTACAGCTAAAACTTCATCCTTATTCATGTGAAAGTTGCTGCCAGCAATTGCTGGTATTGTTAACTGTGTATTTATTCATTTGTTGTGTTGTACTAGAGAGCTGTTATCAAACCACAAATCTGCCTTGACAAGTCCCCAAAGTGCACTTGAGTAGGTAGATAGAATCAAAGCTTACAGCTTTAAGTGATTTTATAAAATCAAAGTATTTCCATCTAAAACGTTCAATTATTTCAAACGGCATTTACTTCAAGCAAATATAATGTTTTGAACAGCAGCATTGATTGCTGCTGTTCGAAACATGACATATCTCTTGAAGTAGGTGGAGTTAAACTGGAATCTTTAGCATTGTTTCAAATCTTTCACCAAAAAAAAAAGATTGAACATCATCAAAGACGAAATATGCCAATGAAACATGTTCTTTGAACTTTTCTCACTAGTGTCTTCATACAGCGTCACAAATTGTTGATTAACCGAGAGGAATATAGATCAAAATGATCGCATATTTTTTTTAAATTTACATGATGTTCATGTACTGTATGTGAATAAAACTGCCAAAATGAGCATGCACTCAAAGCTGATATAGTTTGTAACTCTTTTCATCCACTCATCTGAAAATAACTTAGTTTTCAATTTTCGTCTGTAGTTTGTGTGAATGTAAAAATTTGAAGTTGGCAAATTAGTTTCTTGGAGATATTGAATAGAAATAAGGGCAAAGTATTGTGCAACTGAAAATAGGAGCGTAAGAATGGAAAGTTGATTAAATTATTTTTTTTTTCAACATTGTTATAAATGATATAATCACATTAAAGGGTCTGTGCAGATTTGAGTTTGCTTGGAAAAATCTTTTATTCAAGCTTGCATAAAAAAGTATCAACTAATTGTGTAATTTATGTGAAAATTTTGATACAACTTTCTGCTGTTGTGACATGTATGTGACTATGTGTCAATGGTGTACTAATTTATTTTTTACTCTAGTTACTAATTATTCGCTTCTATTCCTTTTCTAGATGGAACTTAAGCAAGTGTCGCTTTTTTGCTCTTCTTCTTTCGTGTTATGCATATCGATCACATGACTTTGAATTGTGTTTTGTTAAATATTGATGCAGCTCAGTTTGTTTGATATAGAAGTATTAGAACTTCACAGAGTTTTTGTTTTGTTTTGTTTTTTTTTGGTCAGATGCACAAAAGTGATATGTTCAAATAGTAACCCTACAAGATTTTTCCTCTTGCTTTAAACACTATTTCCTTAAGCTCTAGTTTATTTATAGTTGGTACATTTGTTATTCTTGTATTTCTCTTGCTGTATTTCTTATGCACAGTTGATCAGTTGGGTGTCAAACCTTTCAATGCACACTAAAGTGATCTTATATTTATGAATTTTAATTTCTTTTAAAAAATTGAGCCAGGGTGTATTTTAGCGTCTTGATTTCCTTTGGAACATAGGACCACAACAACTCCACTCCACCGGCCCTTGTGGTACCGACGGCTCTTGTCTCTGCCTCAGTTCTACGCTGCCAAGTCTGCTTCAGGCAGCCAACTTTGCATTTGCCTTGGTGGTTCCACTCCAGGGCTGGCCCTCGATGTTGGATACAGGCTTTCAGAATGTGTTGCCTATCCAGACCCTTTTTGATCTCTGTCTCGATGGGGGTTTGCTTTGTTCTCTGTGACAGTTCTTTGTTTGAGACAACTTTGGGCCCCCCAATGTTGAGGATTTTTTTGAGGCATCTGTTGATGAAAGTTTGCAGTTTATGGGTGTTATTCTTTATCATGTGCCGCGTTTCTGAACCGTAGAGTAAAACCAACTTCACGTTGTTGGAGATCCGGATCTTGTTTCGGATTGACAGGGCTGTAGACCTCCAGATAGGTCTTAGGGTATTGAAGACGTATCTGGCTTTGTTCATTCGGCATCTGATGTCTTTGTCTGTTCCCCCGTCTTTACTTACAACACTACCAAGATAGACTTGTCAACCTCTTTGACGTTTTCCTGGTGCATTTACTCAGATGAAATAACAGTGAATGGTAAAGCATCTGTCAAAATGACGTAAGTGACAAAAGTTTAAATTGTATCTAAAAGATGTACCAAAAGATGTTCACTGTTTACATCAATAGCAATAAAACATTTATGATCTTCATGAAACGAATTTGGAAATATCTCAATATGTCTCTCAAATCTTTCTTTATATTCTCGCGAAAGATATAATTATGGAAATATTATTATTGCATTTTATCAATGTGAAAATAAATTGAGAAGTATTTCCTTTGTTAAATGATCCTCTAACCAATTAAAATTTTATACAAATTATTCATCATATACATTGTATTAAAAATCATGATATATTTTCATCTATGCTTCATAATCAAAATCAACCAAAGTAGAATAAGTGATGTGCAGCAGGAACCGGTTGTGTAGTGGTTTCTCATACTTCTTTGTCTCTGGTTTT
This sequence comes from Elysia chlorotica, assembly GCA_003991915.1. Lineage (NCBI taxonomy): Eukaryota > Metazoa > Mollusca > Gastropoda > Plakobranchidae > Elysia > Elysia chlorotica. Next base: position 100,157 of record RQTK01000166.1, read on the forward strand.
TAGCGGAGGTCGAATTGTGGGAGATAAAAACTTATAATTTGAAGGTTTTTGAGTTTGATGTATTCTCAGACGGGCTCTTCAGTATCTTTCAGAAGGGAAAAGACATATAAACCAGCTGCAGCTGTTTCATTCAAAGATTTGGTCCAGCATTTAGACTTATAACCAGTGGCAAAATCCATTGGATACTTGATAATGTTTCCATTTCATCCTAACAAAAAATTTAGATTTTATCACAGTGTTTATGGTACAAGTAGTATTAACATCTTACAATAATTCACTAAGTTTTACTGCATGATTCATATTTAATTGATCATATTATAGCCATGGTGAGTGTGTTAGCATCGGTAGTAATATTGTGTTTGTTATAAAACTATTATTTATGTCATCAAGGAAACAAATCAGAATTGTAAAAGTCACCAAGAAAAAGTGTTATATAAATATTTACATAATTGACTTATGGGAATATATGGTAGCTTATTCTTGTCTACATGCAGTTATTATTATAAATTATATACATGTACAATATAAGTTAAAAGTGTTTAAAAAAGATGTCTATCCCAGCACTCCACTGTGATCTTGTAGGCCTGTGTCTTAACATCATCGTGTCTGAAAATGTTTTTTCCTGTGGTGCTTACTCTATGACTTTATGAAGTAAAATTAATATATTGTGTATTTCTAAAGAATAAACTATTCATTTTAGCCTACGCAACTGTTGGAGTTGTGTACACTTCTTTAAAGATGAGTGGTCTGCAACCTGCAGTAGTCGTCCTATCAATATTATTATTAGTGCTGCTACTATTACTAATAATGTCGCTGTTCCCCTCCTCTTCCTCGTCTTCCTCCTCCTCCTCCTCCTCCTCCTCCTCCTTCCTCCTCCTCCTCTCTACCTACTACTCTCCTACTACTACTACTACTACTACTACTACTACTACTACTACTACTACTACTACTACTACTACTACTACTACTACTACTACTACTACTACTACTACTACTACTACTACTACTACTGCTACTGCTGCTGCTGCTACGACGACGACGGCGCGACCACCACCATCACCACCAGTCTCTTTAGTCGATCGGATTATATTATACTGACACGGATTCTACGAGTTTGGAACAAGGCGGTCTGATTGAGATTCGAACCAAGGATTAATCCATTAGAACAAGTACCGTGCTTTACCATGGAGCCTTGTCTTCCTCAATTGATGATGGTAGCATAGTCATAATTTTAATAATGAGAATTTTGCTTAAACCAGTGCTTGCACCATGACCATTGCGGGCTTTCTCCCAAAATAAACCTTTAATTTATCTAACTGAATAAACCATGCATATTATTTCCCAAGACAAATCGTGACAAAATAATAGGACGCGAGACAAGAGGACCCTTACAGATGTGGAAACTTGGGATAAGAATTCCCACGCCATACAAGCGCCACGGCGCGCCGGGAGAGTAGTGGAAATGAGCCGGACGTCTGCTCCCCAAACTGAATGCGCACACTTCAGACTTCGCGGAGACCGCGACCGGAACGCAATGGGGTGTCTGGTTTCAGATGTGAGTTCATTCATGGCTTCTGCGGCAGCCAAGGCCTCCAACATGCATTTTGATCAAGGGCTGCCTTAGAGGTTTTTGTTTTAACACTGGCTTGGCATCTGTTATATACACAATGGAGGGTAACGTGGTTACAAGGTTGGGCGCGTGGCTTTTAATAGTGAGGTCTCTGGTTCAATCCCTACTCGGGCTGCCTAAGGTCGATGTCAGTACATACATAATGTAATTGACTGAACCAGAAGTCAGTCTTGGTATCTCTGCTCTGACTCTGTCGCGCAGCACTTGTCTGCGATATAACCTAGTTGCTCATGAGGAGCGTTATGAAATCAATAAACCAAATCCGCCGAGCTTATGCTTCAGTTTCTTTCACGTGTCTTTTCACTGCTTCACAAACTAAATGCTCAATGATTGATTGGCACTTTAGTTTGGACATGCGCACTCAGTGATCAATCTGGCTTCGTATTGAATGGGCAATTCCGTGCTTACACCAAACTACAATGTTTTACCGGAGCACCGACCGGCATCTGATTACATGAAACGCTTTCCGCCTTTTATCCATAACACTGTTCCTCTGCTAAGTAGCCCTAATTAGGTCTGTGCTGAATAACAATTAACATACGTTACGTAATGATTTTCACAAGTGAAATAACCTACATAGGGGATCAACATTACATGGTATAAAGCAATCTGGTTTTCCCAAGTCTGACAAAGTTGTTTGAAACAATGATTTAAATCTACAGCAGATAGGAACTTTATAATTATTATTTTTGTTCATTTATTATGTCTGTATGTCTGTACACCAATAACGAAAGACGGGCAACAACAATACAGTAGGCCTAATGTAAAATTTTAACGTAACCAGTGTCTATATATTTGATGTTTGTATGTCTGTGTGGAGAAAAGGCATTGACGTGGATAAAGAATGTCCATGTGTTTTTGCACTCTGCGTTTTATCTCCCTCCCTCTCTCTTTCTCTCTCTCTCTTACAATCGCTTCCTCTCTCTTTACCTCCTCTCTATTCTTCTCTAACGCTTTAACTCATGACGCCTCTTCTTTCTTTCGCTTTACTAGTATGACGCCTACATCCACCTCTGTCTGCCGGACTCTCTCAATAACTCTCTCTTTCTCTCTCCCCCCCCCCTCTCTCTCTATCTCTCTCTCTCTCTCTCTCTCTCTCTCTCCCCCCCCCCCTCTTTCTTAGCCATCATAATAAAACAAAAGGCACCAAGTGTGAACAACTTGTTAACCTGATCTGACCCGGCTCCACTACAAGTGCTGACCTCCATGTATCGGACTATTGGTACTCACTTTGTCACAGCCTTAATCACTGGGGCTTTGATGTCACTAAGCGTTGGTCTCCCAATCGGAGTGAGTGAGTTGAGTTGATTTAACGTCGAATGTCAGCACTATATGGGCTATATTATGGACGGACCCCAAGACTGACGTCTGACAATAAATTGTATGTGTTGCCACACACGAGACAGGGCGGGAATACCATGACTCCTGTCTTAGCCAGTCACATTATACTGACACAGACCCAACCAGTTCTCCCAATCGGAATGTCACTGGTTTGAAACCCACGATTGGTTAAAAATGTGATTGTCTCATTTCGCCCTCCCTTGCAGTTTGGGTCGGTATCGCTATGATGTGACCGGCTAAGACAGTAGTTCACGTCTTCCCGCAGTCTCGTGGGTGACAGCACATAGAATTGTCAGAAGTTAGTCTTAGTGCTGACGTTGGACGTGAAATAATCAACTCAACTTTACTCAACCTAGGCTCTCTTCTCTACCTTGATTAAGCACTAATGCAGAGTTTTGGTTTACCGACGACTGACTGGGCTTAATAAAAAAAAATTATTGTTAGTGTTGCTCTGATTAAAATGAGGGGCCAGATGGTGGGAATAGGCCTACATGAAGCATGTTGAGATATGAGACGAGAATCTATAGAGCCTCTAATTAGCGGAAAATGGACGCAGGAGAACAAGACAAACGCACAGACCATGGGGTCATATAGTGTAATTGGATAACTGATTGTCGCCTTCTCTTTCTTTCTTTCTTTCTTTCTTTCTTTCTTTCTTTCTTTCTTTCTTTCTTATCTCTTTTACCTTTCAATCTTTCATTTCCTTTGTTTCATCTTTATTTCTTCATTTTGTACATTTCTTTCATTCTAGTTCTATTTTCAATATCTTCCGCTCTACGAAACCCTTTTTAATTCCACTCTTTCTCTTCTCATCACCCTTATTTCCCACAATCTAATGTGTCATTCCCCAGGTTTTTGTTCTTAATTGCAACAACTGCATCTATGACCCTCACAAGGATGTCGACATGCTTAATACGGAATGGTTTAACTTAGGCAGGAAGGAAATCCGAGAACAGTGTGAGTAGAGCGAATAAAAACTTGAGGTGCTCGTACTCATGATCTCTCTCACTAACTCTCTCTCCCCCTCTCTCTCTCTCTCTCTCTCTCTCTCTCTCTCTCTCTCTCTCTCTCTCTCTCTCTCTCTTTCTCTCTCT